>OX401996.1:1200000-1800000 GCA_947859395.1 Eupithecia insigniata
TATTACTTGAATCTCAAAGCATAAATTCAGTTCAAATAATCCTTCTTTGCCTCATTTAGCTCAAAAATGTTGATAAAGTATAATAAAATTATTCTTTAATTCTTTATTGAATTGAAGAATTAAGGAATGATTTTAGTATCTATATTATATTATTATTTATTTTTTATATTCCATAATTTATATTATAATACCCATACTTATATAAGTGATATTATTTTCATGGTTTTAGTTTATGTTATTTAAATTTGCATATTATTATATTTTTATTCTTTGTTGTAAGTGTGTAAGGCTGTCTTGAGCACCACAGAACTCGTAATAATAAGGTACTCTGTGGTCTCCACGGAAGATCAGCGCCATGGTATGATCTGCTCTACCATAGCACATGCTGAGTGGAGTCCGATTTTGTCAGTTTTTCTTTTTATTTAAGGTTAATTTGCTGTACATTACTCATCTGTTCTGGCAAAAAAAAACCTTTTTACTTTATTTACTTTTACTTTTTACAAAAAGTGAAAAACGCTGTCAGAACCTTTGAAGTTTCATCATCATCAGCATAAATTAGTCTGCAGTTACAATTGCTTTTTCACCTAGTCGCATACAGTATCTGCCTGAGTTAGGTACATAGCTACCTACTTAATCATTTGTTAACCAAAAAATTCTTTGATTCAAGATTCGAGTAGATTTTGCTTACGGCTCATGAGAAATGGCAAATGGGGGTTTTGCCCGGTCACATTAATTTCTCTTGAGCCTTAAGCAAAAGCTGTACTCTGATCTAGAATTAAAGAATTTTTTGTTTTATACAACTACGAGAACTCACTTCAGAATGATTCTTCGGTATGATGTCCCCTACGCCGTTCTGCGTAAACGTGGTGAGCACGAAGTACAAAGAGCACAGGTATTTGTTGGTGCACCACGACGAACCGTCATCTAAATATAAAGTCATACCTTTTTTAGCGCCAGAATTGTATGAAGGTCTAAATCATCTAATGCATAATGCGATCTCAATGTAAATAACATTATTTTGCTTTGTTACTCAATCTAATTTTATGTTTTAACTGTACCTACCTATAATTAGAGGGTCACAATCACAACAGGTGATGCCTTATGTGTTCTTTTTTATTTTCATATTTATCCTCTGTCGGTAGTGCACAGTAGGTAACTAAACAAATAAAGATCACCAATCTTGGCATCCACGCGGGTTCCACCCTGTGTGGTCAAGCATGAGATATTTACCAAGATTTGTGTGTTAATATTATCATAGGCATTGAGATCATCCATGCTGTTTTTACGGTATGTCGTGTCTTGAACTTCGTTTTAGATGATATTCTAAAATGAAGTTTAGAATATCACTTCAGGACAACAGGCGTTAAAGGCAGGCAAGTATTCGGAAAACAATCTTAGCAAAAGCGATTGGTTAAATTATCCTAGGACCCAGATAATTTAACCAATCGCTTTTGCGATGATATACCTTGGACCTAGGTATATCTCACACACGGCTGGACAAAAACCTTAACTACGATTGCAAGAGGACTTAAAAAGAATGACATAAGTAAAACCTTTCCACATCCAAGAAGAATTAGGTTGCTTCAAGTCCTCCACAGTTCCGATGAAGAACCAGAGACAAGAGACTCCGTGAACGAAGAGAGTGAACCAGATGAACACGGAGAATATTGTCATCAGGGTCAGGTTCACTGTTATACGCTCCTCGTGCCGATACAGGGACTTGTGAACTGTTGCCTGAAACAACATTATGAGTACCTACATATGTCAATCGAGGAATATAGCATCCTTTAGTATGTGTGTGTGTTGGTAAAGGATCGACGGTTCATCCTTTACCAACAGTAAAGGATGAACCCCTTTCTCGTTGAAGTGTAAGCCGTGATGCCAAGAAAACAAAACACAAACAAATGACAGAATAAAACCTATGGTAGTTTTACGAATTCATTGCGGACGTAAGAGTTAACAGAATAGAATAGAATAGAATAGAAATAGAATAGAAAGAACATTTATTTCGACACAGGTACAGATGAGAATAAAATAAACAATCGGTAAACAAAAACACAAAAAATCGTATAAATACTGAGACCTGGTGCGATCTTCTTTTATTTTTCATATACTCCAGTAGACGAAAAATAAAAGAAGATCGCACTACTTTCACTTTCATAACGAAATTTCATTTGTTTTTTCATTCAATCGGTTAACAAATCAGAAACGTAGCTCCAAGACCGCACGATATAGACACTATACCAAGTATGGAAAAGAGAGACATCACGATTACGTTTCAAAAGAGTAAAAGCGCCAAATATGGACCTGTAGATACGGTAATATGGACTAGATATGAGCGCCGCGCCGGCGCGCCGTCGTCGCCGAATGGAACAAGCGACGCGCCGCCTGATTTTTTTTTCTCGCTCGCGCGCGCAATCCATGATTACGCGCTACATTCTTTCACCGGGTCAGTCGAGCCAAGCGTTTCTTGAAGTGAACGTTTGTCTTTTGCATTTATATTGTGTCGTCGTGCGTAAATATGACCTTGTAATGACTAATTGAAAATTGGTTGTAAGAAAGAAGTGAGGGGTTTTTTGCTTAAAATATTTTACTCTTGAAGACTTATTCGAATTAACAATTATTATGTTCCTAATCTTAATTGTACTTACTACATAGTGTCTTACTACATTGTGTCTTTCATATGCTATTTTTGTACTCAAATGTTGTGATTTTTTAAAAGTGTGTGGAATACATTAAAAATATTTGTTAACGTCATATAAATGAATAAAAACGTTGATTCTTCCAATGATAAGGCTGTTTTGGATTTTGGTTCGTTATTTTCTCACTGACAAAATTCTCAAGGCATGAGGCCGCGCCGCGGCGCACCGCCGCCGCCGCCCTCAAAAATTTCAAGTCACGCCGCGCCGCCGTGGGATTGGCTATCGGCGCTCATATCTAATACCCTATACTAATACCGGCGTTTATATAACAGAATGTTTCATTGGCTGGTCCCTCTCCATCTAGAACATATTTGTCACCAAGGTGTTGCAAGTGTTGCAACACGAACTACGATCTTGACATCATCACCTTGTGATGTGATTATTTAATCAATGATAGCACATAAGGAAGTCCTGGTCGTTCCCAAAATCATAGTGGTAATTTTGTAACCAACGAATAGCCTGACTAGTATCATCCTAATCCTATTATTATAAATGCGAAAGTGTGTGTATTTGTTTTCCTTCCTTCACGCTCTAAGCAACCAATTGACTTGATTTTTGGCATGGAGTTAGTTTAAAGGATGGAGATGGAGTAACATAGACTATCAATATGTAGGAATAATATAGAAATTTATCCCGGTAACGCGGGTGAAACTGCGATAAACAGCTAGTAGTCCATATTCAAAACTATGAAGTCCATATTATGTTAACTTTTTGTATATTCATAAAAAAAAATTGTTATAGTAAATGTTGTTTTTTTCTAAAATGCCGAAGTTTCTTTAGTATTTTAGTAATCGTTTTCGATACCAAATAACTATCGGACGGTTTGAAATAAATAAGGCCGATGACACTTTAAAATTCGGATTATTATTTAAGAAAATCCTTATGGTGGTCCATATTTCGCTCTACTTTTGTCAAATAGACTCGGGGTTTAGGTCTATTTTTCATCCCTGCTGCTACTCGACACGTCCACGATAACTACCGGACTACTAAAGTTGAGACGTTGACGTTTCAATCATGCCTTGCCAGACCTACCCCTCTGAGAGTTGAGTCTATTATAGCTGGCTGAATGTGTAAAAAGCATGACTACTTACGATTCGGAACATCCTGTTGAGTCTGAGCCAGGAGAAGATGGTCCACCGGTGCTTCTTGCTAACAAAGCACAGCAATTCAATGGGCACGCACGACGCCATATCGAACCGGAACTCATACTTTAAATATCTACAAAAAAAGAAATGAAAAATACCTCTGGAATACGTACTGCGGAAGCAGTTGGGCGGTCGTGTAACATTTGTTGAAGCAGTTGGGCTGTCGTGTAATATTTGTTGAAGCAGTTGGGCGGTCGTGTAATATTTGTTGAAGCAGTTGGGCGGTCGTGTAACATTTGTTGAAGCAGTTGGGCGGTCGTGTAACATTTGTTGAAGCAGTTGGGCGGTCGTGTAACATTTGTTGAAGCAGTTGGGCGATCGTGTAACATTTCTTGAAGCAGTTGGGCGGTCG
Organism: Eupithecia insigniata; assembly: GCA_947859395.1. Lineage (NCBI taxonomy): Eukaryota > Metazoa > Arthropoda > Insecta > Lepidoptera > Geometridae > Eupithecia > Eupithecia insigniata. Next base: position 1,204,200 of record OX401996.1, read on the forward strand.
TGTAACATTTGTTGAAGCAGTTAGGCGGTCGTGTAATATTTGTTGAAGCAGTTGGGCGGTCGTGTAACATTTGTTGAAGCAGTTGGGCGGTTGTGTAACATTTGTTGAAGCAGTTGAGTGGTCATGTAACATTTGTTGAAGCAGTTGGGCGGTTGTGTAACATTTGTTGAAGCAGTTCGGCGGTCGTGTAACATTTGTTGAAGCAGTTGGGCGGTTGTGTAATATTTGTTGAAGCAGTTGGGCGGTTGTGTAACATTTGTTGAAGCAGTTGGGTGGTCATGTAACATGTTGAAGTAGTGGGGCGGTCGTGTAACATTTGTTGAAGTAGTTAGGCGGTCATGTAACATTTCTTAAAATCCCAAAGATAATTGACCACATGAAAGTGTAAAACAGATAATATGGAGTGTTTTAAAAAACGATAAACCGACTTCAAATTCTCTTACTTTTACACTTATTTTAAGTTTCGTGGAATAAATAGTAATCCTGGGGATAATTTTTTTATGGGACCCTTCGGGTTCCTTAATCTTTATGTTACACAATCGTCAAAGTCTATGCTCACACTGAAAATGCTAAAAGACCGAGAATACGGGAGACCCTTGGAGGAGGCATACACCGCTAAATGCGGTCCATATCACCTATAACATAATATTGACTACGCATAATTTTATTTTTTTCATGATATAAGACACCTGACATAATGTTATATAATGTTATGTCATTCATATTGAAAAATTTCTAATTTTAGTATAATTTATGAATGGATTTTAAAGTGTTTTTTTTTACCGCTATGTATGTGATATGGAATAAAACTATTTTTTTATTTATTTTAGAGGATTCCTGAGATCTCGAGCAAATTATGTGTGTAACAGTGGACCATGTTTTTTATTGTTTTTTTCTCAGCCGTGTCTAGGCCAGCTCTACCATGTCTGTGGTTTAGGCATACAGTAGAGGAACCAAAGGTTCGTTTCCTTAGTTATTACTATGTTTCTCATTTCTATGATCACGGGCCATATAGTGAACCGGTCCTTTGGTAGGCATGCGTGGCGCCGAAGCCAACAGCACAGAGGCCTTATAAGAGAATTAATCTAAAGGCGAGAGCTACACATAGCGAGGATACAAAATAATTTATTTGCCATTAGGATTACGAACACAATGACTTAATGTTACCTATGGTAGTTACAGTTGTGTGATTTTATATAAGAACATAGTTACCCATGGTTCCCGCACTAGGCTAGGCCTGTTTCGCGGGAAACCAACTGTACAGATAGATTTCCATAAATAGTAAGAGAGCGGTACACTAGCAAATATTGTGGTATAGTTTGCTGAGAAGTAACTAAAAATAGAAACACGATTATGTAAATAGACATGCAAGAAAAATTATAAATGTAAAAATTAAAAAAAAAGGTTACTAAAGATGCTGGCATTTTTAAAACAACAAAAATTTTTAGTTCTATTTCTATGTCTGCAGGATCATCCTTGGTTGCACAATATGATACACTCAAAAATGATATCCGCCAGGTGTAGAGACTATTGCACAGGAAAATTAAAATAAGAAAAAAAGCCATGTTATTGTAGTGAATGGATGGACTGGGAAATTGGGCTATGGGAGAGACTATGGACGCCTGCCATAAACGTACTTACAGTACCGTACAAGCGGCAGACGGTAGTTTGCCGAATTCTGGATGGGTTCCTCAAAATGTCGGCGTAAATGCCGGGAAAGGGACAACATCGGTGCTAACGACTAAGGGGTGTCGAGAGTTGCGGCCCCAATTTTACCATCACGAAGACATTTTAGTGGGTTTCCTCGTTATTATTATAATTAGATTCTTCCAACCCCGAGTCTACATCCTAAGATGCATCTCTCGCGACTCCACTCAGACCGGCCAATGAAGGCAAGCAAGAGATGGGGATCTGGTTCTATTGGGATACAACTCCGCAAGCGGAGACGAGAACCAGGAACTTCCCCGTGAGCACTCGGTATACCCGTGGAGTCGATACTCACCAACCGCTCGCCACAAGCTGCCCTGCGGGTTTTAGTACTATTATTATTATAAAGTGTTAGTCAGCAATGAACATACAGCTATTATTCAATCCTATCCTATCCTACTATCCTATCCTTCCTACTTCCTATCCTATCCTACTAATATTATAAACGTCAAAGTTTGTAAGGATGGATGTATAGATATTTGTTACTCTGTCACGAAAAAACTACTGAACCGATTAGCTTGAAATTTGGTATGGGTATAGTTTGGGAACTGGAATAACATATAGGCTATTTTTCATCCCGGTAAAACGCGAAGGCGAAGGCGCGGGAAACATCTATTTTCACTATAAGTATGTCAGGTCATTGAAGCAAATAGAACTTTGTATTAATTTCTTACTCTTTTCTGACATTGTCAAGCATGCTCTTCATATCCCACCCCACAAGCAGCGGCAGAGAAAGCTTCAGCGCTATCTTCAGCATGAATCCTAAATCCAACGCGTACAGAATAATCACCATAGGCCAAGAATTATTCTGAAACCCTGCGTTATACATATCGATATACACGCACGCTAGCGACACTATTATGAAGTAATTCTGGACGTATTTGTCTTGGAAGAACAGGTACTTGACGAGACCCCTTCGTTTAGTCACAACCATTGGGGTGCTCTGGCGCTCCTTACGCCTGAAAGGGTCGGATGACAAACCCAATATGAAGTTCTGTAAGAGAAATGGCAAACTAATTCGTGGTTATCATACTTCGAAGATATCGAAATAGCTGAGAAAATAAACCGTCGAGAAGGTTAGGTAACGTAATTTCATATCCCATTAAAATCAGAAAGGCGAAAGTTTGTGAAGATGCTTGGATCGAGACAATGTTAAAATAAAAAAAAACGCTAAAACTTTGCAAAGATATTCATGATCTAAACACAGAAAGCAAGGTCTGCTCTTCCGGGAGCGGCTCAAGGTGGCGTCAGTGTCTCTGTTCTATCTAACGGCGATATAGTCCGTAAGTAAGTCCCAAAGATCCGTAAGTAAGTCCCAAAGATTTTCGACGGGTTGGGTACTCGCCTCCGCGGCGTAGTTGGATAGCGCAGCCCCGTATTCAGGGGAAGGTCGCGAGTTCTAGTCTCGCCGGAGTCGTACATTTTTGGGATATTATTTAATTTCTTTGAGACGTCAGTGGCCACTTTATTTCAATAAAATGTAGAATTTCGGAAACAAATGTGATAAGGGTGGATAAGGGTCAATTGAAAAATCAATAAAAAATACAATCGTCAATTATGTTGTTAAATCAGTAAAAACAGCGTTAGTTAAACACGAGTCAATGTGATAAATAATTGGTTGATACGAAACCACATAGTTTTATCAGATTCATACAGGAATTTGGGGAGTTACGACTTTACGCTACTACTGGTATCACCAGGAAACAGATTCGTCTTCTCATATGCCGATGGCGTCGATGACGTAGCCTTGAGCCACCAACGTGACCATCGTGTCTCGGAAGAGCATACCTTGTTTTCTTATACCATGATATTATAATTCTTCACCAAGAATATTATTATTATAGGGTCTTTTGCCCCGGAAAAACACTCGTGTGTCAAATATAAAAAACTAACGCACCGCAGTCGGAGTGGACCGGTGATGCTGCATCAGCTTTGCCACCGTTGGGTAGTCCGCGATGATGGTATGGAAAGCACTCGAGTTGAGCATGAGAAGGTGGATCTTGCTGGATGCGGTCACCGTCAACGGACAGCGGATGGTGGCTTGCCCGTCCAGGTTGCCAAAAATGCTGGTAAATATTGGTCATTGAATTACTGTTAGGAATTGCGTTTGAACGAGAGGTGTGGGAATCATCATAGTAAATAAGTGAACGGTGGCAAATACATGATAATTATGTCTAAATCCACATCTTAGCATAATTTCGGTCCAATTTCGCCGTTGTAATTGAAGGCGTTTAATATACAGTGCTATTAATCACGTGATGTTTTTTTCGCATTTTTTTAACCCATCCTCCCCGTGGTGATATGTCGTGAGGCAGACAACCTGTGTTTGGGTAGGGCAGGCATTAAAAAAGAAGTTGAAGTTTAAGTAGGGCAGGGGGCCCCCTGTACTACCCAAAATCACGTGTATTTTTTGTAGGTACAAAGTAAATATCAAATATCATTTTTTTTCATTGCGGCGGCGGGGGCGGGGGAATCGTTGCCTGACAATGGCGACTCACACGCCGCTTTTCGGTTGTTTAGAAATCGCGCGTTCAATGACAAAATAAATACACGTGATATCTCACTATACCCTCCTCCCTCCTCGTGATATTTCGTAATTTTTGCCAAATCCCCCTTTCGAGCCTCACGTGATTAATGGACGATCCTTAATTACTGACACAAAGTTTTACACGAATTTGTACTCGATCAAAGTGAACTACATAAAAACATAATGTTGTGTTGATCGTTGATCTTACATTAGGTAGTGCTGGCAACAAACATGGACGTTAGTGAGATAGAAGTAGAACAAAACATAAATGTAGTGTAAGATTATTTTAAAGCATCTGATTATGTCAAACGATTAAATAAATAAGAGATCTCACTTTGAGACTTCACGCTGATACAAAAATGGATTGACGATGGATCCAAACCGTTTTGCGATCAGCCTGAACCTCAATTTTTCACCTTCCCCGTGATAACTTGACGGTCGTGCTCCTCTCATCATTTTCTTCGCTGACCGCCACGTCTCCGTAGTCGACAAAATACATATCTTCGATGACGTCATCTGTCAGGATGATAACCTGACCTCGCGCGAAGTAGGCGCTGTGGACTGCACGGCCCAGGCTCCGGAGTAAGGAAGTGTCACTTTGAAGCAAGATCGGGCACTGTTCACATACAATAAATAAATAAACAATGCTGGATAATTCACCCAACATCAATTATCAAGCAAAGCAGAGCTTGTGTTATGGGTAACTGCGAGATAGCTGATATAGGTATATAGGAAATAGAAGACACCCGAAGAATAGAAAAATTGAAGCACGATCTTTATATATTTTTTACGGGTGTTCTGACCCGTAAAAAATATATAAAGATCGTACAAAAATTTGTTCCGTGACGAGAATCGAATCCGCAAGCTAGCAAAAAGCGCATCGCAGGCTGACCTTCGCCCGATGCGCCACAGGAGTCAGAATCAGAATCAATATCTTTATTTCTTTAGGCTTACAAAATAAGCACTTAGACAAGTCAAATTGTATACTATAAACATAGTTATTATTATCAAATAAGAAATAAGGTGTTATTGATATTCTCTTCACTTCAATTTTTTGTCCACTATTGGAAGAAGTGAAAAAGAAACCACTAGCAAATTATAATATCACTTATGTGTCTAATACATGTTTATTTTGCATATCTAAATCTAAATTTAATGCAAATACATGTCAATATTTCTATAAAGCTAAACAGAACATTGAATTTCTTACATACTACTGACAGTGCGGAACGGAGCGACAAGCCAAGCATTTACATCATTGATATAATCATCTATGGAGTAAAAAGCCATCCTGATATGATTTTGTTTAATGTACTGTTTAAATTTACGAATCGGGAGTTCAGTTGCTTCAGATGGAAGCTTATTATAGAAGCGCACGCAATTACCCATAAATGATTTCCCTACCTTTCGTAATCTAGTCGTCGTCTCAAAGACAATATTGCATTATAATTTATTTTTTATTATTTATTAAGAACAATTTACAATATTTTAGGTATCATACATAACATTTTATTTATTAGGTACCCTATGTGTTTGTTGGTCGCACTGCTGGGAATGCTCCCTTTGTTTTCCACAAGCTTTTCGGTCCTGGCACCAGCTGGACCTGGCTTTGTCAACGGTCGCATCATCGCCTCTTACTGTTACGTCGCCTCATCTCAAGCCGTGGGCGTTCGTGTGCCTACCTAAACATGTTACTCTTCGGTAGATACCAACTTATAATTAAACCAAGTAAAACAGTAAAAGCATTGTGCTATATATTAAGCATATAAGCAAGAGGTGCGATTGGTAGATAAACATAACTAACGTTAGCAAACGTGGGTCCGTAGATGTGGAGGATGGCGTCCGTCCGCAGTGTGATTTGATCACAGTACTTGAAAACTTGTCGGTAGTCGATACCTCCCATCTTGTCCCATGAGTACTCGTAGTGGGTTAAAACGCCTCTGCGAAATCACCACAGAAATGTCAATCACGTATACAGCCCCCCTAGCACGCGGATTGTTGTCTAAGGTAGAATGGAGAAAAATTACGTCACTGTCATCGAATGCGTAAATTATTTGAAATTCATTGCATCAACTTTAATAATGTACGCAATGTATGACGATGTGATGTCATTATTGATTATTTTACTCTAGAGAACAATCTCTGTGCTAGGGGGGCTGTTGTACCGATTTTCGTTAAACAACTAAGTGCTGCCCGCGGCTGCGCCCACATTTTATTGGGATAAAAAATAGCCTATATTATTCCAAGTCCCAAACTATACCTATACCACAGCCAGTGGTTCGATTCAGTAGTTTTTGTAATATCCATCCATACATCCATCTTTACAAACGTTGACGTTTATTATATTAGTAGGATTATTTACGTCTCTTCCTTAAAAAGTTTGTCATTCTAGCGTAGCTTAGCGGGGGTAGAAATCTAGTTTATGCCATGTTAATCCAGTAACTTTGTCGCCTGAAAGTACGGGATAGTATGCGTTATATTCGGTAGTTCTGATTTTTTGCTGTTTATGATATTGGCCAAATGTTTTTTTTTAATTGTGACCTCGAGCGCCGAACGCTTCTTTGTCAAAAATCGAAGAAAATTTGTGATTTTTTTTCAGATTTTGGCTATTAAAACCCTGAAGTTTGATAGTATCTTCTCAAGGTGTTTTTAAAATATAATAAATTTGCTACAATATGAGACTGAGAATTTTCTCTTTAAGCCCAAATATAGTTACCGAGATAAAGCTTTAAAAACCATAATTGTTTCGAGCGTGGTAATTATTCCCCACAACCTTGACGAGCTGTGGTACCAAGTATTCGCCAGGGCTGCGACAAAAACCAGCTTCAATCTGGCCAGGTTACCTTTTACACGAGACTTTGCTAGATTTCACTCCTTGTGGACATACATATGTATCATCCGGTACAAAATTTTGATTTTATCAACAATACTTTTTTACATCTAATTCATCATTTTCTATTCAACTACTCATCTTCATAATAGTACAGACGTGGTTGGAACTTGGGAGTCACTCTGAACCCTCTCTACTGGGGATGGATATCCACGCCACAATACCTCCTCAACCCCAAAATGATGGCCAGAGACGCAGGGCCACTACACCACTTGTGGATGATTTCTTACGGCTGCAACAAGGGTTGTGGGGATGCGTGCAGCTGCAGGAAGGCTAGGTTGAAATGCTCGTCAGTCTGCAGGCAATGCAACGGGGCCTTGAAGAATTTAAATAACTTAATTTACCAACTAATAAACCTATGTATTAACTTTTGTTGTACTTACCTTTTTATTTATTTATTCGTAGCTTAGCTTATCATTAAACATCATTGTTCATACTTCTAATTATCTTTTTTGACATCCCATCAGAAAACGTACAGGCCTTCGATAGTATAACAAGGGTAACGAAGAATCCTGATCCAAGGTGAAAATTCATTCAGAACGACAGAATATTGCAAAAAATTGCAAAGTTCGAAAAAATGATACACTTTGAAACTCGGAAACTATTGGGTTTACAGAGACAATTTTAGTCTCATATTTAGACTTATTAAAAAAAAAGCCTGAATAAAAATAGAAACGATACTTTAAAAAATAGTCCTTTCGAATCGCCAAAATCTGAATAAAATCTATCAATTGGAATCAAGCACTGAGTCGAGTTTTACTCCTCCCCCTCTACGAAGACCCAGGGGGCATAGGGGGCACCTCCAGCGGTTGCTGGGAACTTCTGGGCAGCTCGTCAGCGGTTGCTGGTAAGTACCAGCACCCGCTGACGAGCTGCCCAGAAGTTCCCAGCAACCGCTGGAGGTGCCCTCTAGAAGTACCAGCACCCGCTGACGAGCTGCCCAGAAATTCCCAGCATCCGCTGAAGAGCTGCCCAGAAGTTCTCAGCAACCACTGGAGGTGCCCCTAGAAGTACCAGCATCAGCTGACGAGCTGCCCAGAAGTTCCCAGCATCCGCTGGAGGTGCCGCCCAGAAGTTCCCAGCATCCGCTGGAGGTGCCGCCCAGAAGTTCCCATCATCCGCTGGATGAGCTGCCCGTTCATGCTTCCAGCATCCTCTCACTGTGGCAAAGACTACCTTAGCCATTAGTATCTAATCGGTCTTGTGAGTCTGCTTGACCGGCAGTGAGAAAATCCTTCCCTGTGTACATTGCACGCCGTACACGCCCTTATTTCCTTCCACCCTTCCGTCTGTTGCCTTAGCTCTCCTGGTAACAGATATCCCGTTGTATATCTATATATTTATTCACTACACTTATATGGTCAGGAATAGGGTTGTAGGAACACATACATTGATAGGGTTGTAGGAACACTACACTATTAGGGCTGATAGAATAAAATACGTGGTTAGGGTCCAATACAGGTTTCGTAATTAGGGGTAGGTTTTGGGGTTAGGCTACGTAGATTAGGTAATAGTGAGTAGGAACGCTCTGTGCTTGTAGTGTACCCGTATGTACCTATATTCAACGCCCACACGTACAGTAAAGTACCAAGCATTGGGTTGTCCTGCAGTAGGAGTTAGTGTCTGTAACACCGCCCGATCATCGCACACCCGTGCGTTCACCAGAAACGTACGTAGGGTTAAGTGCCTGTTATTAAGTGGTTTTACATTTGGTAAAACCACCCAAAAAAAATGATTTTTTTGTTTTATCATAATGTTTTTGGGGATTTCTTTGACAAAGTTTCGTTCGGCACTCGAGGTCACCAACTTGGATTATTCATTTGGCTAATATCATTAATAAGTCTGTAAAAAATCAGAACTACCGGATTTGATAAATACGCTAATGTTTAAAGTTACTGGACTATACAGATTAAAACTATTTTTTCTTTTGAATTTTTTACTGACGTCATCAGCCAATACATGATGTTGATGACATTAATCCTCTTACATAAATACTCGACTTTTTGGTGTTCCATTTACAAAGAACATATACATTTCATTTGAATTTTAAAATGGAACTGAACGTGCCTTCTTGGTGATTGTTAGATATTTATAATAAGAAGGGCAATTCTTCCTCCACGGTAGAATGTGTAAGTACTAGGTACTAGGCGGTGCTCGTAACGGAGACATAAAAAAGTTGGTATTATATGGTGCGAAATCTCTGGAAATTTTGTTTACAACAAATTGAACTGAAAAAGAACGTGGCCTGTGGCCTGTGTAATTGAAAATGTCATCAAGCGAAATTTAAGTTACTAATATGCAAATGTAATAGAAGGCAAACAAATAATTAATATTATTCTATTTGTTGCGGTTTAAACATCGAGTACATATATCCCTAGGGATATATACTCCCTAGGGATATGTCTGAGATGTTGAAGGTCCTCGAGTGGCGACCGCGATGCAATGCCAAACGGAGTGTGGGAAGACCTCCCACTCAATGGACCGACGACATCGTAGCGGTCGCAGGGAGTCGTTGGATGGAGGCGGCTCAGGACCGCTAACTTCGTGGCGTCGTTTGGGAGAGGCCTATGTTCAGCAGTGGACGTGGACGGGGCTGATGATGAGGGATATGTACTCGATAGGTTTAAATCACGTGAAAAATATTTAAGTTAGTAGTAGCGCTAGTCTAGCGACAAATTCGTGAAATCGAGAAGTGAAAATAGTGTGCAATTAATAGTACATTGTGCACCTAGGCGAGAACGTGCTCAATTCCTATCGAGTGTGTCATTTGAGAAAAAACTTAAAACACACGAGGTAGGAATCGCACTTTCTGCCGAGTGATACATAGTGCTTTATACTACACCTTCGAGGAAAATAAAAAGCAGAATCAATATTTTATTTCCGGCGGTGTGATAAAATTTTCACTATCACTCGACGACATTCTGTAGAATTAATAACAATTAGAATTTGGTATTCAAAATAAGAAGAACCTCCCGCGCCAGCCTTTATCACTTGGGTTCTTTTTGCAAGCGGATTTGGAGTAAAAACTTTTTGTCCTTTGACCTATTATGAAAATAACCATAGCTATTTTCGATCTTTCAGGAAATTAAAAAAAAATAACACGTTAGAAATGGATTTCCATACAGTTTTCCCTCCCGCTAAAACGCGTGAGAAATGATTCCATAGAGTTTTTCCTCCCGGATTCCTATACGCCTGCAATGACTTACTTTCTATCTTATATTTGGAAAAGGAATAGGCAACTTTCCGAGCAGCTGTAGTATAAAGTTATAAGTGTGCATGTGCAGTGCAGTAAATAGGTACATAGTTACCTACGTCAAATTGTTATGGCAACATTAGGTGGCCAACTGATGGCCAAGATCTAAATATTGGAATTTAACTTTGTCTTCCTCGTCAACTACATATCTATATTTATAAAAGAGTAAATTGGGTGACTCATCAAGAGATCTCTGAAAGTACAAGAGCTGTGAAGCTGAAATTTTGCATGGAGGTTTCGTTTAGGACGTAGGCACCCGCTAAGAAAGGTTTTTGGAAATTCGTATTCTAATGGGGTCGGTCATTTTTATAATTACTTCAGAACCGTAACTGTTGGTCCGTCAGTAGCGTAGAATAATGACTCAAAATACGTTAAACAGTGTTTATTTTGAGTCAGTTTCTACGTAATCGTGAAGAAATAAGTAGAACTCCTTACAGCTGCAGCTCAGGATCTAGATTCTCCCTCTTCATGTAGGCCACTATGTCCCGCATGTTCTCCTGGAACTCAGCCAGGGCTCGGTTCACGTTCGACCGGATACTGATGATGGCTACTGAGAAGTACGTGATCATCATAGTTCCTGAAAGTATATACTACAGTAATTATATATAATATACTTAACCAAAAACTGTAGGTGTGCGCAAGGAAGCGGAACAGGTGTGACGCGAACCGCACTCCTGATGAAGGAGATGAAACGTTCTTCCAGCACAGATTAAGTTCTTAATCATTAAACCTGCTTACATTCATAATAGTAGTAATGCAGGTTAATATTAGAGTAAATAATATAACACGTCATGTAACAAAACTTTCTGTATAACCTTTGTGAGAGAAAATAAATGATTATTTTATAAATTTATTTATTTAGTACGAGAGCCCACGACCAAAATTTTTGTCTCATAACAATACAGCCAAAACCGCATTAAATTGATAGATTCGATTATTTTGAACTCGAAAAAATCAGACATTTTCCGTGTAGCGTTTGAACGGACCGAATTTTCAAAAATGTCAACAGATTTTATTGAACTATATCCTAGCAATCTGTCTGATTTAGACTTTAATTGAATGATAGCTCTAAGATACCGAAAACATATTTTCAGAAGGCAGTAGTGTAGCGTGAACCCGGTAGATAACTTTAAAAAATTAAATATTAGACCAAAAAAACTATCATAGCAAGCCGTCTGAAAATATTCTTGTACTGTGTGTAAATTTGTGTTAGTTGATGCGAAAAAAATAATTTTCAGAAGCAAATGTGAGAGCATTGTTAAACATTCGAGACCGTTTTGAAAATGTTAGAAAATTTTACAGATCTGTTTGAAAATTGTTGAACGTGATAAAATGAGCTGTCTAGATGTCGAAATAAAATATATCAGAAAATTTTGTGGAGCACGTTCTTTATCAGAAACCTGTTTGATACTCCAAAATTATTAATTTCGATATGATAAGGAAACAGGCCGAATGAGTGGCAGCGGGGTATAGAGCGTGATTGGCCGAGTATAACGCCAATTGGAAATGTCTTTGGTGTCGTCGTTCCAACAGTTACAACAGCTGCTGAGTGGGCTGTATATAGTAATATAAAAGAAGGGCAGGAGTTATAACACGCAAAAAACTGTTACCTCCACAGGTACACATTTACAATTAGAGTTATTTCGCTTTGAAAAAATCCAGTCTGCTGTGTCCCACTCTCCCCTACCTACTTCAAGCACACGTGGCAGAGTCTGTAATTAACGGTATAATCCTTAACAAGCCATTGTAACTAGGTACGCTTGGCAGGCAGATTTGCTAAAATTATACAGAAGGAAGCTGCTGCCCTTCCTGTAGTAATATAGGGTGTTATTCAAATTAGTGCGCAATACCGCGGGGGTGTGCGGACGTTCTGTTGGTGCCTCAGAATAATATAAAATTAACAAACTAGGTCAATATTATACCTACCCAAAAAAGTTCCAATAAGTAGGTAACTTATTTTGCAAGCTCTATAATACGTTATACTACAGTCCCTCCAAACAGATGATTGCTACAATATGGAGAGCATTGACCGTGTGGCGCGATCAACTGCTTGTCGCGGCGAATGAACTCTGTCTGTCTCGTGATCACGTATAGCTCTGTCACTTTCGTGCGGGGGCGTGGCTGGCTGTCGTCGGGTGAGGCAACGATGACCGGAATCAAAGAGGTGTTCGCACTGTTTGGGGATGGCTAAGTACGTAATAAAAGGCATTTTTTGTAATAAAATTAAAAATTCTGCAAAAAATTAAATCGTTTGTTTAATGAAGAAGTTATATCTGTAGCAGCAGGTGAGTAACCTCCAATGGTATTGCGCACTTATTCAAATAACACCCTGTATATTGATTTTATTTTATTTCTGACATACATCATTTTATTAATTAGTAGCTGACCCGCCAAACGTTGTTTTGCCTTCAACCATTATCACTTAGGGGTATGGAAAATAGATAGTAGCCGATTCTCATACCTACTGAATACGCATATAAAATTTGGTAAAAATCGGTAAAGCCGTTTCGGAGGAGTACGGTAACTAACATTGTGACATGGAAATTTTATATATAAGATGTAATTTTATAAATAATAGGTGCTTCCGTTTCCCTATTGTAATATTAACATGTGTGTATTAATGTAAATAGTCCTATTTTAATCTAGGAAACAACGACATCTACTGTATAAGAATACCTACGGTGCAGCGGTGGTGGAAATAATTAAAATGAAACATCCAGGGTCTGAATTGGAGGGATCAATTCAAACGCCACGACCGGCACGACCTAATATAACTAAAAACTCAAATGATAAAGAAGAAGGGAGTTTGCATACCACAGATCAAGCCAATGAGCAGGATACGCATAATCTCAAAGTTGCTCGGGTTGAATGTGTTGTAGCCGGTAGTAGTGGCCTCGAACGACACCCAGAAGTATGTGGCCAGCTGGATGTTCATCGGAGAACTCGTTATGTTGAAGCGGACTGCAGGCAGAAATAAATAAATAACGATGCCCAATTCACACACCAATCCTCTAGTTCCAACCTAAGCAGAGCTTGTGATATGGGTACTAGATAACTGATATACGTACCTACTTTCCTATTTAATACAATACTCTACAGAGGTAGATATTATTGATTAAACATTGAAAACATTCAGAACACCCGGTATAAATATCTGCAGATCGATCATACAAACATTGGTCCCGAGGCAGGAATCGAACCCGCAACCTCCTGCGTCGCAGGCGGACCCTCACCCGCAGTCCCACTGAGGTCTTCATATGACATCGATTAATATTTTTATTTTTGTGATTTTATTTGCGTACATAAGTGCCCAGCCCACTCGCACTAATGTTCACGCCTCAATAATGTCCGCGCCACAATTTCTCTAGCACAACTTTTTATTCAGACAATATCTTTGCACAATTGTCTTCGGGCTATTCACAATGGCAAAGATAATAAACTAACAGATTGATATTTTCTTTGTCAATAAAGACTTTAAGAAAAACAAAAAACTAACAGGTATTCTGAAAAAGCTCCACCCAGGAGCCGCCTTTGTCTTTGTATGGAGTTATCCACCATTCTCCAGCGTCGTTGTACAATATATCCACGGAGTAAAGAACCATGAAGCAGGTCATCACATTAATCAGCACCATGAACAAAGGAACAGCCTTCAAACTGCAACATCATTATGAAAATACGAGATTTCTATTCAAGGTGTAATATATACCAATCATGGCGATATCGGGTATTTATCGTATTTATGCGCCCGGCAGCGACCCAAACTAGACAAATTCTTTTAAACTCGTACGATTTTATCCTTATCGGGTATATATCGTGATAGGTATATCAACGTGTTTCACCTAGCGAAGACGCTCTCGTCTACGCTAGGTGAAACACGTTCATATACCTAGAAAAGGCAATCGGGTTGTTAAGACGGTAGAAAAGCCACGCGCCACGTGTCACGATAAATATCGATAAGGCCGATAAAAAATCGTACAAGTTTTAAAAGAATCTGTCCAGTTTGGGTCTCTGAGACATATGAGTAGGTAAGTACACGATGAGCACGTCCTTCCGCTCGATGTACTGGTCCAGCACCATCATTGCGCCCGGCAGACGGTACAGCTGCGCCAGACGGTTACAGATCAGGATCTGAGATAATCGAGTCGCTCGGTACTTATCGCCTGGAACACAAGCAAAGTAAAATAAACAAGAATAGAAGCATCAAACATTTATTTATTTATTTGATAATAGACGACCAACCTGTGGCTGATGTCTCTATAATTATCTATTATACATAGTGCTGAATATAGTCATTGCATTAAATACCTATGTCATTTACCTATGTCAATACTTGTAATTAGGAATTATTAATTTATCAAAGGTTAAATTTGTTCTCTATAAGGCATTAGGCCAATAAGGTTAAGTCCTGATAAAAAAAAACAACAAAAAACCCAACATCCAAAAATCGTATTAAATAGTTTTAATAGGCGAAATTATTACTTAGGTTAAAGTATGAAGCTGATTTTTGACTAAGCGGCACGCATGAATCATCACTCAGGCGACTATTCGGATAGGCAAAATACAGGAGGATGGAACGGGAAAGACAGCATCGATAGTTAGGCATTGGGTGCCGGAGGACGGGCATCGCTGTGGCAGGCCGAAGCGACGCTGGTGGCGTAACGACATCGATGTCTTCTAGGAAGCCTGATGGGTCGCAGCGGATTATTCTGCTAATCCCCGAAATTAAATCAAACCATCGCGTGGGGGATTTCCGGAAAACAGATTCCGGAAATCCCCCTCAACTTCGCATGCTCGTTACCGGGATATAAAGCAGTGTACCTCCGTCCCTGGGATACCATCTGCCTACCCTGCCAAATTTAATTCGTTTCCCGCCTTAGCACAAATGTTTGTTCGATCTGGAAATATTTATCTCTGGTGTCCTGGGTATTTTCTATGTATATAATAAACAATATATATCCATGTAATATTACTTATATACTTACTTATAAATGTGAAAGTTTGTATGGATATTTGTTACTCTTTCACGCAAAAACTACTGGACCGATTAGGCTGAAATATGGTATGGGTATAGTTTGGGACCTGGAATAACATATAGGCTATTTATTATCCCGATAAAACGCGGGCGAAGACGCGGGCAGCAGCTAGTTACTTATATTCTATCAGTCACCGTACCCATACATCACACAAGCTCAGCTTAGCTTGGGGCTAGATGATGTTGTGTGGATTGTCCAGCATTATTCATTTATTTATTTTATTTAATCTGATACGTTCAGATGTTATTGCGTGAAAAGGTAAACGACAGAATTAACTTCCGCTGTTATAATATTAGTATGAATGCACTGCCAAGGTTACCTCTCTTAACTCCTGGCTCCAGGTACTCAAGCGGCAGGGTCGCAAATAAGTCCGTGATGAAGGCTCCCTTCATGTAGTGCGCCGCGGTGCTGGCTGGGTGGTAGATAAGCAAGCCTTGCTCGTTGAAGTAGCCGATAAGCATCCGCTGAGCGCTGCACATAACAAAATAGTACATTATTGCAATGGCCGGGAAATAGGCAATTGCAGGTAGAGTACAATAAATAAATAATAAATAATGCTGGACATTTCACACAGCATTATCTGGCCCCAAGCTAAGCAGAGCTTGTACTAGATAACTACTTATACGATACTTTATATAATACACTACATAAATATATGTTTTTTATCTATATATGTAGTCTATCGGACTGAAACTACTGAAACCGAAAATAGGTAGTAATCAATCACTCACATATCAAAGTACGCCAAGATGTCGAGAAAGTACGACAGATAGACCAGCAAAGGAAACTGCAACGACATGTATTCGTAGCAAGGACTGAGCGTGGCCGCGAGGAACGCGCAGACAGCGTGGATGCACTCGTAGACCACGATGTAACTGCCGTCGGGGCGGATGGTGTAGCGGGGGAACACGTACCTGGAGGAACGTACGTGAACATAATAACGTTATGCTACATATGTATATTTCACTGTCAAATTTGCCATAATTACGCTTGGCAGGCGGATTGGTGATCGCAGCGGATCTATAAAGAAACACAGAAGGAAGCTACTGCCTTTTATCTTGTAGGTTCCCTCAGTCGAATCTTACGTTATCCATGGGCTGAGTTGGAGGGATCGATGCTTACGATATCCATGGGTTGAGTTTGAAGATCGATGCTTACGATATACATACATGGGCTGAGTTTGATGATCGATCTATGCTAACGATATCCATGGGCTGAGTCGGAGGTATCGATTTATATGATATCCATGGACTGAGTTGGAGGGATCGATGTTTACGATATCCATGGGCTGAGTTGGAGGGATCGATGCTTACGATATCCATGGGCTGAGTTGGAGGGATCGATGCTTACGATATCCATGGGTTGAGTTTGAAGATCGATGCTTACGATATACATACATGGGCTGAGTTTGATGATCGATCTATGCTAACGATATCCATGGGCTGAGTCGGAGGTATCGATTTATATGATATCCATGGACTGAGTTGGAGGGATCGATGTTTACGATATCCATGGGCTGAGTTGGAGGGATCGATGCTTAAGATATCCATGGGCTGAGTTGGAGGGATCGATGTTTACGATATCCATGGGCTGAGTTGGAGGTAGCGGTGCTTACGATATCCATGGGCTGAGTTGGAGGGATCGAAGGGTACGTCACAACTGCTACGGCTAATTATAGCTTACCGCAAGACAGAGAAGAATCCGAGTCTGAAGAAGGGCTGCAGGAAGGCGTGGTCGGGCTCGTGCTTGCGCGGCAGCTTGAACCGCATCAGGTTATTGGGCTTCGGAACCGGCTCGTAGCTCGTGAACGGAACGAAGCGAGTCGTCATCCTTTGGTACTCCTTGTACAGTTTTATTAAATCAATTATTATTTATAGTAAGTACTTCCTGCATCAAATAAGTCATGTATCTATTTAAGTGCGCGTCTAGTTCATCTTTTTATAGATGCTTTGCTCTGCCGAGAGGTCGTTACTTAAAAGACTGGACCTCAGTCTCATAGAGAAGTGTGGATGGAGGAAAAGGAGGCTCCTGCCCAGCAATTAGAGAGTTTAGGCCTAGAATAATAATAATAATAAAAACCTACACCATTTAGTTTAGTAGACAAAACAAGCAGATGCCTATCTGAAGATAATGTGTGGTTTGCCTTTTATGGGTAAAACCATTTTTGAGACGCATAGGTAGCTATTAAGGTTCTATAGTTTAAAGAACGTGTGAATATTCTAGTCCTGTAGATTCACTAACAAAGAAGAGTTACCGGCTGCTTTTTTATGTATTCCATGGTGTTGATAAAGTTTTGTTTCTCAGTGACCTTCAAGAGATGTTTCCTTGAAATGGCGAACATCTGGACGTGGGTGATGGCTCTTACTGTATAGAATGATGGTATACCTGCAAATATATATAATGTATAACTTTGGAATTGACTTATGTATTTATTTTATTTGTTATTTTATTTTCTAGTTGACATTATCATATTAAAGTTGACATTGTAATATTCAGTTTGACATTATAAAATTCGAACTGAATTTTTTTATATCCAAGTTGACATTGTATCCAAATAATAATACCATTTTCTTAGATTTACCTTATTAAGTAATAAGGAAAATCTTTAACCGACTGCAAAAGGAGGAGGTTCTCAATTCGTCTGTATGTTTTTTTTATGTATTTTACGCCATATCTCCCCCAATTATGGACCGATTTTGTAAATTCTTTCACTATTGTATAGAAAATGATCCCGAAAGGGTCCCATAAAATTATTATCTCGGGGAGATTAGTATTTATCCGGCAAAACTTAAAATAAGTGAAAAATTAAGGGAATTTGAAGTCATTTATTGTTTTTTAAAACACGCCTATCATAACCGCTTTTTTAATATCCTTTTAGCTGTTAGTGTTTTCTATTTAAATTGTTTAAAAATTTACTTGTTTTTACAATTCGTTTATTGTGTACCTACTGAGAAGTTTTACATGTAAGTTTTCCACACATTATTTATTTTGTTTGTAAGGGAATAAATAAATGAATGAAAATTTAATGATAATGATAATCAGAAAACATTAATAAAATATATGCGAAATGTATTGATAGATGAGTTCGTTCTCTAAAAAATTGTGATTGTATTTAATGTTTGCATTATGTTAATTTCTTTCTTATTTGCTATTTATTTAGGTACACCTATAAGTTCACTGTAAACTGTATTTTAAACTGTCCTAATTTAGTTCTTATTATTATAATTCTCTTTGTACCTATTACTCTATGTACCTATTAGTCATTGCGTAGGCTTGTTCGTGACGTCACCTGTACGGGTTCTAACGGAAGACCAGCGCTGGCTTGGCCTCCTACGGGAGCTTAGCCAGCATTTAAGCTGAGTTAGGACCCTTCTATAACAACTATATATGTAGTAGTGTACCTATTTTATAAGTGTCTTGTTTTACTGTATAAGGTTGTTATAAATAAATGTATTTCTATTCTATTCTCATTTATTTATGGACCACCAACAGTGAGAGCAGGATATATGGTTATAAATATCTTAAAACTAAAAATTATGAGGAAATGACAACTTTTTATTTATATTTTATAGATGACCACGTATTAATCTAAGAAATAAGCTGAGGTTGGCGAAACAAAGATGTCAAAATTGCTGAAATAAAGTTAAGACGTCCGTCACGCCGCCGCCATACCCAACGTAACGCGGTAAAATTTTGCGAGGATAATGTAAATAAGAGCCCCTTTGCTTGGGAATTGAGTGCTGATGATATGATAAACTACTGGCTACTTAGTACTGTTATACATAACTACTTAAATCACGGAAAATGCGAGAGTAGACGCGGGCAGAAGCTTGTGTTGATAATAATTAATCGAAGAACTTACGAAATAGGCAGATAAGAAGTCCAAAACGCGATTTGGATGATAGAATCCTAGTATTCTTTGTGACTGGACATATCATCTGAAACCAAGAAAACTGTACAATAAGTTGGTCCATACATATTACATTGTGAGAAGATCGTTAACTTATTATTTTTTTTTTTTAATTACTTTATTGACAAAGAAAATAACAATCAAATAATATAAAGAAATTAAACTAGTATTTACAATTGAAACAATTGAGCTAACTGCAGACTGTTGCAAACAATCTACAGATAGCTCAACTGGTCCATATCAATACCAGTCGGAAGCGTCCCCAAGACGCTGGCTGCATTGCCCCGCTGTATGGCAATGCTAATGCGCTGCGCCAGATACTCACCAGCTCTCGGGTCACGCGTCGCTTCGACCAGGCGCTCAGATAATTTTTTGAAAACCCGGAGAGCCTCGGTACCCCACGTACCTAGGGTCTCGACTCCAAGGGGAGCAAATGCGTAGGCTCTGTCGAGACCTGCATATTTGCGCCTCTTGAGATCCTCGGCCAAATCTGCCGCCGAACCAGCCCCCACGGATGTCCTTGAAAGATGGGAAGGCGCAAGTGTGTCGACACATGTAGCGTCCCACACAATAGGCCTGCCCAGCTCCCAAGGGACTAAAGTCATGCCGTCGGGCCTCTTACCATCGTCACGCAACAGACCATTCGGTTCGAGAATAGCTGGTACGTTAGCGGTGACAAAGGCCTTATTTATTATTTTCTTATTATTATTACTATTTCCATGATCACGGGCCATATAGTGACCCGGTCTTTTGGGAGCATGCGTGGAGCCGAAGCCAACAGCACAGAGACCCTTTGTGAGAATTAATCTAAAGGCGAGAGCTACACATAGCGGGTATCATCCTTGGTTGCACAATATGATACACCCGAAGATGATATCGGCCAGGTGTAGAGACTATTGCAAAGGAAAATGAAAATAACAAAAAGCCATGTTATTGTGGTGAATGGACTATGTTTATTACCTAACAACCTAACAAGGTAAAGGTTTCTTGTTCGCAAAAAGATTGAAGTGAACAAAAAATCAAAGTGGTCACTTTATTTCCCTGTTTTACTTATGAAATTCCAATTTTGTGACGTGTCCAAGAGTCCTGTAAGGTCTAAAGGAAATAAAGCACTTGATATTTGATTGTTCCTACTAGCTGACCCGGCAAACGTTGTTTTGCCATCGCCCACTGAGGGTTGAAGATTATAACTGCGAACGATTACCTTCTAACTAATATCGCCATTAAAATGTGGGGTTGGTGCTAGAAAGGTGAAAATTATGTATTTTTTATGACAAATCGTTAAAAAAATTGTACAAAATTATGGGGTGGACCAACCTTATCCCTTAGGCGTTTAAAACCACGACCTATTCTTAAACCAATCAAATATACACAAAAAAAAACATAAAAATCGGTCGAGCCGGTTCGGAAGACTTTATTTTTTATTTTTACAAACATTGACACGAGATTTTTATATGTATATAGATATTATCATCGACGAGTAAAATCCATGGATATTATATTTTGTAGCAATTGACTTGATCAAGTGTTCTTTATGAATTTATGGTACCTACATAAATGATTTGAATGTTGAATATCTTATCCAATTTATCGTAAATTTCTTTATTTTCGTTATGAGGGTAAACTATGTATAAGAAGCGATAACGTGGCGAACGGAACTTGTCACCTATCTACCTATATAATAGAGAGTAGTTGCAATCCAGAGGGCTCAGGATCTGTGGAAGGTCCAAGCACGGGGATAGCCTTAGCCCAGATAGATAGATTATAACTTTATTGCACTATCATATGTACCCACATAAAACAATTAACAAGAACCTAATACTATAACTATTTTTAGTGTGGCACAGTCAGCGGCCCCTTTGGATCGATACGAATTGAAGTTCAGGGCAGCGTAATCGAAGACGTCTAAAAAAAATTACATACGTACATAATTATATAAAAACACACCTGCTATAATTTATAAAATGAGAGCAAACAGACACAAAAAACAGGAATAACGAACAAAATAACAAAGAGAATATCAGCAGTGATGAACAAATAGCTCAAACAGTGTATTTGTAACATATCGTCCCTTTTTTGTATTCTGTTATTGTGTTTATAGTTGTTAAGCTGTAAGTAATCTCAGGTTGTGTTGTTTTTTTGTCTGTGGTTTGCCACCCGTGTTGAAACGCGCCAACGGTCCCGTCTGTAAACCAGAGTTGTTGTACTTCTTGTGAAGCAACATTATGCTGAGGTGGGACCTACTGGTTCGTTGCGTAGAGTGATTGGTTGCTTTTTTAGACCCAGGTAAATTTAATTTTATAATTTTGTCAGTATTATTATAACAGTTGCAATCTGTACTTAATAGTGAAGTATACTTTGGCATTAACGAAGGATTCTATAACTTATTGCAGCGAATGTCTACGAATGTCTGCTTCTGTCACACCATATAAAGCTGACCTGAAAGAAATAAATTAATATTCTACCCTACGCCTGGCAGAATACAGCCACTAGCCCGTAATCTAACGTCTCTCTGACAGCCAGCTTCGTTAGATTAGTTTTTTTGCAGAAATAACATGGGAAAACGAAATAGAAACAATTATTATGTTAATTACCATGACCAAAAGTTATTAGAATGGTATAGACGAATCGGTTACGACCTTTCCTCAACCGTGGAAAAAATACATTTTCGAAAGGATACCTACACTTTGGAAGGACAGGTAGGTGGTTCTAACAATCATACATAACTCCCTATGATAACTTAAATACATACATAGTGAGTTCTTTCCTTGATAACTTATAACGAGTCTGAGAACTAATTTATCCGAATGAAGAACTACCCTCATTTTACCATGTGCAACTTTTGTTGAATACTGGTTGGCATCTGAGAACTAATTTATTCGAATGAATAACTACCCTCATTTATCCATGTGCGACTTTTGATCAATACTGGTTGACAAAAAGGTACGGATTACCTCAAACCTTTATTAATTGATATCATGATCAACATTTGTACCTCCCATATATATATTTTTAAGTTGTTTGTATGTTTTCTTACTATAATGTGTAACGCAAATCATCCGAAACATTCAAAAATACTCGTCCGAGATTATAATTACTTTTTACCTAAATGTTGGGTACCTTGCTACAATAACCTATATGTATAGGAAAAACCCCTTCTCCACTTTTATAGTGCAGAGATGAACCATGCACCCTTTATGGGTGGTTATGGTTACCACTGTATTCCTGCACTTGTAATTGTGTCGAGGTGAACCATGCACCCTATAAGGGTAGCACTTATGGTTGTCACTGTATGTACCCCTCCAATCGTATATAGTGCCGAGATAAGCCAAGCACCCTATATGGGTAGCAATAATGGCTACTATTTTGTGTTATCAAATGTCTTTTTACTCCACTTGCAGTGTCGAGAAAAACCATTCATGCACCCTATATGGGTAGCAATAATTACCACTTACGGTATACCTCCGCTTGTGAAGTGTCGAGATTAACCATGCACCCTATATGGGTAGCAATAATGGTTACCACTGTATCCCTCCACTCGTATAGTGCCGAGATGAACCAAGCACCCTATACGGGTAGCAATAATGGTTACTAATGTTTACCTCCACTTGTGAGGTGTTTAAGGCTACTAATTAATATATAATAATAAAAATAATACATATTGACTACCAAAGCACTCGGATTCGGCCTAAGATTGCGGAAATGAAAAACACGTTATAAATAACAAAGTAAAGTATATAAATAAATTATATCTTGGTCCTACGGCTTGAGTGAAGACCCAACACGTTGAACAGCAAGTGGGTTTGAATCTCCAAGGAAATTTCCAATTATTCTTCAAACAAAATATCAGCCATGTAGGCTGAATGAAACTAAGAAATTAACATGGCGTAGTACTTTGAAAATTGTTATACTAATACTAAACAGACTTCTTAACATGATACACAACGTTATCGCATTAAAATGATTGTACATACGAGATTTTAAAATTGTAAACAAAAATTTTAATCCTCCGCTTTGGTGTTGTCAAGATGACCATGAGAACCCTATAAGGGTGTAACTTTGTTACACCCTTGTGTAGCAAAGTGAGTGTCTTTATTGCCACAAAATGCAATAAAATTTAAGATTTTTACATCGAGGTACTTACGTCGTGCGTCTGCTTATTACTACATCCTTCTCCGTTTTCATAGCGTTGAGAAAAAGTTGCATCTTTAAATATATATTGTATTATTACCTACATATTCGAACATTAAGGTACTTCAGGCTTATAATGTTTGAAACCGTGCAACATACACTTGTTGGTTTAATGAGTTGTGGTAACCTAAAACAATCGGTTAAGTATTTATTTTTATAGATATCTGTTCATAGCCTAATGAACTATTAGAAAACGATAAAATATCGTAAGGTACACCAAAGAAAAGATAAATAGACGCATTCATGACAAAAAAAACCATAAACTATTATACTCATACTTATTCGGGAAAATTTCAAATTTGTTTTTAGAAACTCAATGCTGTGCTGGAAAGTAAGATTCCGTCCAACATAATGGTCTTCGCTTTCATTGCCACCTGTTATAAATTCCGCAAATATACCTCAGGAAGATACTTTAAACGCCAGGGGATCGTCACGGCCGGCAGCCAGAATCGGCATATTGACACCGTGACGCGTAAAATCCTAGGGCAAGCCCCCGACCAAGCTCTTTGGCTACTTTATCGTACGACCAAATCACAATTTTCACCTTCTTTAACCATAAGACAAAGATAGGGTTTATTATGTTAATTTATAGTTGAAATTCATCATTTAAACTGATCATTTTAAGAAAGAGCCATATTCACCTAAGTGCGCATATGAAGGCCACGTATGCCTTCCAAGGCTGCGTCGTTACTTTCATGTTATACGGAACGTATTTTGCTGAGCCATACAATACCGTACAAAGTCTATGTGTAACGTAGACTGTTCAGTTAAAAAAAAAGAAAGAAGAAAGAAAATACATAATTAAAGAAAATCGCAATGTCTATTAATTTCAAACTAAAAATCCTATCTATTCCACTATTTCCAATCTATATTTTTTTTATTTGTTATTAATTTTTCTATTCTATCTATGAAATTATTATCACCTAAGATACTGATATGAATAAATTTTTGGAATATTTATATATTTACGAAGAATATTTGAGTTTCGTTCTTTTTGCGAGTGTATATTTCGTATGTTGTACCTTAATAGTCAATTTCTATATTACATTGAAAATTATAGAGTGCCTATAGTCAAGAATTGTACCTAAATGGTAAATTCCTATATTACATAGAACATTCTATGATCCAAGAGGATAGGTCTGCTCTTCTGGAAGTGTCGCCAAGTAACGTCACCGTCCAGTTGCCACTTCATTTCAACAAAATGTAGAAGTTGAGAATCAAATGTGATAAGGGTCAATTGAAAAATCCATAATTAAGTGAATCGTCAATTATGTTTGTTGTTAGATCAGTCAAAACAGCGTTAGTTAATGACAAGTCAATGTGATAAATAATGGGTAAATACAAGACCACATAGTTTTATCAGATTCATACAGGGGCTCGGGGAGTTACGATTTTACGCTACTGGTATCACCAGGAAACAGATTCAGCTTCTCATTGGCCGATGGCGTCAATGACGTAGCCTGGAGACACCCACGACTATGTCTTGGAAGAGCATACCTTGTATTCTTATAGCATGGAAAATTCTTTTGTAGATTGGGCCTATAATCAAGATTGTCTACTATTCATTTGGGTGAGACATGTTCCATCTAGACATGTATATCTCATTTAATAATTTAGATTACGGTTTGAAGCACGTTGTGGTTTACGGATGGAAATGGAATGGATATATTGGAAAGGAAGAATTTACCGGTTTTTTTTAATATTTTCATTTCGAATGGTGAATTAAATGAACGATCGTGTCGCTTCGAACGCCGGAACTAAACCGATTTCGAGTTAGAACAGATTTAATGTACTTACCTAATCAGTACCTATGCTTGTGTGCAGACTTTCATGGCCGATGGCTCACGATCATGGTGATCACATCTTAATGATAATCACTGAATAAAATATACTTATTTCATCATTTGGGCTGTGTCGCGTGCGAAGAAACAGTCAATAGAAATTAAATTCATTACATTAAAATGAAATAACTCAACTTAACTATTGCCGTGGGGCCACGGCGTACGAATATTGACCCCTCCAACTCAACCCGTGGATGTCGTAAGAGCCGACTAAGGGAACCTACCAGAGGATGGGCAGCAGCTTCCGTCTGAGTATTTTTAAACACCAACACTGCGATCACCAATCCGCCTGCCAAGCGTGGTGATTATGGCAAATCCCCCACCCCCCTACATGGGAGACCATCCACTCGATGGACTGACGACATCGTAGCGGTCGCAGAGAGTCGATAGATGGAGGCGGCTCAGGACCGCTATTTGTGGCGTCGTACGGGGGAGGCCTATGTCCAGCCGTGGACGTGTATGGATATATAATGGTGATGATGAACCAAGTGTTCTTCTACTGCTACGATACAATTTATAGATATAATATCACATACATACGACATAAGGATTTAGCAGCCAAGCAAAACTATTAATGTTGTTTCTTTATGAATCATTGATGCCTTTGGCTATATTGCCCCATGGCACGGCTATGATTCTCTGTTAAGCGCCACTAACGTCAGGTCCTTCAAGTGTGCGTCTACAGTGGCCCGTCTTCTTCACGACACTTTGGACTGCCATAAAATCATGTCGTGTAAAAAATAAACAAATCAGATATGAATGAAACCGAACATCATCATCATCATGGCAAGATTTCATAATCGGATGCACCCTGGATGATGCATTTCTTCAAACCTTTGTACTGCCGCCCTGCTCTTACAAAACGTTCATATATCGTTATACGTGCATATACATTCGTATTTGTTCGATATCAACTAACTCATTAACTACGATTGGGACTTGGAATTTTTTTTTTGGGCCAATAGGCGCCTAAACGGAACTCTATTTATTTAAATCAGAGTTTTAATTGTATCCTTAACGTAACAAAAACTAGTTGCTATGGCTTCTTCTCGAATACTTCAATCAACAATCTTACTCAAAGCAACGTACAAATCGAGTAATGTTTATGTGTTTAAAATTCAAATAAATGTTATCTAGTTCTGGTACCGAACTAGATAACATTTATTTGAATTTTAAACATATAATTTATGATATTTTTGACGACCTTCGAACCTTCAGTTAATTCAGGGCTTGCCTGTGCTGCATTTGCAATTAAAATTAACTTCGACAAAACAAAACAATCTGTTAGTGAATTTGATGACTACCGTTTCAGCGCAGCTTTCAGCAGAGCGATAAAAAAGTTGGCCTTCGATTTTTTTTGGGTACATACATAATACGCTTATGGAATGTATTTCTTATTAGTTACATACCGATAGTTATAATGTTAAAAAGCGTATATGGTTTCGAAACCAACAAAGAGATTTTGATATTTGTACTTTTGTTATAAACATACTCTAAAAATCTGCAATAAGTTACAGAATCCTTCGTTAATGCCGAAGTATAATTGAAAATTGAGCGAACTCACCTGTGATGTTCGATTACAATTATGCGAGGCGTTAACGAAGGATTCTATAATGTCCCACCCAACCCAATTGAGTCCCAAGCCAAAATTAAACAAATATCAAATTTGTATGGTTACTCTAAAATAATGACAAGTGAAGCTGGCTGTCAGAGAGACGTTAGGTTACGGGCTGTATTCTGCCAGGCGTAGGGTAGAATATTAATTTATTTCTTTCAGGTCAGCTTTATATGTGTGACATAAGCAGACATTCGTAGATCGCGGCAATAAGTTATAGAATCCTTCGTTAACGCCTCATTATACGAGGCGTTAACGAAGGATGATGTAATCGAACATCACAGGTGAGTTCGCTCAATTTTCAATTAATAAACACATTTTCTTTCTTTCAGTGCGACATACGAGGCCCTGTCTTAGCTTGCAATCAACATCTGTCTGCTCTTTTTCATGTCGTCCTTGTCGGTGGGCGTCGACACTACTTTTGCTGAGTTACAGTCCAGCTACCTAACTAGTTTTAAAAAAAATGCGTCCTGACCTCCAGATACCCTTGCTTGACGATGTAGAACTCGTTGCTGATGTCGCCGGTGTTCTGTAGGATCTCATTGGGCGAGGTGTAGAAGAGGCGCGCGTGCGCCGCCAGGTCATGCATGTCTTCTTTGGAGACGTACTGATGATACAATACAACACTAGTAGGTACATTTAATACGTAATCGGAGCTAGAAATAATGTAGCTTTAAATGAAGATGAAAGATAAGCGCTTTAAAGCTTAGGTACCTACCTAAACGGTTCAAAAAATATCAGCTTCGGAACTATCACCGCTTCAAATTGAGATGTTCGATGTTCGTTTCGCTGTATAAAAATCTATATCATACAATATAATGCAGTACACTTTATTGCAACCCAAGAAAATACAAATGTACAAGAAAATATAGATCTAAAGCCCGTTCTGTACCTTGTTTTATTACCAACAATAGAGCGGTAAGAATGGATAGAGCAGAAAGCGGTGAAATGACGATCCGCTCACTCATCTGTCTCATTATCCTTTTGCGAAATCAACAGACAACTCTCTTTGTTGGTGGAAATGTAAATCATAATTTAAAAAGAGTTCTTTTCGCCTACCATTTCCCGCTCATGACCCTTTGGCGGTGTAAGCCCGGCATAGCCTTAGGTAATTTGTTTAGTAGCCTTCGCAAGAGTTTCTAAAATAAGACTAAAATAGAAAACCAAAATGTTAACCTTAAAGAACGGTATTTGGAAGAGGAATCTGTTCCGTTTCGTGACCATTATGTTTGTGAAGACGTGACTCGGAAGGTCGTAGTATATGCTTTTCTTGTTCGATACGGAGTAGGCCTGCAAAATATAATACTAATATTAAAGATACGAAAGTTACATTGTTTGTTCCTGTTTGTCATCTCTTCACGGTAAAACTACTACATAAAGGTACCTAGCCTACTGGGTAGCTCGGGCTGGAATTTTACATAAGTACATAAGTAATAATAACTAATAATGCTTGACACAATCTACACAGCATCATCTGACCCAAAGCTAAGCCGAGCTGGTAACCACAAGCTCTGCTAGATGACTGATGGGTACTAGATGTGAAAATGGCGTTTTGTAGTATGTAGACGAACATAAAATCTATTGTTTTTAATATAAAATATATAAATCGTCAAAGTATGTACACCCACATGTGGTATCTTGTCACTTTTGCCATCTCATGATCGGTAGATCATTGATCCCTTTACTAAATAAACCATTCAGATGGGAATCAATAAAATCTTAGAAGGCGATTTGGACTGCCCCATCGAAGTTGTATTGCAAGAAATTATCCAAATTTTGAAAAGTTCTCTTGTCGGTGTTGCTTGGCAATCTCAATGTCAAGGTCGAGTATTGAGGTGTCCTGAAGATGTCTCGTGGAGAGACGAAACTAATTGACAACTTACTTTGATGAATACTATCAGAGTAGATTATACGCGGAATTGTTACTAAATCTTTTTTCATTCTAATATTTAGTAGGTACAACTTTGACACGACACTTAGGTACAAGGACCAACTTAATGGGAAAAGCGGCTCTTACCCGCACTCTGCGCACGCTCAATTTGGTCGCTGAGAAAATAGATATGTTTCAGCGTACGAACTCCGTAGGGCTACATTGTTTTATGTTATTTGTAATATTCTCCGTGGTGTGTATTATTGTGTCCCTTGCGATACATAATTGTTTTGTTTACGTATAATTAATTATAAATTGAACTAAGCTATTGCATTAGGATATTCCTGTAATGATAGTTTATGATTGAAAATAAATATTAAATACTTTTCCGTTATTGTGCAAACTCATACTCACTACTCAGATGTCTAACCAATACTACTGATCACGTTTATCACCTAAGTTCCTACAAATACTTACGCACAGTAACACATCGAACATTTTTCCCGTGGCGGGAATTGAACCCGCAACCATCATAGGATAACGAGTATAACCCGCGTACTTAAAACATAGGATTGTCAAATTTTCAACGGGAGATAACATCAATGATGATATATCATGCCGCCGCGCCGCCCCGTCGCGTTCGAAGAGATCGAATGGAACTGAGCAGGACAGCATGACATGACGTCATCTCAATCCCATTTTATAAGTACGCAGGTTATACCTAATATTACCTTGTCAGTGTACCAGCATAGCTGCAGGTATCTGATGAACCTCTGCTGCAACCTAGGTTCCATCTGGTTCCTTACCAGGAAGCTTCTCACGTTCGCTATGGTGCTGTCGAAATCATCCCTGAGAAATATTATGTACTCCTTACTCTCATCTAAAAATTTGCTATCCCTTGTATCCCTAAATATTTGATATGGCAAAAACCACACTATATATTGTCAGCATAATCTTTGTTTGCATGAATGTACGTATGTACAAGTTCTTAATTTCAAATCCAAATATTATATAAACTGCCTTATACATAACATGTGCAAAATATTATCAACTACAATTATTAATGTCAATAAAATATAATAATATTTAATATAATCCAATAAAATTAAAATTAGTTTGTCAAAAAGTATGTCAATCAGTTTTTAAAATTCAAATATTCTTTTACATCAGATAAACAGTTTTCTAGTAGTCAATTTTTTTATTTTGTTTATTATAATTATGTATTTATGGCAAATCTTTAAAACTATTTGGTAATTGTAACCATAACAACAAGTGAAAACTAGCTAAGCTTTAGTTAAACCATTGTTTCTACTCATTTATATACGTAACAACTCGTCTGTAAATTTTTCTGTAAAACAAATTGTCTGTAAATTTTTGATAAAAAGTAAAAACAAAACGAATAAAAACCTCCCGGATATTCTTTTTTTAAATTTGGATACCCAATGCCAAGTCGGCACGCGCGCTTTTTTATTACCGGCCGACTTTATTGAAGCGAATTGCGTTCAAACTTTTTGATAAATTAAATAGTGTTCCATTTTCAAAGGTCATTTCGTCCCTGTTATAAGTGCGCTGGAATGACTCACTTTGTTTGCACTTATTAAAGAACCCTTTGCCTCTTTTCGAATAGATGGGATGAAAAAAGCTATAGAGCATTTACCATAAAACATGGTTAGACCGAGACTTCGCCATGGAATAAGAATTTTCATATTTACTAACTCTAGGGCTCTTACGTGCACCAAAGCGATTTTCTTTTTTCATTAGTCTCAAGTGACGAATTTTTGACAGATTTTCTTTTCAAAACGAGACTTGAGACCCAATTGAAATGTGTATTGAGTTTGATTATTCGGGGTTAACATATTCGTACTTACTTGATAATTACCTACCTATTTGTGAAAAGATTTTGATGATTCTTTTAGTTTTATAAATCACGGGGTAGCGCCATAAAATAGTAGATTCTTTTACAGGGACTGATGTTACGTTAGTTGGACAATTAGGTCCAATTTCACCATGCTATGTTTGTTAACTCTATATTAGGCATTAGCTAATGAGTGTTTTAAAGGCAGTTAAAATATTTTAACTTTAAGTCCTATAGAGAAAACTAAACCAGCCATTATTAAATCCCACGTTAAATGAATGAATTGCAAATCATTCACTCTAATTCTAAAACAACAAATCGAAACGTCCGTATTAGACATGTCTTTATGCAAAAAAAAAACACATTTCGTCTTCGAAAAAGTTTCGTCGTGCTTTAAAAATTCTTGGACATTTTGTCTATCTAAATTTTCACAGACATCACTTTGGAAAATAAAATGTGTCCATAGATGACTTCTCTGTGTCTGGTTGGTTTGCTGGGGTGATATGAGACGAAATGAAATGTAACGAAAGATTAATTTCAATTTAAATTAACTTTACAGACTTACGTAATTAGATAGATACATAACATAACTAACTCTATTTAAAACTGACTTAGAAAAACTTAGACTAGTTATAATGAGAGTTTTTCTATGCGAACTTTAAAAAAGAAAGTGGTTGTCATAGATTAAGATAGATGGCACTGTATGAAACTCAGGGTCAAAAAAATGTGCGGGCACCCGTTTCGTTATTTATTTTATGACAAATGACATTTACTCTTGACTTTTGTGCAGCGCCATCTAGTGTTAGAGATTAGAGATCAGTGATATGAGATTGACACTGTCAATCTGTCAGTCTGTAAATGCACTAACTTTTTTAGAAAAAAAAGAGTAAAAAAATCTTTTAACGAAACGGACGTCTATTTACGCTAACTAAACATCCATTAGCGCATGGTGGGACACTCGGTAACAATAACTGTCGGTTATTTGATTTAACAAGACATTAAAAACTTAACATAGTATGGTGAAATCGGACCTTAGCTACATAAACCTTCTGACCAGGAGGGTCTCTACTTTACGAATTTGTCGTAAGTCTTTAGTATGTTTTGTGATGTCGTCCTCAACAGATTCTGAATTATTTCTTTGCACTTCTGTTCCATTCTCATTAATCATCTTAGTTTTCGCTGAATGACATACGTTCACCTTCAGATCAATTTGTAATAACAAAAAGAAATATCGTGCGAAAGCCAATTTTTTTTTAATGTCTTTGTTACGCGCAACGCAAAGTAAGGATGGGAGTTATTGGATATTTTAGCTACCGGTTATTAGTTGGGTATTTTGTTTCAATACCGCTAGTACCAACTGGTACCCAATAACGTTACAATACTCTATACCTGTTCTGATTTCTACCCAATATATTTCTAACCGATTTGGTTAGAAATACCATCTAACCGATTTGGTTAGAAATACCATCTAACCGATTTGGTTAGAAATACCATCTAACCGTTTTGGTTAGAAATACCAAATACTTGTTGCAGCTACATAACTTTACGGGTGAACGGTCCGATAGTACCTATGCGTAGATGATAGTTAGGTAAGTATAGGTATTGAAGCGTTGGGTAGTTATGGCTCACGGTCGGTTAGGCGCGATGCTCGCTTTGCACAGTTATTCCCTAGCGGTATGCGGATTTTACAATAGCGTTAGATATTTTAGGACCATGCTAACAGGTACTGAGTTAGTTATTGAATACCGGATTCATCTCTAACGCAAAGTAACAAAGGTTTCAGTTCCATTTTCAAAATTTCAGTTCCATTTTCAAAGTTTTGTAAAACAAATCTTTGTTGATTAAATACCAAATAATACACTTTTTGAGCAAAAGAAGTGAAAATTACTTGAGGAATTACTACTGCAAAACTTTAAAAAATTGTCGATTAACAGAATCTACTAAAGAAAGGGCAGTATCTTTCTTCTGTGTATTCTTAATACCGTCAATGCATCCCCAATCCGCCTGCCAAGCGTGATGATTTATAGCAATGTTTGGGGAAGGTGGTGGACGTATGGGAGCTGACTTGGACTTCACTTACCTCAAAAAGGTGGTCACGATAATGGTGGCCGAGTAAACAGCCTCCATGAACACCCGGATGACGATGCACACCTCCAGAATCATCATCGTGGCGATCACGTTCTGCCAGTTGTCTGAGCTCCATGTCTCTTTATGAGCTGAAAGAATTTTTTCATTTTTTTCAAGTTAAAACTGCCATTGGTATTAAAAGCTGCGAATTATTTTACACTTTCATTCATCAAATCAAATAGTTGATTCATATAAGATATGTTCGCCGTGGGGCCGCGGCGTACGAATATCGACCCCCAACCCAACCCGTGGATGTCGTAAGAGCCGACTAAGGGAACCTACCAGAGGAAGGGCAGCAGCTTCCTTCTGAGTATTTTTAAACACCAACACTGCGATCACCAATCCGCCTGCCAAGTGTGGTGATTATGGCAAATCCCCCCCTACATGGGAGACCATCCACTCGATGGACCGACGACATCGTAGCGGTCGCAGGGAGTCAATGGATGGAGGCGGCTCAGGACCGATATTTGTGACGTTGTACGGGGGAGGCCTATGTCCAGCAGTGGACGTGATGATGATGATGTTCAACGATGACTATCTGTGTTTTACACTTATTGTTAGTATTTTTACATACAATTTACCCTAGTTACTGAACAAAAATTAACGAATTATAGGAAACCTCAAAAAACCCATGACGCGTTTTGTTTCGCAAACACAGAAAGACCACCCAGCGAAATTTGTGTCGCGACTATATCAAGCTATTCTACCACAACGCGAAGGTCTGGCCAAAGACATTTTCCACGTCCTAGGTACTGGCCAAAGTGATTTTCCACGTCCTAGGTACTGACCAAAGTGATTTTGCACGTCCTAGGTACTGACCAAAGACATTTCCCACGTCCTAGGTACTGGCCAAAGACATAAATTGTCCTAGGTACTGGCTAAAGTGATTTTCCACGTCCTAGGTACTGGCCAAAGTGATTTTCCACGTCCTAGGTACTGACTGGCCAAAGACATAAATTGTACAATATTAGAATGAAGAAATATTTAGTAACAATTCCGCGTATAACCTTCTCTGATAGTATTCATCAAAGTAAGTTGTCTACTAGTTTCGTCTCTCCACGAGACATCTTCAGGACACCACAATACTCGACCTTGACATTGAGATTGGTAAGCACAGCAACACCGACAGAGTCCCGCCAGTGATGTTGCCTCTCCGAGCTCCGCGCGCCAAGTGAAGCATTGCCCGCAAAACTCCCCTTTATATAGTCACGGATCAAACAGTGCGCACACAAAGTTCATAGTGTGTGTGTGGCAGTACTATTGTTTGAAAAGATTCGTAATAACGGTGACCTAGGCAAACCTGTACTAAGTTCATTCAACAGTGTATTATTACTATATTTTGTAATTTCTAAATTTTCTAAGACTGACATCCTAAATCCCTTATCACAAGTATGTAAAATAGAAAAACAATGATTTTGACTTAAAGAATGACCAGATTCCAATAAATGTTTTGCAAAGTTAGATTTTTCTGGATAATTGTTTCTATAAGCAGCTAAATGTTCTTTATACCTAACCTGAAAACTACGACCCGTTTGACCTACATAAATACCATTACATTCGTCACATACCAACTTATAAACACCCGATTTTTTATTGTTATCTAACCTATCTTTACCGTTACAAATCTGTTTTAATAAATTGTTTGTTTTGAACGCTGCGTGTACTTTATGTTTAGACAAAACTCTTGAAACTCCGTCACTCAATGGACCTAAATAAGTTAAACTGCCCACAAATTTGTCTATCCTTTCTGGAGCTACGGGATACAATAAGGAACGGATAATGTTTTGTTGTTTACTTCTTATTAAACCATCAACCATCTTTCTACTATATCCATTACTTTCAGCCGTGTGGTAAATAATAGATAGCTCTCTGTTAAAGTTCTCCTGAGATATTATTTACCACACGGCTGATAGATAGCTCTCTGTTAAAGTTCTCCTGAGATATTATTTACCACACGGCTGAAAGTAATGGATATAGTAGAAAGATGGTTGATGGTTTAATAAGAAGTAAACAACAAAACATTATCCGTTCCTTATTGTATCCCGTAGCTCCAGAAAGGATAGACAAATTTGTGGGCAGTTTAACTTATTTAGGTCCATTGAGTGACGGAGTTTCAAGAGTTTTGTCTAAACATAAAGTACACGCAGCGTTCAAAACAAACAATTTATTAAAACAGATTTGTAACGGTAAAGATAGGTTAGATAACAATAAAAAATCGGGTGTTTATAAGTTGGTATGTGACGAATGTAATGGTATTTATGTAGGTCAAACGGGTCGTAGTTTTCAGGTTAGGTATAAAGAACATTTAGCTGCTTATAGAAACAATTATCCAGAAAAATCTAACTTTGCAAAACATTTATTGGAATCTGGTCATTCTTTAAGTCAAAATCATTGTTTTTCTATTTTACATACTTGTGATAAGGGATTTAGGATGTCAGTCTTAGAAAATTTAGAAATTACAAAATATAGTAATAATACACTGTTGAATGAACTTAGTACAGGTTTGCCTAGGTCACCGTTATTACGAATCTTTTCAAACAATAGTACTGCCACACACACACTATGAACTTTGTGTGCGCACTGTTTGATCCGTGACTATATAAAGGGGAGTTTTGCGGGCAATGCTTCACTTGGCGCGCGGAGCTCGGAGAGGCAACATCACTGGCGGGACTCTGTCGGTGTTGCTGTGCTTACCAATCTCAATGTCAAGGTCGAGTATTGTGGTGTCCTGAAGATGTCTCGTGGAGAGACGAAACTAGTAGACAACTTACTTTGATGAATACTATCAGAGAAGGTTATACGCGGAATTGTTACTAAATATTTCTTCATTCTAATATTGTGCAATGGATTTCCGCAAAGTAACGCCTGAATCTATTATTTATTTGACATAAATTGTCCTAAGTACTGGCAAATGGGTGAAAAACGTTTTGCCTTACATGTGAACATGATCATGGCCATCGCCCAGTAGAGGCTGAAGGTGACCCTGTGCTGCACCGTCTCCTCGTCCAGCGGCTTGTTCGCCCAGTGTGGCGAGTGCGTGAAGTTAGACACGATGCAGTACTCGTACCTGTACCAAAATACCAACCGTTTCAACTCACGTCTAGGGGATGATAAGAGCCCTGAGTTAGATCAGTCGTCTTGATGACAAAATGTTCCATTTTTTATAGCATAGGTTGTATAGCCTAGTAGTTCCGTAGAGACACAAGAATGGAACGACTCGTCGTCATTGTGTGCTATCGACTCAGGAATCAGGGTAGATAACATTTTTATTGTTGTTGTCATTAAACTTCCGGATCAGCCCGATTTAAGGCGATTTGGAAGTAAATTTATTGGTTTTATTCTAAACTAACTGCTGAACGCGCCTTAGCCCGCGTTTTATCGGAAAAAAATTGCCTATGTTATTCCAGGTCCCAAACTATACCCATACCAAATTTCAGCCTAATCGGTTCAGTAGTATTTGCGTGAAAGAGGAACAAACATCCATTCATCCATACTTACAAACTTTGACATTTATATTATTAGTAGGATATTTGGCCAGCTGAATCATCCAGAGACCCGCTCAAAGATACTTTGGTCCAGCTAGCCGTTAAAAAGTGCCTTACACACGTAGTTACATATAATATAATTTATAACGTGCTAAGTTTTTTAAATTCGAATCATGTTATGCTGCTGCTGCTTTACTAGTATTATTGCTGCAGAAATATTTAATAGGTTTCCCAGTGTTACTTTAATTGCTGAGCAATTTAGTCATATTCCAACTACTAGACGCAGCTCTATTAACTTTTATTGCTGGCAAAATCCATCAAATCCGACCAAAACCGTTTTAATTTACTGACGTTTAAATGATACTAATAAAATTTTGGGATAATTTTAGAGAAGGAGGCACAAATTAAAATCATTATTAAGATTGAGTATGTGTATGTACTGGGCTGTTTGTTGCTGATGAATAATTAAAGAGGTTTATAAACTAACTGGAAGCACATGAACCCTTGCTGGAGCGAGGCGATGAAGTAGCAGGCAACCATCAGCAGCAGGGTGTAGGACAGGAATCGGACCACATTGCTCCGGTATACGAACACGTTCTCCAACTCTTTCAGGACACGGAAAGCCTGGAGACATAACAATTATTTTAGTCTATTTTGATTGAGATAACTTTCTGCGGGGTGGACGGAGGCGGGCGATCCTGGTCGCGAGAAATCGCTGAATGCAGGCAGTACAAATCCGGTCACTGTGAAGTTTTTTCAGGAAAAGCAAGATGATAATTTAATTATCAGCATGATTTTTGACCATCTTGGATTCTAAATAATTAAAGAGAAAAAAAATCGTTGCTGATACGTCATGTTGCATATTTGTTAACAGAAACAGACCAAGTATACCAGTAAGAGATTGTGCTCAGGCGTTGGCCATTGGTCGTGCACCTGTCCGTTCCCCTGTCGTGTCAGTCTGCCCCGTCCCGTTCGATTATGAGAGTGAGTTAATAGACAGTAAACCTATGCTTGCGAACACACACTTGTGCATTATAATATGTCCTGCGTATCTGGCTAGTCTCCGTTGAGACTAGCCGTCATGGTCGAAATTCTGAAAGAAGGACATTTTTTTAATCTTCGGCCGCCTAATGACTACTAAAGGTACTGCTGCGAAATCTTCCACTCTTGTCACTAAAAATGGTCGTCATCGATTGTGTTTCACGCACAACCTAGAAATAAAAGATTTTACACAAAACTATGTTACTGATAAACGCCAAACAAGTATAGCGACAGTATTTAATAAATGCGAAAGTTGGATTTATGTATGGATGGCCAAAACTACTAAACAAATGTGACTGATATTTTGCACAGATTTAGGTCTAGATCTAGAATACAAAACAACACATGAGGCATAAGACCACAGGCTACTTTAAACGGTCGGGTTTCCCGGTAAACGCGTGGAAGCCGTTCACCTTAGCTACTTTCAAGAGCTTGTTGATCCCGCTGAAGTGTCCGGTCCCGATGAATTGGAATATGGGGAGAGTGGCGAGTACGTCTAGCACGAACCACTTGCTCATCATCTGCTGCGTCGCCGTGTTGTAGAAGGAAATCGCCACCCCTGGGAAAAATCAGACCAGTCGGTATTTCCACCAGAACTAGGTTTAGCTAAATAATCAAGAGGGTTTAATTTTTATCTGTGATCGTATTGACTGTGCTTGATGAATTTTGGCGATATTCTACGCGACTTAGCTCGGATTAAAAAGCATTCTAAGGATCCCTTGTGTGCTAATATGTTTAAGCATCTTTAGAAACATAATCAATTGATTTTATTCAAGTTATGGCCGAAAGTCCTCTTAAAAGTCTACTTACTTACCTACCAAATATCAAACATCAAAGTGCTTTAATTCCTTTAGATTTTGGACACGTCACAATATTCAAATTAGTACATAAATAAAACTAGGATATATCCACTTATATTTTTTGTTCACTTCAACCTTTTAAAGGTAAAAGAGCAAACAAGAAACCCTTGCCATGTCAGGTTGTTAGTTTTAGAGTTGGAGAAAAACTCGTCCCAAGATTTTTTATCTTCTAGGTCTTGATAATCTGATACTTTGTATTAAGCCTTTTTACAAAGGATATATTTAACAATTTGTTTGAATTTCTTCATCTAAGCTTTATTATTTTGCATAAACCTTTTGTCTAATTGGGACAGCACAACACCTAATAAGTCGTAGATATAAAGGGACTGACACAAACGGCATAGATAGAGGAAGGGAGGATGCCCGGCAGTGGGTCCACCAAGGCTGATTGCGATGATGGACCAAGGTTCCATGGAGTTACTTAAGTACTCACCTTGTTCCACATTCTCCCCCGTAGACAGATGCACGATCAGGTCCACGAAGTAAACAAATGTGACCATGTAGTTGAAGAACCGGAACTCGAGAGGCACCGACTTTTTGAACACGAAGTAATAGGGGAAAATCTGCAAGAACAGCATGAAAATATTCTTAAAACACCCACACTTGAACAAATCGACTTCATTTCGAATTTGAATTCCATGCATAAAGTTGCATCACAAAAGTTATGTATTATTAGTCCAATCATTTAGCCAAAAATAGGGCCAACCTAACAATTCTATTAAATGTTAATATTCCAACACAAATTTATGTGTTTGAGAATAAAGAAATTGAAACTGAATCGTTAAGCTGGAAACGAAACTCGTCTAAATCTGAACCTAAACGTCACATAAAATGTCGTGTTCGCTTCGTAAGTTACTGAATGTCAAATGTCACAAAAATCGGTTTTTCGCAATTATCTAAATTTCTATAGCTCCAATGATACTGAAATGTCAAGAAGTATAAAATTGTAGATCATAATATTTGCATCAAATGTTCCCAACATTTTCAGGGCAGCGTGCATAATAATAGCCTAAATAATCTTCATAGGAAAATAAACTAAAGGTATTTATTTTTATTTATTAAAGGAGAAACATTGGTACATTATTATCTAATTAAACACAGTGTTTAGCATTAAGGTGACCATTAATAGGTTCCCACATATAGCTCCACATTAACAATAAGAGAAAAACACAAGTTAGCATTATGTAAGTTAAATTAATATTCTATATATAATCGTCACATAATTATTTTTAATTCACTTGAATAACTTCTAATGTTCAGATTTTTATCATCAGATAGAATAAAATGATCGTTACATAAAATTAATTCGAACAGCATAAAAAAATTACCAGCATGAGTCGTTTTTAGACGCTTTTTAAACGCTTGCCTAAAATATAATTTACGCAAGAGCTGATGTTTCAGTACCTGTACGTCCTCTGATTATAGGTGCCCCTATACTATTCCAGTAAAAAAACACTGTATAGGTAAGGCTTAGCGCAGCACGCGCTGCGCCCTCTATTTCAAAAACAGTAGAGCCCGTCAAAAAAGGTTGCAAATTAAAAAATGTAGCAAATTTTATGTTCTACAAGTTTATGATAGATATCAACATCATTGGAGCTATAGAAAACTAGATAATTGCGAAAATCCGATTTTCGGGACATTTAATTTTATTATATACTAGCTGCTGCCCGCGGCTTCGCCCCCGTCGAATTTTTTTTTTCGCGCGGAACCCTAATTTTTTTGTATCTTATGTTCTTCCTGATTCCAAGCTACCTGCACACCAAATTTCAGTCAAATCGAGTTATAAGTGGTGTAACTAAGACGACTTTCTTTTATATATATAGATTTTATGTGACTTTAGAGATAACGCTAAAAGAAAGACGTAAACGAGTTTCCAGCTGGGGAAGCATGACAGAGGGAATACGATTTTGTCCGATTCCACGCCGCTGTCTTGTCGTATCTGTGTAACGTGTTTGGATTGTCCATAGTGAATAGACACCCTGGTTAGCTCAAAATGTTAGGTGAAGCCCTAATATGACTGGACTATACATTATGTAATTTTAGTTGAAGCACGTTATAGGTACGTAGAACAATATTTTGTAACCTTGGTAACTTTCTAAAACCTTTGAGCTGTATTTTTGAGATACCTATAATTATTTGTTGTTATCGTTCTTAACGTTGCTCCACAAAAACAAAAAGAATTCACGTACTGCGGAGCAGAGAATAATATTTATGAGCAACAACAAACTTTATCTTACCCATGATCCAAGAAAACAAGGTCTGCTCCTCCGGGAGTGGCTCTTGCTTACGTCACTGTCCGGTTGCCACTTTATTTCAACAAAATGTAGAAATTGGGAAACAAATTTCACAAGGGACAATTGAAAAGTCAATAAAAAATTACCACCATCAATTATGTTTGTTGAATCAGTCAAAACAGCGTTAGTTAAACATGGGTCAATGTGATAAATGATTGGTAAATACAACATCACATTGTTTTATCAGACTCATACAGGAGTTCGGCGGCTTACGATTTTACGCTACTGGTAACACCAGGAAACAGAATCGTCTTCTCATTCGCCGATGGCGATGATGTCGTAAGCAAGAACCATACACGTGACCATCGTGTCTCAGAAGAGCATATGTTTTCTTATACCATGATCTTACCAAGCAAACGATAAAAACAATGAAAGTGACGATCAAGTTCCAAGCGAATATCAAGGAAGAGGCTGGCTGCAGGATGCAAGGGAACGTTGATCGGAGGCAGATAGCATCCGACTCGTCTGTCAGAGTCGCGTCTGAGCACTGCAACATAAAAAAATTAAAGGTAAAATTAAGATTTTCCAAAATTCTACTCTCTGGATTCAGGAGCCTCTCACTGCAGCAAAAATCGTCCTGGATGACTGCGAATCAAGCGAAAGCTGCGGAACACAAATCGAAAGACTCGACAAGTTTGATGTTTAAAAGTGTCAATATAATAGCTATGCCAAATTAAAGCTTAAGTACCAACAGTCTCCGAGCTAAACCAGGTACAGACAGACAACAACTTTAATACACCGTAAGGTTCCTGAGATTTCGACCAAATTATGTGCGAAACACTACAAGTGGCAAACCCGAAAACGTTCTCGTTGAGGATTTCCCAAACTAACACATCGTTTTATAACCCAATCATTAGGATGTGTCGTCAATATAACGATTTGGCAGCTGATAATAATGATATAGATATATTTAACTCGAACCTCAATAAATTTCGCAAAATTATTTCGACTATACTGAGCAATTATATATAACGATATAAGTAAATTTATTTTCTATTAATATAAGTTTAAATATTACACAGTAACATTTAATTATATTTTAGGGAAATTGTTTTCGGTATGTTTGCAACACTTTTCTAATCTTGTTAAGTTTACATCTAGGTCTACAATCTGGTTCACTACTGTAACTTTATTTATTATTATATAAATATTGTAAACTACTTTGTAAACTTATTACAATAAAGTAAAAATAAATAAATTGAAAAGTGAAATTTCATGATTTTTAATGGTATTTTTTTATGACAGTCGTGTTTTCATGTTTGAGGAACCAAAGCAAATTAAATATTATTGCATTTTAAGTAATTCGAGTTTTTTACCACGGGATCCCGTGAGTAGTGGATCTAGGCGTAATTTGATAACCAACCCTGTATTTTATCGTATTATTACGTTAAACAAAGAATTTGGCAAAAATCCCTTGGCCAGTTTGTGATACTTATCATTAGCTTTTTTTGCCTCTGTAATAGTTATATTTTGTATAGTTTTCACCATTTTATGGCCACCAAACTCAGTTTTCGTACTCCTCCTAAGCTATACAATATAAAACTATTACAGAGGCATTAAAAATAAGCTTAAGACAGGTATCACAAACGGGCCCAGGGATTTTTGAAAATTCCTTTGTTAAACGTAATAATACTATAAAATAGAAGGCGTCGATGCTTTGGGTCGGGGAACCGCCTTAAATAATGGTATAATACTCAACTGACTTACATTCCTCAATACGTAAGAGCCAGCTATGTTCATGAAGTGGTCAGTGCGCGGCATCAGCATTGTGCCATCGATGTTCTTGGCCTCCTTCAGAGC
The DNA here is from genome assembly GCA_947859395.1 of Eupithecia insigniata. NCBI lineage: Eukaryota > Metazoa > Arthropoda > Insecta > Lepidoptera > Geometridae > Eupithecia > Eupithecia insigniata. Next base: position 1,246,499 of record OX401996.1, read on the forward strand.
CACCAGACACCGTTTGAAATGAAGGATGCTGCTTTTGTACCTGAACCAGAGATAAGGAGTTCGATTAAGTACCTAGCTACTGGTACTTTAAACAGAAAGGAAAAGTATTAGAATTAAAAAATATTTAGTAACAATTCCGCGTATAATCTACTCTGATAGTATTTATCAAAGTATGTTGTACTAGTTTCGTCTCTCCACGAGACATCTTCAGGACACCACAATACTCGACCTTGACATTGAGATTGCCAAGCAACACCGACAAGAGTCCAGCCAGTGACTCCGAGCTTCTCGCGCCGGCCGGCAATTCAAGAAGCGAAAAAATTCTGGGAAAGCTTTTTATAAATTTAAGAAACTTACGGGGCTCTCTCCCGTGCAACGCGTTTCTTCGCTTTATGGTTTTCTTTTACTTTTTCAATGTGATCCTGTAAAAAGCCCATTAATAAAAGAACGATCATTCAATCGCAATTCACAACACATGTATTCTATAAAATATGATTTATTTCTTTTATCAAAACATCTTTCGTAAACTTACGTAAAAACCATCTAATATCATGGCAGTCGACTCATCGTTCTTCCCATACTTAACGGCGATCTTCCATAGTTTCTTGGATTGTAAGACATGGGCGGTGCAGAACGTGGCCGCCCTGACTTCGAGATGCGCCCGCCCCAGCCCGCTAGCTGTGGCTACTCCGCAAGGTGTTAGCACCGTGCCTTTTGAGAAGCGCAAGATACCGGTCAGGTCGTCTTCAGGGGTCACCATCTGGGGGAGGCAAGCGTTCACTGCTCCACCGAACGAGCAGCCACATCGCAATGCAACATGCTCTGAAACTGAACATTATTAGCGTCATGGGAACTCTAACTATGTGCTAAGCTAAGGACATGCCATGGCCATTGAAAAGCTCTACACAGCAGCGGTGCCACAGATCAGCAGTGTTCCCTGAGTAGAGATGAGTCCGGTATTCAATAACAAACTCAGTACCTGTTAGCATGGTCCTAAAATATCTAACGCTATTGTAAAATCAACATACCGCTAGGGAATAACTGTGCAAAGCGAGCATCGCGCCTAACCGACCGTGTGCCATAACTACCCAACGCTTCAATACCTATCTACGCATAGGTACTAGCAGACCGTTCACCCGTAAAGTTATGTAGCTGCAACAAGTATTTGGTATTTCTAACCAAATCGGTTAGAAATACATATATTGGGTAGAAATAGGTTCGGTATAGAGTATTGTAACGTTATTGGGTACCAGTTGGTACTGGCGGTATTGAAACGAAATACCCAACTAATAACTGGTAGCCAAAATATCCAATAACTCCCATCCTTATCCCTGAGCATTCGGTGTACAAGATTGTACATGTCGTTTTTATAGTTCATAATTCCTTTATTCATAACATTTGTCACAAAAATACAAATTACATAATTAAATCTTACATAAAATTAATTAGTACAACTTAGAGTCATAAAATCATTAATGTCATAAACACATTGAGCTATCAGCCACTTCTTCGGCAGACTTAGTTCAGCAGCCTATGCGGTTCGAACAATCAGATATATTACCGATGAAGATACAGCTAGGTTAGTTTTTTTCAGTTACTTTCATAGTATTATGTCTTATGGTATTTTGCTTTGGGGACAGCCAGCTGACATCCAGACTATCTTTGTTCTCGAAATAAGGGCGGTACGCGCAATTTACAAATTAAAGCCACGCGACTCTTTGAGGGGATTATTTAAAGAAATAAATATTTTGACAGTAATATCGCAATACATCTATGAAAATCTAATGTATACGCACAAAAATAGAGATAGCTTTTTGAAAAAGTGTGATGTTCACAATAGAAATACAAGAAACAAGAACAAATTACACATCCCAGCATATAGATTACGAAAGGTAGGGAAATCATTTATGGGCAATCGCGTGCGCTTCTATAATAAGCTTCCATCTTCAGATGGAACTGAACTCCCTATACGTAAATTTAAACAGTACATTAAACAAAATCTTATCAGGAAGGCCTTTTACTCCATAGATGATTACATCAATGCTTGGCCAGATGTCGCTCCGTTCCGCACTGTCAGTAAGTAGTATGTAAGAAATCCAATGTTCTGTTTAGCTTTAAAGAAATATTGACATGTATCTAAATCGCATTAAATTTAGATTTAGATAGGTGCAATAAACATGTATTAGACACTTAAGTGATATTATAAATGTGCTAGTGGTTTCTTTTTCACTTCTTCCACTAGTGGACAAAAAATTGAAGTGAAGATAATATCAATAACACCTTATTTCTTATTTGATAATAATAACTATGTTTATAGTTTAAAATTTGACTTGTTTCAGTGCTTATTTTGTAAGCCTAAAGAAATAAAGTTATTGATTCTGATTCTGGATTTTGCGCTAGTGATAGTAGTCGGAATACGGTTGTAGACAGCCGTCCCCATTACGTGCAGCAACTTCGACGACTTCGTCAGTCGTCGAGGAAGTGCTTTCAGTCGGTGTGAGTGCCTTGTGTCAAACCTTGCATATTCCTCCAGGTTTTCACGCACATACAACGCAACCTGGAATATGACAAGAGCGGGCACGGTCAAGACCCGGCCAAGGACTCAAAGTACGGCCGCGCAGACTCATCCTGTGGAATGCGCGCTATCGCCCTTATTGCTTTCTTTTGTAGTCGTAGCTTCCACAATGGCCACTACGTCATCCGCATACATAAGCACGTGTGCCTCTTTTATGCAGTCAAGTGGTCATTCAAGAGGGAAAAAAGAATATTCGAGATCGAGGACCCCTGTGCCACGCCAATGGTGGTTGACTCGAGCCCCGTGACTCGATTTTACTTTTCCTCCTCTTCCCGTGACAGTTTGCGTGCGGCCAGTCATGGAGCTAAGTAGCATTCGTAGAGCTAGACCACCTTTTCCATAATGCGCTAATTTCTCCGCAAGGACGGCATGATCCGCGACGTCGAAGGCTTTCGACAAGTCGCAGAACATGACCGCCACCTGCATCCTCCGCTCTTTGGCCTGCATTACGAGGCACACGACTTCTCTCGCGACATCTGTCGAGGATCTCCCCGCCCGATAGGCGTATTGCCGGTCAGACAGGGACTCCGTGCTGGACAGATGCGCCGTCAGTCTGCTGCTCAGCCCGCGCTCAAATATTTTGGCTAAAGCCGGGCTTATGGACACAGGTCGGTAGCTGTTGACGTCGTCCTTAGTCCCCTTGCCCTTGTATAATGGAGACACTCGGACGTTTTTTAGAGTTATATTAGTCCCATTTACTACTAGGTCATATTGCTAATATGCCGTTTTGCTTTTAGGACGTTCTGTTTATAGGGCGTTCTGCTATAAATGTATTTTTGATACGAAACTGCATTTTTTTGTTTCAAAATTATTGTAATTGTGTTACTACTCAATAGAGAATAGAGAAGAATAGAAGGTGGAAAGGAAGACCCTTGCCCTGCAGTGGGATCCTACAGACACTTAATAATAATCTATCCTTTGCCTTTAGATTAACTCCCCTAAAAGGCCTCTGTGCTGTTGGCTTCGGCCCCACGGACGCGTGCTACCAAAGGATCGGATCTATATAATATGCTCCGATCACTCATATTTAAGCAATAGAAGTCAACTTATTGCAATAAAGGGATACATTTCTTCTCCTATACAAATCTCGTCTGGCGTCCCACAGGGTTTGCATCTGGGTCCTTTATTCTTTGTATTGTTTATTAATAACCTAGCTAACAGCCTTGAATCCCAGTGTCTCTGTTATGCCGACGACATGAAAGTATTTACTAAAATAAGTTGTATTGATGACTGTGAAAAACTTCAACGAGATCTCGACACTATTTCTAAATGGTGCAGACATAATCGCATGTTTCTAAACGGTAGCAATTGCTTTTTCACCACATTTACCAAAAGACGTAGTACGATAACCTTTTACTAATCAATTGATGGTTCCAAGCCGTAAATCTGCCAGAGATCTAGGCATATACTTTGACGAAGAACTTTCTTTCAGAGGTCATTATGACCACACTGTAGAAAAGAGCTCACGGCTTCTAGGTTTCATCGCCAGAATTACTAAAGGTTTTAAAAAACCAGACAGCTTACTACTATCTTTTCAACAGTCTTGTACGTCCAATTCTTGAATACGGTAGTCCTGTTTGGTCACCATACTACACCATCCATAAAGAAAGGATTGATGCCATTCATAATAGATGCTTCAAGATTATTTCTTACTGTCATAAATTGGGTCGTTCACTCTCTCGGGTTATGAAAACAGATGTAAACACTTTAAAATTGACTCCTTATCTATTAGAAGAGATTATATTAATCTTATGTACCTGCACAAAATACTTCATTCCCATATAGATCATCCGTCAGTATAAACACAAAATACAGGTTCCGTTCGCCCGCTGCTGAGACTGGCACACTGAAGCTCTAGTTTCGGATGTGTCAATGAATGGAAGGAAGGCATTTTCCCAACAGTTGGATCCTGATAAGATATTATTAACGCCATGTTGGAAATGTTGGCAAGCTTGTTAGCAAGGGCAGTATTAGGTATGAATGTTTTCTGAGATGCAACCTGACGCAAGAAGCTATTAGCTACGTGTTGTGTACATAAATATGATGACGTGACTCACTTCAACTTCCCCATTGGTGATGTAAATGACAGCGTTCCTTTCGGAATCGCGCTTGATGATAGAATCTCCCGGAATGTAGTGAATCGTCTCCATATTCTTCGCCAGTTCCGACAGAAATGGATAGGATAAATCCCTAAGGATTTTCGACTGAAATCGAAAACTTTTTTAGAGTTTTTGGAGAATCATCATCATTAGCCCGTACACGTCCACTGCTGAACATAGGCCTCCCCCAAACGACGCCACGAATAGCGGTCCTGAGCCGCCTCCATCCAACGACTCCCTGCGATAGCTACGATGTCGTCGGTCCATCGAGTGGGAGGTTTTCTCACACTCCGTTTTGCATTGCATCGCGGTCGCCACTCGAGAACCTTTACTCCCGAACGGTTATCGGTTCTGCTATATGGCCTGCCCATCGCCACTTCAGCCTGCTAATTCTGAGAACTAACTTTTTCGTTCGGTAACTTTAGTTCTACTACGAATTTCCGTATTCCGGACCCTATCGCGTAGAGAAACTCCGAGCATAGCTCTCTCCATAGCTCGCTGGGTGACTTTATGCACAAGGCCTATATATATAGTGAGCGAACACGTCTCGGATCCGTAAGTTATCACTGGTAACACACATTGGTTAAAGTCTTTCGTCTTAAGGCTCTGCGGTATCTGTGACGAGAAGATATTGCGAAGTTTCCCGAACGCTGCCCATACGAGTTGGATTCGTCGGCTGACCTCTTTATCGAAGTTGGAATTCACCTAGTTGGATCATTTGACCTAGGTAGACATAATGATCAACAACTTCCATAACATCGTTCCCCACCCCACATAAACCGGTAAGGGTGCGACATGGGCATTAGACATTATATTTGTCTTACCCATGTTTATTTTAAGACCCACTTGTCGGGAAACGGTGTTGAGGTCTCTGAGCATCCAGCTAAGGTCTTCCAGCGATTCTTCCATAATGACTATGTCGTCGGCAAACCGAAGGTGAGTCGTGTAATATTGATGCCATATCCGTCCCAGTCCAAAAGCTTAAAAATATCCTCCAATACAGAGCAGATACAACACTTGGATATAGCGGTAGTCGATTTGGCACTGCTGGAGAGACTGCAGGACTGCCCAGGTTTCAACTGAATCAAAGGCTTTCTCGTAGTCCACAAACGCTAGATATAACGGCCGGTTATACTCTTCTGTTTTCTGTATAATCTGCTGGAGCGTATGTATATGGTCTACGGTACTAAAGCCTTTTCGGAACTCGACTTGTTCGGGCGGCTGCAAGTCGTCAAACCTTCGAGCGAGACGGTTGGTGATTACTCTCGAAAACAGCTTATAGACGTGGCTCAGCAGTGAGATGGGCCTATGGTTCTTTAGAAGGGTTTTGTTACCCTTCTTATGGAATAGTACTACCACGCTCCTGTTCCACGCCTCTGGCGTTTGTCCCTCGAGAATGACGGAGTTGAACAGCCTCTGAAGGAGTTTAAGTACTGGTGATCCACCCGCTTTCAGAAGCTCTGTTGTTATTCTCTCATCCCTTACTTGGTACCTTGTTGTTTTTAAGCTGTTTGAGAGCCGTCCTTATCTCGTAGAGGCTGACGTCCGGGATATCTTCGGTATAGTGGCGGGTTAAACGGGCTCTTGCATCGCCTGCCGTGCTTTTTGCAGGTTATTGCGATGAGATGTAGAGCTGCCCATAAAACTTTTCAAGCTCTCTCAAGAACTCAGGCTTGGAGGAAATGATGCTGCCGCTATCGGTCTTCAGCTTCGTCAACTGGCTCTGCCCAAGCAACAGATCTCTTGCGAACACTTTGGAGCCCTTGTTCTGCTCTATTGCGCTCACAATACAATTGGTATTGAATGAGCGCAAATTGTGTCGCATGGACAGACTTCGAGATCTGTTTGTTGAGCGCACCGTATGTCGACATGTCTGCCGAAGATTGCAGTCTCATTTCACTCCTCTCTGCCATAAACTGCAGAGTGCGACCCGAGAGTCTCTGAGTTTTATTTCTACGGGGGGTTCTAAAGAAGTCCGACCCGACCGCACGGACAGTTTCCACCAGCCCGTTATTTAGTTCGTCCACTGTTGAGCATTCCGCGAGGCATTCAAAGCGAGGGATCTTGTATCTGGACAGGGTTTGGGCGTAGAGTAGACTTTATCAGACGATACCTTTCTAGCTTTACATTGATATTCAATGACGCTCTTACCATACGGTGATCGCTGCTGGTTTTAATCCTGTTGATCATAGAGACGTCATTGAATATGTGCCTTTGGGTCGTCATGATAAAGTCTCTCATGCTTATAACCGCCGGGGTGCAGCCATGTCAATTTTCTGGACGGCCGCTTCTCGAAAAAGGAGTTCATCGCAAAGAGTCCCTCCTTTTCCATGAAGTCGGCCAGTCCCTGACCCTTTTGGTTCTGGCCCACTCTCAGTTCGTTATCGCTCTTTGCGCCTAACCGCGCGTTGAAGTCCCCCATCACCTGTTGTGAAGGGGGACTTCAACGTGTGTGTAGTGTGTTTTCGAGGCATGCATGACCTTGGAGATATCGTCATACATGATCTCCACTTCATCGTCAGGGCGTCCCGAGTGCGGGGCGTATACCTGTATGACTTTCAGCGAATACCGGTTGGTGATTCTGAGTATTAGGTACGCCACCCTGTTCGAGACGCTCTCGATCTTTACAATGTTGTTGACGAGGGACTTGTGGACGAGAAACCCGATACCGTGTTGGGACAGCTGGTCGCCCTGCCGGTAGTAGAACAAGTTGCCAGAATCAAGGGTGATCGTGTCCTCTCCCTCTCTTCGGACTTCCGATAGCCCTATAATGTCCCAGCGCAACTTGTCTACCGCTTCTTCCAGCTCGATTACCTACTCGTCGGTCCTCAATGTTCGTGCGTTGTAAGTTACCAAGTGCAAGGGTCGTCGGTGTTGGGATTGGTAGCTCAATCTCTGCCGGAGCTCGCAGAATCGCTACCGTGACCAGGAATAGCGAAGCTGCCGGGGACTGGGGGCCGTTTTCTAATTGTTGCCATCATATTGGGGTGGGGTTTGCCATAATCACCACGCTTGGCAGGCGGATTGGTGATCGCAGTAACGTGTTAGTAATACACAGTAGGAAGCTGCTGCCCTTCCTCTGGTTTTGGAGAATACATCATAACAACAGGTTTACACAATTGGAAGCAGAGACCTCTGTCATCTAGGACGGTAAGATAAATTATATGTACAAGTAAGTACAAGAGTGTAAAATTCACTCACTGGCTTGAATTTATGGTGTTACTAGGTTCTGTCCATGGCGCATTTTACCGGGATAAAAAGTAGCCTATTTCCCTCCCTGGTGTACCATCTCTCAAATTTCATTAAGATCTGTTCAGCCTTTTAGGCGTGAAAAGGTAACAGAAAGAGTTACTTTCGAATTTATAATATAAAGAATCGACAGAAAAATATATTCATGTAAATGCTTAATAAAAATATTTTCGTAGCTTGCGTGTGACTCTACCTCCATGACTTTGCATCTTTACTATAAACGCACCTTTTGCGTTGCCTCGAAGAAAATATCCATATAGATCGTAGTGGGCAGCGTTGGTGGAAAAGTGGGAAGCAGCGCCGTCTCCGAGACCGCCTTCTGGTTCTTCCAGAACATTCGATAGAACGTCTTCACTCTCTCTATCTTGGCTTGTGGAATGTGGTTCTGTGCCTGTTGATAGAAAATGACACAGTGCTATTAATTCCTTGGACATATCTTTCACAAGAAGTTCTTACTCTTACAGTGAAGGATGGAGAAGGTGACATGGCAGCTTACTCGGCTCCTTGAACGACATAATGACGGTGGTACCACGCTAGATGTCACTTTTTAAGACCAGAGCTAATATGTAGGCCTGATTTGTAGACGACACGCTCGATGTCACTCAATGGTGCCCGGGCAATGCTCTCTTTATCTCTCTAAGTGACTGACTTCACCTACCATATCCTTGATGATGAGCCGGTACCGCGCCCGGAAGGTCTCTTCGGGCCGCATGTACAGCGCGATGACGAGAGACAGCGAGGCGATCGCAATGCCTGTCACCGCCAGGCTTCCGGACAGCATGATAAAGAGGCAGGCGATGCGCTCGATATCGCTCCTCGGGGCTACAGACGGGCTGTGAAGGTTAATGCATCTTTCATTTCCAGTTTTTCCAGTCTATGTACACCTAAATGAAACAGACCTCTTGAGATGTAAGAAACTGTAACGATCCCGTTCGCGCTTCATATAACTCAACTTTCAAACTTCCAACTTCGGAGCGCTGCAGAGCTGTGGATAGGTTGGCAACAGTGCCTATGCGCTCTGGCTTGTCTTTGGCTCCATTTAAGATGACTGGTTACTTTCTTACGGACAACAAACTAAATTACATTCTGTACACTTTTATTTCTCGAAACAAATCTTAATATATAAAATAACAAGCGATTTTCTAAAGGACAACAGCTAGAAGGTGAAATTTATTGGGTAGGTAGTAGGTACTAGGTACCTTTTAGTTCACAAGTAGGATTTTTGGAAATTCCACCTTGGGGTTGAAGTTTTTTTGGGTTTTTTTGTAAGTCTTAACCATGACAACACGTCTGAATAAACAAACTTTTTAGTTTTATTTAATTTCTCCCGATTTACTTGAAACTTACAGAGAATACAAAAAAATAAACACTTATTTCATTTTTCAATTTATTCCATAAATTGGGGTAAAACGTGTTGGTAAAGTTTGAGATCCGTGGTTTGGCACTGAATTTAAATGGCTGTAATTTTTTGATGTATTGACCTGAAATTTTCTGTTCATATTAATAAAAAAAATAGTATAATAAAATGTCACAAGAATTTAAAAAAATAGGTTAAATGAGGGTTGGAATTATTGATGGTTTGTTTTGTAACTTTACAACCATGACTTAATTAGTTTTAAACTTTCAGAGAATACTAAAAATACAAAATGATTGAATAATGTGTTAGGATTTGTCAAAATATTGTTCAAAATAGGGTTAATTAAAATCTGAGATTCGTAGTTTGGCTCTAACTCATCCCACACGTCTGTTCGCATCGATCCTTCAAGCAAAACTCTCTTGGCTTTATCTTTAGGACTAACCCAATAGGTATGAACATCTTATTGACGAGATAGAGCGCGCTGAGGAACGAGCTCACGCGTCCTTTATTCTCACCCCCCTCGCGCAGGTTCAGCTTGTGCTCCAGCTCGGGCAGGGATCTCTGTGCCCGTTTGTTCAAACCTTCCAACTGAATTCAAGCTCATTAATTTATTTAAAAATCAATTTCACATTTCTGTTGATTTCCATCAACCTTGACCACCCTACTAACTACTAACTAGGATCACGAAACTACGAAAACTAGATTTATGTTTGGTGCAATATAAAATCACTAAGGAATGATGAAAAGGGGGCAAATAACACTGTTTCAGTATTACCTATACTTATTTTTATTTTATTCACTTCCCGCTTTTGGCAAGCCCCACTGCAAAGACCGTACATGCGACAAGCCATCCTTTGGCTAGTCTTGAAGCTGCACTTTGTCGAAGTTCGCATAAACTAGTAGGTCAACACGTGAAAATACTTACCTCGTTCAAGTTGAGCCAGATGAACACGTAGCTGTGGTACCCCACAAGCTGCTCTTAAGGGTGAAGTATAAGACTGACCTCGTCCAAGTTGAGCCAGATGAAAGCCCACGTGACGCGCAGCACTATGAACACATAGCTGTACTTGGCCGTGGTGCCCCACACGCTGCCTTTAAGGTTGAAGTCAGCCACGGCGACTGCAACAAAAATTTCGTTAGGAAGGGCCTCTGCAAGCTAAGCAAAGCATGTTATGGGTACTAGATGACTAATATACTTAATACTAAAATTACATATGTAGATATATATTTAATATTAAGGCGGTTCCCTGACCCAAACTAGCGCCGCCACCTATTTATCGTATTATTACGATAAACAAAGGAATTTTCAAAAATCGCTTGGCACGTTTGTGATGCCTATCATAAGCATTTATTTTAATGCCTATGTAATAGTTTTATTTTGTATAGTTTAGGAAGAGATGCGCAGTTGCACTTTTTGGCGACCAAACTTGGTTTCTGCATCTCCTCCTAATTTTTGAAAATTCCTTTGTTTAACGTAATAATACGATAAAATACAGTGGCGGCGCCGTTTACGTAGAAAACATCAGAAGAAATATTATATCCCAAAGCGGGAATCGAACCCGCAACCTTCTCGTCCTTCCCTTCACGTCCCAGGCGTACCTTCGCCCGCTACGCCATATCGGTCAATGACTCGCCCACGATTTTATTCGCATGGACTTTAAAAATACCCCAACTAATGTTAGTTTCCTATTAATTATTACCACCAAAGTTTTATTACGAACTTTTACGATTTTCAAGTTGTTATACGAAAACCCATGAAGGATGAATGCTTATTTCAAAAAATTGGCTGCTATTGGCTGCCTATCTATCTATATTTATAAAATAGTAAACTGGGTGACTCATCAAGAGATCTCTAAAACTACAAGAGCTGTGAAGCTGAAATTTTGCATGGAGGTTCCTTTTAAGACCACCCGCTAAGCCTGCGTCCTGAGTGACGGCGTAGGCGTAATGAACAAATGTTCGACACGATTGAATTTGTCCAGAGTACAATCGGGCGCACACAACACAGCGCATTCAACTGGCAGATACGCTAATCAATACGTAAGTAGTAATTTGATTTTTAGTCGCGGTTAGGGTAGAAAGTGAAATGTTGCAAATTAATTGGAATGACTTTCTTGCTGGAGATTCATGATCATGATAACATACCTTACATGTTTGGTACTATCATATAATATAATATTTATACTACACCTGCTCGCAAAGTTGTCTATTCCTTTTCCAAATATAAGATAGAAAGTAAGACATTGCAGGCGTTTTGGAATCCGGGAGGAAAAACTCTATGGAATTTCATTTCTCACTCGTTTTAGCGTAAGAGAAATCTGTATGGAAATCCATTTCTAACGTGTTATTTTTTTTTATTTCCTAACAGATAGGCCGGTAGCTATGATTATTTTCATAATAGGTCAAACGACAAAAAGTTTTTACTCCAAGTCCGCTTGCCTCTTCCGATCCCGAACAATATTTTGAAAAAAGAACTCAAGTGATAAAGGCTTGGGCGGGAAGTTCTTCTAATTTTTTTATTAATTCTACAGAATGTCGTCGATTGGTAGTGAAAGTTTTATGACACCGCCAGAAATAAAATATTTATTCTGCTTTTTATTTTCCTCCAAGGTGTAGTATAAAGCACTATGTATCACTCTGCAGAATGTGCGATTCCTACCTCGTGTGTTTTAAGGCCCTAGGCTGCGCCTCGGGCCTCAAACGACACACTCGATAGGGATCAGGCACGTTCTCGCCTAGGTGAACAATGTACTATTTTGGCAATTTAACGCGCGCACGCCTCAACTTTTCCGCGTGCACTACGGACACGTATCCGCGTGTAAAATACGCTCCGCAATCCGCCATTCACCTTACGCCGTCACTCAGGACACAAACTTAGAAAGGATTTTTGGAAATTCGTATTTTAATGGGGTCAACGTTAATTTTTATAACTTAAGAGTGCGCATTGCGCGCCATTTTGTAAAAAGGATAGCAATAGGATGTTGCGTTCATAGGAGCGGGACAGAGCATACGTTTTTGGAAAGGCGGAAGGGCAAAAAATGAGTTTTTATCTAATTACAAGTTAATTAAACAACCAATCGAAAAATTAAAAGACATAACTCAAGAAATACTTCAAGCTTTCTTGACAAAACAAAAACCCAACAAATAAAATGTGCTGTTCCTGAGATAAATAGCAAAATTTGTGCAAAACATGTATTTTTCAAAATAATATTTTATCGAGAAAATTTTCACCAATCGTGTCTTTAAAACACGTAATCCAAGATAAAAGTTCAAAGTATCGTTTCCCTAAATTTGAAGGTAGTAGCTTTCACAAATTCTGAGATAAATAACGAATTCTAACACTCAATTGCTTATGGCACACTCTTAAGAACCGCAACTGTTGGCCCGTCAAACTTTGTACGTAGTAAGATGACTTAAATAAACAGACATGCGTTTCAGGGTTTTTTTGAAATTCACACCACACGAGGTCAATCGTGTGGAGTCAAAGCGAATGACTGACATATCACGAAATCTCAGAAAAGAGCAACGAGGATGAATTTTTGCGAGGAGGTTTCTTTCAAGATGTAAGCATCCGATAAGAACGGATTCTTGGAAATTGTTATGTTGTTAAAATGGGTTTAAAGGTCATTTTGACGTAAGCTTGTGTTACCCACGTGACCATCGTGTCTCGGAAGACCATACCTTCATTCTTATACCATGCAAGGGGCCTATGAATCGGGAAACAGAATCTCTGTTTTTTCTGGGGTTTAAGATACCCAAGAAAAAACAGAGAATTTTGTAGTTCTATTGCTAACGCTTGCTAGAGCATTTTCATTTCAAATTTAGATTTTTGTTTTTAACTTTGACGCCACCCACACCTTTCAGGTTCGAAGTTTTAAAAAACCCTGGAACATGTGTATGTTTATTTTGAGTCAACTATCTAAATTTAAAATTTTGACGGGCCAACAGTAACGGTTCTGAAGTTATTACCAAAATTATCTTCGACCCCATTTTAACGACCCTAATATACGAATTTCCATAAAAACGTTCTTAGCAGATACCTACGTCCTAAAATAAACACCCAAGCAAATTTCTGCCTGGTAGCTCTTGGCTTCAGAGATCTCTTGATGAGTCAGTGAGTCTTTTCTCTTTGATATGTATTTTGACAATTTAAAGAATATTTTGATTTGATATATCAGACTTACAGAGGAATCTGAATGGCCTATGAAGTCGCACATAGTAGCACACCAGCCTGAAAGAGCTCGTTGGGTTGGCGAAGTGCGCGAACGAAATCAAGTCCACTAAAAAATACGCTGGAAAAATAAAATTAAGGATAGGCTTGTTTCAGGTCCCTGATAAACAATATTCTATACTGGCTAAGAGTTTATTTCAAAACCCGCGTCACGTTTAAGTTACAACGTAAAGTCACAAATAGGCTATAGGCACGCGAAATGCTTCACGCAATGGTTTTTGATAAATGAATAATCATCGTCATCCTCATCATATCAGCCCATACACGTCCGCTGTTGGACATATGCCTACCCCATACGACGCCACAAATAGCTTGATAAATGAATGTCATATCGAAATTTAAATAATGGAAGGACATATCTTTATGAATTTGCAAGTGTTTTATGAATTTGGCAGATGTAAAATCAGCATTCTTCCTACTAATATGTATTATAAATGTCAAAGTTTGTGAGTGTGTATGTTTGTTTCTCTTTCACGCCAAAACTACTGAACTGATTGGGCTGAAATTTGGTATGAGTATAGTTTGGGACCGGGAATAACATATGTATAGACTATTGTTTATCCCGATAAACGCGGGCGAAGATGCGGGCAGCAGCTAGTTACTAATAAAAACAAAGGTGCCATACTGTCGGCGATAAAACCCTTATGTAAGATAGATTACGTCGATTAATTGTAATTAGAAAGGTTTATTTCATAGTTTTATCTCTAATAGATGTCAATTTTCACTTAGGATTAACGTTATTTGCACTTGTACTGTTTTTGTTTGTGAATATTTTATAGTGAAATTGATGTTTTTAGAAAGGTCTAGGTTAAGAATTAATTTTCCGTTTGAATTATGTAAATCGGATAACTAGTTTTAGAGATATTTTAAGATTTGTGTAAGGAAAATGTTCCGAACTGTAGTTTTTTGTAAGTTTTTGTTCTAGGAACTTTTTATTTGTACGTAAATATTTAAATATTATTATTTTATAAGGTAAAGGACATAATTCCCTATCTAAAAGGGTATAATATGTAAGGATTCTGTGAAAGAATAATGAATAAATGAAGATCAAAGGGTTCGGCTCAAGTAAAAAACAGCTTGAAAGTTCGAGTAAAAATAAGTCGTCGTTTTGCCGGTAAGGCGCGACCATATATAATACGGCGCGTTTCTTGCCGGGCAGTCAGTCGCAGCTCAGCCACCGAAGAAGCAAGAAGTGAAAGGAACACAGCAAGTAGTGGTAGGGAGAATAGGAACGAGCCGAAGCCTAGGATCCAGACCAGAAAATCGCTGCCTTTCATTTTCTTCGAGTCGAGGTTCCCGAAGGTCATCAGGTCGGCGTACCCACACTTACGCATTCAGGGGTGCGTGGCGGCGTGCGTCTACCAGCCAGGAAGAGGAAAGGAACGCACGTCGAACCTAAGTGGGATACTTTCCCAGGGCGTACCAGGCCATCCTGGTAACCGTCCGAAACACGTACCGTAAAACTGCATACAAAACTGACGCCATACCTACACGAAATTGTCAAAAATTCAAAAACGCCTGTTTTTGATTCCTATGTTAAGCTTACTTTAAGCTTTTGTGCAATGCTTCTAAAATAACTTTGTTTTGTTTAGTTTTTGCAGAATATGCAGAGTTCAGTATTCACAAAAATCATTATGTATCTGGAAATTTACAAAATAATAACTCGGCCTTGTTAATTTGAGAGACCTAGAGATTACTGATGATACCATCTTCTGACTACCGCTACTAAATTATCGACGGCGAAATATTAACACACCTACAGTCCAAAAATTAATAGCAGTTCCTTGTTTGAGATAGTTGTAACACAAGGCGACGACGTGAAGGGCGTAGAAGATGTTGTAGACGATGTCTAGCAGCAGGTCCCAGTAGTCGATTATGGCCCACACGAGGGCTGCCTGCACCGCCATGCAAATGAAGATGTTCCAGAACATGTTTTCGGGAAGAACTCGAAGGTGAGCCATCAGCATATTACTTGTCCACCACATTGGGTACTCTCGCTGTGGACAACATTTGCTCTCTCACTTATTTCCTTAATTAATAAATATTTATTAAAACCAGCTAGCGATCCTATGATTATTAAATTATATTATTATGTAGCCATCTCCAAAAGTACCTACCTACTGGTTAGATTAAAGTTTTTTTTTGCAATTAATACTGCTGACGTAGGACTCAACCTCTACAATTGATACTGCTGACGTAGGACTCAACCTCTACAATTGATACTGCTGACGTAGGACTCAACCTCTACAATTGATACTGCTAACGTAGGGCTCTACAATTGATACTGCTGACGTAGGACTCAACCTCTACAATTGATACTGCTGACGTAGGACTCAACCTCTACAATTGATACTGCTGACGTAGGACTCAACCTCTACAATTGATACTGCTGACGTAGGACTCAACCTCTAAAATTGATACTGCTAACGTAGGGCTCTACAATTGATACTGCTGACGTAGGACTCAACCTCTACAATTGATACTGCTGACGTAGGACTCAACCTCTACAATTGATACTGCTGACGTAGGACTCAACCTCTACAATTGATACTGCTGACGTAGGAATCAACCTCTAAAATTGATACTGCTAACGTAGGGCTCTACAATTGATACTGCTGACGTAGGACTCAACCTCTGCAATTGATACTGCCGACGTAGGACTCTACAATTGATACTGCTGACGTAGGACTCAACCTCTACAATTGATACTGCTGACGTAGGACTCAACCTCTACAATTGATATTGCTGACGTAGGACTCAACCTCTACAATTGATACTGCTGACGTAGGACTCAACCTCTACAATTGATACTGCTGACGTAGGACTCAACCTCTAAAATTGATACTGCTAACGTAGGGCTCTACAATTGATACTGCTGACGTAGGACTCAACCTCTACAATTGATACTGCTGACGTAGGACTCAACCTCTACAATTGATACTGCTGACGTAGGACTCAACCTCTACAATTGATACTGCTGACGTAGGAATCAACCTCTAAAATTGAAACGGTAGCTACTGGAATGTACTTCTCTAACATTGGAGGATACTTTCAACACTGAAGACACCCCTCGCAATAAGTGGAAAACTAGACAATGTTGCAATCAACAAAGAAGTCAACTACCCGCACAGATAACGTACCTCTGCCAACGCCTCACCAACGTACTCATAATCGATATCCCTGACGTCCTGTTGCACCTCGCTGAACCCGTACCCTTCTCTGCGGAACTTATCCGCTTGACTCATGCGGCTGCTGCGCCGCCGGTGCATCAGGTCCGCCATGCTCATACCCGCGTTCATGATTTATGGATAGACAGCGGCAATTTGTTCAGAAATAGGCAGTGGCTTAGCGTCCGCAATATAGTGCAATTCACCGATATAGCGTAGAAAATTCAAGTATATATCATAGTGAAATCAATAATCATTGAGTAAATAAAAACAAATTCTTCTTCTTCTTCTTTTAGCTTAAAAACAAATTCAATAAGTGTCGTAAATAAACTGTCAGTAATAACTTGACTACAGAACTTGACTTCTTTTTTGATGTTGTCAGAAATAAGATCTATAAGTTGGTAAAGAGGTGTATTCTGACTTAAAGAGAAGGTGATGGTGTGAAATCATCATCATCATCATCCCAGTTAAAAGCACTGATGGATATACGCCGTCCCCAAAGTTCCCCACAAAGACCGATCCTGCTGCGCGCACGGCCCGTAACTAATCCAGCGACATTGATATACCTACCTACAATATTTTAAGTTTCCAGTCATTACGAAATGACCAATATAAAAGGACATAAACAAAACAATATTATTATCACAAGTATATTGTACAAAACTTAATAAAATATCACAAAGTTCATATAGTAGGTAGAGTAGCACCTGAGAAACAAATGAATAGAGCACAATAGGTACCAAAAACAAAGCATAATGTTGATATCTAGCATTTTGTAATACCTACATAGTACCTTATCCTAACATAGCAACTCCCTAATTTAAGCTTTTTTCGTTTAAGCTTTGGTTGCCCGGAAGAAATCGCTGGAAGCGATAAGGCCCCCAATTCTTTTACCTTTTTACCAAACTTATAACTAAACAGTTATATGTTTTTCTGAATAAAGCGTTATCTATCTCATTCACCACCAATAAGTAGCTCTTAAGGCGGTTGTATGGCTCAAACTATCGCCGCTGCCTTTTCTTTTTGATAATCACGTTAATCTTTTAAATTTCTACTGATCAGTTTGTGGGTTGAAATATCCCAACGAGTCACACTGTGATCGGATCTGGTGTGACTCGTTGTGTATTTTATCCCATCGAGTTACACTGTTACGCAAATGTAACACGTTGGGAACTCTTCTGTAAAAAAGTTACAAATAGTGACTCAATGGGAGAAAAAAATCCCAACAAGTCTTACCAATTTATTTTTCGAAAATGAAAATTTGTATTTTACTGATGTTTTTTTCACTTATATTCTTTTAATGCTTATAAAATCGTTTTCCTTCATTTCCTTTAAGCAGAATAGCGAAGTTGCTCTTGTTGGCCACCAAACTCTGTTTTCGCTTCTCTGTCTAAATTATACGAAACTTAGGATTGGTATCACAAAATCACAAACTATTCATTGGATATTCGAAAATTCTGATTCTGATTCTAACTTTTCACTTCTTGGCCTTGGTTAACTCTCAAATGACGGAAGGTTGAAGGTTGTGTTGAGATCATTGACTCTTGACCTTAGAGTTCTGAAGGTATTCCTCTCGAAACTGCTGGTTCAGGTGGGCCCCGATCTTGGTGCGGATCCACACTGGCGGCAGCTTTACGAAGAAAGTCTGGAAACAAAAACAGCCCTTATTTGCTTATTTCACGTTAATTTCTGCAGGCATCTTGGTCCTCAACTAGACAACAATAACTACTCGTCAGTACTTCATCATATTCAGCCCATATACGTCCAGCGCTGGACATAAGCCTCCCCATACGACGCCACAAATAGCGGAGCCGCCTCCATCCATCGACTCCCTGCGACCGCTACGATATCGTCGGTCCATCAAGTGGATGGTTTTCCAATACTCCGTTTCGCGTTCCATCGTGGCCCCTTTACTCCCCAGCGTTTATCAGTTCTGCGAGCTATATGACTTGCCCACTACTAATTCTGAAGCTATGTCGGTGACTTTGGTTCTTCTACGGATATCCGTCGTCGGTACTTACATGACATTCGGCAGAAAACATTCCTAAACAAAAAGTGTACCTTTAGAATTTTTAACCCTCGACGCAAAAAGAAAATCGCCGAGTTTATCGCTTATATAGCGATAAACTCAACTCTTCTCAGATCAAGATATATGATGCAATTTCTGAACACAATTAACAATATGGCATGTTTTAAAAAACGATAAACCGACTTCAAATTCCCCTACACGTTATACACTTATTTTTACTTTTGCGGGATAAACACTAATCCCCTGGGTATAAAAGTTTATGGGATCCCTCCGGGATCATTTTCTATACAATAGTGAAAGAATTTTCAAAATCGGTCCATAATTGGGGGAGATATCGCATAACATACATACAAAAAAAAGACTACATACAGACGAATTGAGGATTGAAGTCGGTAAAAAAATCGCCGAGATTTTTTTTTTGCAAAATCTCTTTGTATTATACCTGTATCCCATGCAGCCAATACCCAGAAGTATTGGTCACCCTCCCCAGCATGTTCACAGCATACTTCGCGTAGGTCGCTGCGTCAGGCACCAGCAGGTTTCCTTTCAGCAGCTTGTTGGAGAAGGAGTTCATCTTGGTGGAGACGAACAGAGGCGCGACGTGCTGGACGTGGATGCCTTGGGAGGAGTACTCCTCGCGGACTGCTAGCGTGAAGGCTTGGACATATGCCTGTAAGGTAGAGTTTCTTTGTTACTTGGGACTTTCCTAGTAATGTCTTTACGGTTGCTAATTCATCTATTTGTTATGATAAGCAGATTACAGATAATAAAATTAAATGGCTGTTCTCTTTGAGAACTAGACTATTTGGAACTACATAGCTGATGCCCGCGGGTTCGCACGCGCTTTTCATGTACCCTATGTCCGTCCCCGGGATACCATCTACCTGCCTGCCAAATTTCATTAAGATCCGTTCAGCCGTTTAGGCGTGAAAACGTGACAGACAGACAGACAAGAGTTATTTTCGCATTTATAACATTAGTTAGGATTAGATCATATATAGGATTATCAGTGATCGTGGTGTTTTTCAAGTTTCTTAGTCAGTTGCCAAAACGGAGGAATAATGTGGCAAAGTTAAAACCCAATTTAAAATGAAAATAAATATATCTTTATTTGTAGCTAAGATACAAACTAGTTTGTTTATGTATTTATATCCTATTAATATTATAAACGTCAAAGTTTGTATGGATGGATGTATGGATATTTGTTACTCTTTCACGCAAAAACTACAGAACTGTTAGGCTGAAATTTGGTATACAGGGTGGAATGGGTATAGTTTGGGACCTGGAATAACATGTAGGCTATTTTTTATCCGGATAAAACGCGGGCGAAGGCGCGGTCAGCAGCTAGTAAATAATAATTGGCAAAGTTAGTTGATATATTTTTCTACATACAAAGGATCGCATCGCTTACTTTAATTGCAATCCTTCTTAAACATTGAAATAAAATGTACATTAAGGATATTGTTTCTAGTAAGTTTTTTTTTTATCTATTGCATTGTAAACAATATACTAAACATAATTTTTGAGAAAGTTTTGATTTCTTATTTGTTGTAGAAAATATTGTTTTACATTATTTAACGATTTTTAGGATTCCATACCTCAAAAGGAAAAATCAACCCTCGTAGGACCACATTTTGTTGTCCATCTGTCCGCCCGTTTGTCAACCCTCTTTCTGAGGAGGCGTGGAGCTATCGAGATGAAATTAACATCAAATACTCAGGTCCGTAACCTCTTGGAGCCGTGATATAAATCAACTTTTAAGTCAACGCAATCAAAAGTTACACTTTATACCCAATTTTTCGAAATTTCTATAAGAATCATATGCACACAAAACCTATAGGGCACTTCCCCTTAACCTAAAATTTGGCAAGAAGTTCTTATATTTTTTCCTTTAAGTACCTAAAGGAAAAAATCCGAAAAGTGTTTGTAGTTTATTCATGTAAAAAATAATTTTTGATTCTCGCCATGGACCAAAATCCTATAAGGTACTTCCCGTTAACCTAAAATCATGAAATTTGGCCTAATAGCACAAGGGAAAAACAGATGGAGGCGGCTCAGGACCGCTATTTGTGGCGACGTATGGGGAGGCCTGTGTCCAGCAGTGGACGTGTATGGGCTGATATGATGATGATGAAAGGGAAAAATCTGTTAACCACAAATTTGTAGTGTAGACAGAGATTTTTTTTAATTTTGCGTGGGGCCATCACCCTTGCGTACAGAAATTAGGTATCGGTAAGGTATCTAGTTCCCGTTGACCTCGAATCTTTGGCAAGAAGCAACGTCCTATAAATTACACTTGACGTTTGATTTTTATGTTCGATTGTTTCAAAATTATTTAAATAGCTACCTTTTTTGGCCCTACTAAAGACAGTAATGCAATAGGCTTTTTGACCTTGCTCTTTCGTGTGTTAATATAAGTGGTTGCGTACAATTTATAAACCGGCTTAAAACACAAGGTTTTTCATTGGAATTATCTTTATCTGCGTCAGCTCTACATCAAATTGATACAATATTTTTATTTAATTAGTAATACAACGCAACGGTCCCATCATCGGGACGCCAACACAAAACCAGCGTAGGTTTTTAAAACCTGCATAAGCTGAGTTGGGACCTTTTTGTAGCTAAACTAAGATTAAGACTTTAGACATTCTGTATTTTTTATTTAATTAAGTAAAGATTAGGTGATTTAGTTGTACTTATTTGAAATAAATGTTTTTGATCTGATTTGAAATTGCAACGTTTTCCAATTTATTGTTTTTCGTATAAAAATCTGTAGCCAAGTCATCTGGTAATCGTCCGCATACCTTAGTAGCAGCATAAACTGTCATCAACGGCAGCGGCTGCAACTCCGACCCTGAAGACATGTTGACTAGAGCTCCTTTTCCCCTGGCCACCATGCCAGGCAGCAGCATCCGGCTCATGCAGGTGACAGCGCCCACGTTCACGTTGATGATCTCCCAGGACTTTGAGGGAGGAAGGTCGTTTAACGGCATCGGGTAGTCGTATTGAACGCCTACGTTGTTCACTGGAAGAAAAATGCAGATCGTGATTGTAATTATGTTGACTGGGTAATTCCAATTTCATCTATAAAATGTTATGAATTTTTTTCTAAGCTCTGCTTGTAGGTCAAAGTTTGGCGAGGAAATTTGTCGTCCTTATGAAAAATGCAATAACTGGTATGAGTTACCGCTCTAGTTATGGCACTTTTCATAAAGAGGGCAGAAATGGTTGGTGGTTCGAGAGAGTAATTTATTACTTTATTATGGTGCATATTTTATTCGTCGTAAAGGTTACAAGTTACCTTTGGGGAGTAAAGGTTCTCGAGTGGCGCCCGCGATGCAATGCGAAACGGAGTGTGGGAAGACCTCCCACTCGATGGACTGACGACATCGTAGCGGTCGCAGGGCGTCGTTGGATGGAGGCGGCTCAGGACCCCTATTCGGGGCGTCGTTTGAGGGAGGTATATGTTCAGCAGTGGATGTGTACGGGCTGATGATGATGATGATGATGATGATAATATATTTATTTAATCACCATGCTTGGCAGTCGGATTAGTGATCGCAGTAGCGATCTTAAGAATACACAGAAGGAAGCTACTGCCTTTCCTTTGGTAGGCTCTTACGACATCCACGGGCTGAGTTGCGAGGGGTCGATTCTAACGTGACCGCCACGGCACCAAGAGCCATGTACTTACCCAATATCCCGACAGGCAGGTCCCCTAACTCCTGCTGTATCCGGGCATAGACCTCCGCCCCTCTGCTGAAGTCGGCTACCACTGTCTTTGTTTTCACGCTGTGCTTCTTCTCTGCAAATAGATAATTTTTTATACCTACTAGGTACCTAGGATGGTGTAGGAATTGACACAATGGACACACCTAATGTAAAGTGGTAAATAGTGAATAAACGAATAATTAATACCTACACGTAGATAGCAGATCCAAAAACCAAAATCAAGAGGTTTATTGATTCTCAACTGTCTTGGATTTTCATCTCTAAAAGTAGATAAAGCGCCTGATAAAATTTTGAACTTTCGAGTTTTGGACCTCATCGACAGCAATATCATGAGGGTAGGTACCTCTTTCCTCATGATTTTGTATATTTTAATATATTTTTTTAATCTTGTCTCTCATTGACAAAGAAAATAACAATCAAATAATATAAACAAATTAAGCTAGTATTTACAAACATTTGCAAACAATCTACAGATAGCTCAACTGGTCCATATTAATACCAGTCGGAAGCGTCCCCAAGACGCTGGCTGCATTGCCTCGCTGTATGGCAATGCTAAACATTATTTTTAATCTAATATAATTAAACGGTTATTTTACTTACGGCCGAATACTCAAACGCAACTCAGATGTAAGCACGTCTTATGTCGCAATATTTCGACAGTTTTCAATGAAAATCTGTCAAAAAATCGTCACTTGAGTCGTGCTTAAATCTGAGATTCGTTTGAGTATTCGGGGGTTAGTGTAAGATCCGTATTGACTATAACGTCTACATCTACAAGAGTTCTGACAACATTCAGCGAAAACAATCAATTTGCTGAGTCAATACATTAACCAAGAATCAATATGGCAGGTACACAAATATGGCAGCCAGACAGATATGTATTATGACCTTGATTTTATGTATGTCTACTTAACCTCATGTTTGAATATTATTTTGTAGGAAAACATTTCAGAGGCATACCATTTCAGTTGTCTCCACTGGTGAAAAATGAAATTGATTTGATTCGTCGAAATTTTCACAACTGGTATATTCAAACATTTGTCCACTGCAGTAAACAAGTAATAACAACAACGATTACGTTCCCACCATTCCCATTTGTCGCCAGAATTTCACTGGCAACCATGAGCGGTAATTATTATTTTTATCAGATAATATATTATTAGTATTATATTCATGGACTACGTAGGGTTTATTAATTCTTTTGACATGACATTTTAGTTATTTTTACCCTAGGTCCGTGGGGTACCGAGGCTCTCCGGGTTTTCAAAAAATTATCTGAGCGCCTGGTCGAAGCGACGCGTGACCCGAGAGCTGGTGAGTATCTGGCGCAGCGCATTAGCATTGCCATACAGCGGGGCAATGCAGCCAGCGTCTTGGGGACGCTTCCGACTGGTATTGATATGGACCAGTTGAGCTATCTGTAGATTGTTTGCAACAGTCTGCAGTTAGCTCAATTGTTTCAATTGTAAATACTAGTTTAATTTCTTTATATTATTTGATTGTTATTT
Source organism: Eupithecia insigniata (assembly GCA_947859395.1). Lineage (NCBI taxonomy): Eukaryota > Metazoa > Arthropoda > Insecta > Lepidoptera > Geometridae > Eupithecia > Eupithecia insigniata. The sequence continues at coordinate 1,270,446 of OX401996.1, forward strand.
TCTTTGTCAATAAATGTTATTTTTATCAGTTTGAATTGTATCAATTTTATTATTATTCATGTACCTACGACTACTGTTATTGGAAATGGCTTTCTGTACTCGCTCAATACGATTTATTGAACGAATACAGAAAGCCTCCTAATATTATAAATGTGAAAGTGTGTATGGATGGATGTATGGATATTTATTACTCTTTCACGCAAAAAGCACTCAACCGATTAGGCTGAAATTTGGTATGGGTATAGTTTGGGACCTGGAATAACATATAGGCTATATCCCGATAAAACGCGGGCGAACGCGCGGGCAGCAGCTAGTAAATAATAAATGAAGTTGAGGTCAGAGCAACCGCCATAACAGCTGATGATTGCAATATATTTGGAATATCGAAGTAGTTAGATACGCCTCACAAACCGTCCTAAAAAGGTGAATGTGAGAGTCTGCTATAGGGTCTCTGTCGCAACACCTCTTTATACAAAAGAACTTACGTAACACTAACGTAACAAGTGTCGGGAACACACAGTGAGCTGTTTGTTTCATGTGCACAAAAGTAATTTGTGTATCTAGAAAAGCAACAACAATTAGGTATAGTCACAGAATAATTATTAAGCGTGGACTTTTTGGACGGGGCAGTAAGGACCTTAAACCCTACAGGAAAATGGTTTTACCTTATGGTTATACTTATACCTTATGGTTATACCTTAAATGGTTTTACCTTAAAAGCTACAGGAAAATGGTTTTAGTAGACTATCCATAATTTTTAGAGAATTTTTCGTCCCCATTACAGATTTTCAAAAATAGGTAGTGTTGTCAAGAAAATGGTAACTTTACACATAAACTTTTTTGAAGTTTATTTAGCTGTTTCTTATATGGATCAATAACTTCTATGGAACCATCTGCAGTTGGAGTTGGAGTACAAAAAAGTCAGAAATCGCGAAAAACGTAAAATTTTGTTTATGATTTTTGGAGAAGTTTTTGATCAGTAATAATAAGAAAAAGGATCGATTGTAATTAAAAAAGTTTTAGTTTTGAGAAGAATTGACGAACAAATCGCCGAACATAGGTAGGTACATACAAATACATCCATATCTACTTAACCTAATTTTTTTTCAAAGTCGGTTACAAACAGAGTATATTAGTAATATATTCTAATAACTATTTGCGACCCTGAGAATCCATTCATATCTCGCTACAAAACCCATAATTTTCATAACGCGTTTAGGTCACCACTTACAAGCAATTTTATGGAACTGTGATGTTTTCATAACTGGCATAGTGTAGGTACCTACTAAACCTACCTACCTATAGTCTATTCGTCGCTTATAGTTAGTCCGTAACGCCAGCAAAGGGCTCTGACGGAAGACCAGCGTTGGTTGCTAGTTTGCAAGGGATAAGTAAAAAATATCGATATTCTTAATTGTAGACAATTATCTATTTCCGGTTACCAATTATTATTATATGTAGTTGGACAGCTTATTCATTGATATCGATAAATGTGAACAAGGGGCAACACATTCCTATTTATTCGGGTGTAAAGAGCACTATTAAATAAATAAATAAATAATTTAATTCAGGCAACACAGGTAGTCTATACATGATGTAAAATACATAAAAACTACGGCCCATATTAAAATATATACCTCAGTCTAACATACATAAAATAAACGTATTTACTACTATTGTAGCGGGCTTTTCGCAGAGTATTATATTTTAGTAGCTGCTGTCTGCGCCTTCACCTGCGTTTTATCGGGATAAAAAAAACCTATGTTACTCCAGGTCCCAAAATATACCCATATCAAATTTCAGCCTAATACATAGGTTCAGGATTTTTTGCGTGAAAGAGTAACAAATGTCCATATTATAAATTTTGACATTTATAATATTATATAGTAGGATTAGTAGACCCACATACAACTATTATGGCCCTTAGTTTGTTCACGCTGTGTGTGGCAACCTTTCATTAGAAAAATACCCGGAACGTCTGTTATTTGCTAATGGTAGACAAATCACCTAATGAGCGCCTAAGATTCTTAGCGTTTGCAGTGTCTTTTGAAATAAAAATAGTAATAGCCTATATGTTATTCCAGGTCCTAAACTATACCCATACCAGTTTCAGCCCAATCAGTTCAGTAGTTTTTGCGTGAAAGAGGAACTAACATCCATACCATACGTTGGTCATCCCCATTCCCCGCCCCTCATCAGGACCTATTTCGTTCACATTCTGGAGGCATTTCAGACACGAGATTTTTATTTATAAAAATCTCTTGTCTTAAATAACTCTTTCTTGGCATAAAAAACATGTAACCCTCAATTTTCATCTTTCTAACACCAACCCCCATTTTTTAGTCAGTACTGTTCTTCAACCCTCAGTGGTCGATGGCAAAACAACATTTGCCGGGTCAGAATTCGAATCAATAACTTTATTTCTTTAGGCTTACAAAATAAGCACTTAGACAAGTCAAATTTCAGCTAAAAAAGGTCAGTTAGTTATATACATATTTATCTTGTAAGGTCCCTTTTGTTGTGAACCAATAAACTGATCTTCTTTCTCCTTCTTCATACATCCTTACAAACTTTGACATTTATAAAATTAGTAGGACAGTTAGGTACCTACTTCTCGACGCGAGATGATGGCAAGGCCATGGGCGGAGTGTATTGCTGTATTGATTGATGAGCGTGTAATTTTAATCGACACGGTTTGACACCAAGGTTTTCGGTATTCAATGCTAATAACCAAGGTTATCGCAATCAATTCTTAATTGTCAAATCAACACTACCTTCAGCCCCCGGCTTCGCACGTGGTTTTCATGGAAAAGTTCCCTAGCCTGTATGTTAATCAATGTGCTGGACAGCACCAACTGTCTGATAAAGGTTTTGGCTACATTGCAGTAAGCTGCAAAGGCACTGGATATACTTATCAACCCTTGTGCCAAATAAATTTATTATTTTAATTAGCTGTTCCCCGCGGTTTCGCCCGCGTTAAACTCTTAAGCCGTAAATCTGCCATGGTAATTTGATGTTTTACCAGGACAAAAGTAGCTTTGTGCTACTCTCCATCCTTTCAACTAACTCTATGCCAAAAATCAAGTCGATTGGTTGCTTAGATAAGGCGTGAAGGAAGGACAAACAAACAAACACACTTTCGCATTTATATTACATTAGTTAGAATTAGGATAGTTAGGATTTATTCTGTGTGTGTGTAATACATTTTTCAATAATTGTAATTTTTTCTTTGTGTGCAAAATTTAATCTCGATACAGTGATTTTTGCGTTGTCTTCGGCCAAACATCATCACAACAACGGAACAAACTTTCGCCTTTAAAATACCAGGTCGAAAGGATTTAAGGATGCCTGCAGTAAATAAAACAAAGTGCTCACCTATTTCAGCAGCAGTGGCTTTCAGCTTGTCCGGGTTCCGGCTGATGAGGACAATGCTGAGGCCGCGCCGCGCCAGCTCCAGCGCGTACTGCTTGCCAATGCCGTCCGTGCCGCCGGTTACCACTGGAAATTATTATAAAGACTGTTGTTATGTAAGATTGTTGACAACTGGGAGAAGTCCTAGATAGGCCGCCATGGGGGGCCTGTCTCTATAAAATTTCAGATTTTCTGTAAACTGTGTACATAATATGGCGTGTTTTAAAAAACGATGAACCGAAGGTTAATTCCCTTACTTACTTTTAAAATTTTATGGGATAAATACTAATCCCCTGGGGATAAACATTTTATGGGACCCCTTCGGGATCATTTTCTATCATCATCATCATCATCAGCCCGTATACGTCCACTGCTGGACATAAGCCTCCCCCGTACGAGACGCCACAAATATTGGTCCAGGGCCGCCTCCATCCATCGACTCCCTATGACCGCTACAATATCGTCGGTCCATCGATTGGGAGATCTTCCCACACTCCGTTTCGCATTGCATCCTTGTGGTATATTTACTCGTAATTTATCAAAATCCCCATCGCGAATAGATCCAACTCTAGCGAAGAACTTTGCTGGCAAAAGCCAGTACTATAACAAACCTTTCATCTGCGCTAATCCTACTAATATTATAAATGTCAAAGTTTATATGGATGGATGTATGGATATTTGTTACTATTTCACGCAAAAACTACTGCAGGCGAAGGCGCGGGCCAAATAATTCAGGTTCATAGACCACGCTTGCGAACTTTGCATCACGGGTCAACCCCACTAGACTGGTGAAACCTTATATTGTGAAACAGCGCCGCTTGAACCTTCTACACGTACGCAAGTGAAACATGATTGTGTGATGATTTTTAACCGACTACCAACGGAGGAAGGTTGTGTTATGATGAACAACCACTGCCGTCCGACTCACAGACAGTGGCCTAGCCTAACTTCTACACACAGCTAGCTACAACTAGCTAGCTCACAGGTAGCCTTAAATAATAAGGTGCCTTGAATTACGGTTGTCTGGTAGAAATCTCTGCAAGGGATAAGACCGCCAACTGCAGGATACGGTAATTAGATTTTAAGAACCTCCTGTACCTACTATACTATATTGTAATTTTTCCTGCAATAAAGCTACTTTATTTATTTATTTATAAGTTTGGCACCCTTTGTAGTGAGTTCCGAAAAGGCTTTAGTACCGTAGACAACATACATACGCTCCGGCAGATTATACAGAAAACAGAAGAGTATAACCGGCCGTTATGTCTATTATTTGTGGACTACGAGAAAGCCTTTGATTCAGTCGAAACCTGGGCCTGCAGTCTCTCCAGCGGTGCCAAATCGACTACCGGTATATCCAAGTGTTGAAGTGTTTGTACAGCAAGGCCACTATGTCAATTCGTCTCCAGGACCAAAGCACAAATCCGATCCCACTGCAAAAAGGGGTGAGACAGGGAGACGTCATTTCTCCGAAACTGTTCACCTCTACATTGGAGGATATTTTTAAGCTTGTGGACTGGGACGGATATGGCATCAATATCAACGGCGATTACATCACTCACCTTCGGTTTGCCGACGATATAGACATTATGGCAGAATCACTGGAAGACCTTAGCAGGATGTTCAGATACCTCAAAACATTTTCCCGACAAGTGGGTCTTAAAATGACCATGGGTAAAACAAATATCATGTCTAATGCCCATGTCGCACCCTTACCGGTCTATGTGGGGAACGATGTTATCGAAGTTGTTGATCATTATGTCTACCTAGGCCAAATTGTCCAACTAGGTAAATCCAACTTCGATAAAGAATTCAGCCGACGAATCCAACTCGGATGGGCAGCGTTCGGGAAACTTCGCAATATCTTCTCGTCAAAGATACCGCAGAGCCTCAAGACGAAAGTCTTTAACCAATGTGTGCTACCAGTGATGACTTACGGATCCGAAACGTGGTCGCTCACTATAGGCCTTGTGCATAGGCTCAAAGTCACCCAGCGAGCTATGGAGAGAGCTATGCTCGGAGTTTCTCTACGCGATAGGGTCCGCAATACGGAAATTCGTAGAAGAACCAAAGTTACTGACATAGCTCTCAGAATCAGTAGGCTGAAGTGGCGATGGGCAGGCCATATAGCTCGTAGAACCGATAACCGTTGGGGAGTAAAGGTTCTCGAGTGGCGACCGCGATGCAATGCGAAACGGAGTGTGGGAAGACCTCCCACTCGATGGACCGACGACATCGTAGCGGTCGCAGGGAGTCGTTGGATGGAGGCGGCTCAGGACCGCTATTCGTGGCGTCGTTTGGGGGAGGCCTATGTTCAGCTGTGGACGTGTACGGGCTGCTTCTGATGATGATGTAGTGAGTATGTATGTAGCCGATTTTTATGCCCACGTAGCGCTGAAACCACTCGGCCGATTTCTACAAATGAGATAACGATGGATTCGTCTCAATACCCCGATTGTTATAGGCTATTATTAAGTCCGACGATATTGGGGGTCTAACGAGTTAGCGGAGTAAGGGGAGAAATTCTATTATTAGTAATTAGTAAATATGCTCGTCTGGGGCATCATTGGAAAGGCCTTTGTTTGCTTACTACTGCTACTGTTAACTTTTGAACTTGATTTACTATTTTTATGCACTCGGCAAAAAAGTTGTTTTTTTAACCGACTACAAAAGGAGCAGGTTCTCAATTCGTGTGTCTGTTGTTGTTGTTTTTTTGTATGTATTTTACGCGACATCTCCGCCAATTATGGACCAATTTGGACTATATCTTGCACTATTGTATAGAAAATGATCCCGAAGGGGTCCCATAAATTTTTTATCCTCAGGGGACTAGTATTTATCCCGCAAAACTTAAAATAAGAGTAAAAGTAAGGGAATTTGAAGTCGGTTTATCGTTTTTTAAAACACGCCATATTATTTATTTATTTATTTAAACAGAGGGCAGTTTCTTCTCAGTTTTGAGCTTACGGCTTTTGATGCGCAGTATGAGAAAGTTACAGCAAGGTGGAGCGTTTGTTTTTGTTTTTTAATACAATTAACACCGCTGACGTCAGAAATCAGTCGAGACTGGAAGCCTAGGTACTCTATATAGTACTTATCATCCGCTGTTGTGTGAAGAATTGAATAAAATTCACCCGGCTCTGACTTTTTTGTACATTTTTACATACACATGAACATAAACAATAGAGGGGAGTAAAGGTTCTCGAGTGGCGGCCACGATGAAACGCGAAACGAAGTGTTGGGAGACCTCGATGAACATCAAAGCGGTCGCAAGGAGTCTATGGATGGAGGCGGCTCAGGAGCGCTATGTGTGGCATCCTATGGTGATGATATATGATGATGATGAAACAATAGAAAGGAATCTTATCTTATCTGTGTCCTAAAGTTCTTGTGTTCTTCTTACACATGGTCACTATCCGACTTCACCCACTGCTTGTGAATCGACCTGCGGTCTTGTGTTCAGTCAAGGATCGAGATCTCGAGATTTACGAGTGGATAATCTATCTATTCATCATTTATTGACCTAAGAACACCATGTAGGTACTTACCGACTATATTCGATCATCTTCAAGCTAGTTCTAGACGGCAGCGAGTTTTTACTCGTTCGTATGAGTTCTAACATGTTACTATTATAAGATTGAAATTAAGTGTTTAAGTTTTCCTTATCTTGCTTTCATTGGTTTCATTTAATGTATAACTACCCGCAACGGAATGGTGACTGTATAATTTTTAGGAACAATTCCTCTTAGTCGGGGTTTTACTAAAATTATTGATTTCTTTTTCGATTACAAATTACCTACCCGTGGTAGGTTTATAAAAAATAAGAATTTGCTTTTATTTCTTAATTTTCCATACCCTTTTTTTACCTTTGTCTACTAGCTGCTGCCCGCGCCTTCGCCCGCATTTTATCGTGATAAAAAATAGCCTATATCGTTTTCCAGGTCCCAAACTATACCCATACCAAATTTCAGCCTAATCGGTTCAGTAGTTTTTGCGTGAAAGAGTAACAAATGTCCATTCATCCATCCATACAAACTGTGACAATTATATTATTAGTAGGATTAGTCGACCTCACATAACTATTATAGCCCTTAGTTTGTTCACGCTGTGTGTGGCACCCTTTCATAAGAAAAATACCCGGACTATAGTCTATTATTTTTCACATGTTATATGATTTTTTTGTTGGGATGAGCGATCAGCCTCTTCTGGCCTGCAATGCTATACAAATCCCCTAATGAGCGCCTAAGATACTTAGCGTTTGCAGTGACTTTTGAATTAAAAATAGAAAAGTGCATTTGTGTAGTTCCTAACGAGATGATGAGTGATTTCGTAATCCAATGGCTTCTTGTTTGTGGTGTGCCGTAATGCTGCGGTATGATGATGACATTTTCTAGACTTTCAAGGTTTGGAGCTCAAATGACTTGATGATTAGGTACCCTTTCTTGTTGCATGGATACCGATTTACTAAACCAACAAAAAAATCGATCGAATCGAAATGTAAATCCTAACTTAATATTATAAATGTGAAAGTGTGTTTGTTTGTCCTTTCGTCACGCGCCCTAAGCTAACTAAGCAACCAATCGACTTGATTTTTGGCGAAGAGTTAGTTGAAAGAATGGAGAGTAACATAGGCTACGTGTCCTGGTAAAACATCAAACTCCCCATGGGAAGATTTACGGAAAATATAGCTATTTATCCCCTTAGAAATATGAAAAACGAATGTAACGCGGGTGAAACCGCAGGGTTAAAACGCAGTTAGTAGGTAATATTTATGAGGTGCGAAAACTTGTACAAAAAAACCGTTCATAAATAAATGTTTTCTATGGTTTTCGGATTTAGACAGAGTACAGTGCAGTGTGTCCAAAAGAGGCCAACCAAAAGTAAGTGCGTCATACATAATGCTACCGACAAAGTTACTTAGTAGGTATACATATTTTAACCTGGGAAGTCTTTATTAACAAAGAAAATAACAATTAAATAATAGAACCAAATTAGAACGCTTACAAATTTACAATTGAAATAATTGAACTAACTGCACACTGTTGCAAACAATGTACAGGTAGCTTTACTGGACCAATTGTCTGATATATTTTACATATTTTTTTTTAAATTTTAATGATTACATAATAAAATGATATAAAACCTTCACGAAATAGTGCGCAAAAATTAAAGTGTTATTATTTCCAATTTAGATAAACTGTCCGATCTGTTGCAAGTTTGTGAGTAATCTCAGAATATCCTGCTTCTGAGTTATTTTTAAAAATTGTAGGTACCTTTCTGCTAGTTATATATGCAATTTAATTCAGTTCCCACGTGAACAATTCACGTAGAAACTAGTTTCGAAATAGGCATCTTCAAAGTTGTGGAGAATCCGCAGCATCTGACCCTGTGCCGCAGCACATTGGCAATCGGCTACAATTGGGTAACGCAAGCGCAGAGATCCACTCTACGACGATTTACTGCTAACTTTCGAATTGTAGTGCCCCCAACTTTCCTGTACAGAAAACGTATCAAGGTATCAAGAATTGAGAGGAGCAGTTTGTTAAGGCCTGTACTGCAAATAAACAGCACGTTTTTTCGCAGTTCTAGAACGGGTTTACTACCGCACGCACGATTAAAACTGCGTTAAAAAAATCACTAGTTTGACCGTAAGAATATAAATCGAGCGGTAATATTTTGCAGTGCGGTCTTAGGTTATTAAAAAGAGGGTGACCTTCTATAGAATAAAAACTTTGAACTCAATAACATGAACTTTAAGAGAATAATTTAGAAATCAAGTTTCAGTTGTAATATTTTAATGTCACTTTCTCCAAAAAAGAAGGAAACCCTTTTATTTAACCATAAAAATCAATGACACGGATTCTATATTTCTAAAAACAAAAATATTAGAAAATTCGTTCGATCATCAGACTGAAAAGACGGCACTTTTTTGCTGTCAAATTGGCTAAACCATTTCACATGAAATCCTATTGACATACGCGAAAGTACTCCTCTCCGCGAAAGATCCCCACCATCTATTGAGTTTGTTTGAGTTCATGATATACTCGTAGTATGCCATTTCAAACTAAAATCAACTGCTAAAGGTAAACTATAGTTTTAATTTTTTTAACCCATGTTTTAATTGTAAATACTAGTTCTAATTGGTTTCCATTATCTATACTAATATTATAAAGAGGAAAGATTAGATTGTCTGTATTGAATAGGCTCCGAAACTAGAGAACCGATTTGAAGAATTCTTTTACTGTTAGTAAACTACACTATCACAAAGTGACATAGGCTAAATTATTTTTAAAAAAAAATTAAGTATCCTTACAAGACTCCAAAATGTAACCCAAAGTGTAAAAAAATTAGCTCTATTGATGATAGAATAAAATAATGTACTACGACTTTGCAGAACACATAATTTACAAAAAGTGTAGCTGGGGCGGGCCGCTAGTTTGATTATAATTTTCTTTGTTAACTGCTATAAAATGTCGATCAGATAAGGCAAGAAAGCTTTGACTTCACATGAGTACCCTACAGCGCCCTCTTTTCCGTGTGATAGAACTATTTGCGAGGATTTGTAAATGCCTGATTTGGTTCTTTATATCCGTGTTGCACTGTACAGTCGTCATTACAATCGCTATGACAGTAATAACTGTTTCGTAAGATACGGTGAGAGTGTTATTGTTTGTTTTGAAAGATCTTAATGTGCTAATATGTTCAATCCAACGATCCTATCCTTCCAAGCTTGTCTGGTAGAGATCGCTCGTGAGCGATAAGACCGCCAATCGCCACATATTTTTTTTGTACCGTATTGTTTTTTTTTTTTTGGTAAAGTGTGCAATAAAGCATTTTTATCTATTTATATAATAAGTTCTGTCTGTATTCCTATAAGTACTATTACCTCAGGGTCAAGGAAAAAAGTAGGTACGTTACGTACGTAAAAGTAATACATGCATAGAAATATGATTACTTATGTATTAAGTGAGTATTCAAATTTGATAGCCACGGCCATCCCAGTGAATCAGAACCAACCAATATCTATTTTTACATTGCTTTTTGTCCTGAAAATTTAGCTATCCTTTTGTAACACAATTATATGTATGTATATTATTTTACCTAAAATCCCATTCTTCAGATAGAACGGGGAAACATAATCATCATCATCAGCCCGTACATGTGCATCCACGACTGAACATAGGCCTCCCCCAAACGACGATGCCACGAATAGCGGCTCTGAGCCGCCTCCATCCATAATACATAATAAAAATAACAGATAATTGATTGATAGTAATTTTTGTTACACGTACTCTTTTAATAAACAAATATAGTTAAAAACTAAAACCCGACTACATATAAGTCTTAAACAAGCGTTCACCTATTGTCCATAGCATTTTCTTTTGATGCTTAGGTAGGTGCCTCCGACACCCACCCCATATACCTAGGGTACAATTAGTAACAAAGGCCTCCGACTACCTAAGTATCAAAATAAAATGATAAGGACAATAGGTGAACGCCTGTTTAAGAATTTTATGTAGTCGGGTTTTAGTTTTTAACTATAATTTTTTTATACCTTTTCGCTAATAGCTTGAGAATCGTTAATCTCACAAAAGTTTGAAAAACGGTTTTGGAAAGTACAAACAGACATTTACAACGATACCACACACGAGCATATTTACTAACATTGAAATTTTCGACCCTTTCTTCGACCCCCGCTATCTCGTTAGACCCCCATTTTTATCTGACGTCACATAGCCTATAACCGGGCTATTAAGACGAATCATATGACACCTCATTTGTTGAAATCAGACCAGCAGTTACAGTGCTACGAGTGAACATAAAAATCGGCTACATACATACATACATAGGGTGTCAAATCATAAGCCTCTCGTAGTCGGGTAAAAATGTTGTGTAATTTAAAGGTTATATTGCAAAACAAAATATGCATTTTGTGAAGACCTTCGAGATACAGCATTGACAAAATCGAAAAAAATTGCCAAAAAATGTAATTCCAAAAATTTTATATTAGGGATATAAATCTGTGAAAATCTTCCTTTTACAGTTCATGAGATACAAGATACAACCCACTGATGGGCGGACGAACAGACGGACATACAGAGGAGGCTAAGTAATAGGATCCCGTTTTCACCCTTTGTAGGTCATCATCATCATCATCATCAGCCCGTACACGTCCACTGCTGAACATAGGCCTCCCCCAAACGACGCCACGAATAGCGGTCCTAAGCCGCCTCCATCCAACGACTCCCTGCGACCGCTACGATGTCGTCGGTCCATCGAGTGGGAGGTCTTCCCACACTCCGTTTCGCATTGCATCGCGGTCGCCACTCGAGAGTGCCTTTGTAGGTAAACGGTACGCAACCTTAAATAATATGGCGTGTTTTAAAAAACAATAAACGAACTTCAAATTCCCTTACTTTTACACTTATTTTAAGTTTTGCGGGATAAATACTAATCCCCTGGAGATACAATTTATAAGGGACCCTTTCGTGATCATTTTCTATGCAATAGTGAAATAATTTTCAAAATCGGTCCATAATTGGCGGAGATAACGCGTAAGATACAAAAAAAACATACAGACGAATTGAGAACCTCCTCCTTTTGAAGTCGGTTAAAAAGTGTGGACTACTTTTGTTGTTAAAACCTCGTTTTATTTTTATTGGTCATGAGAAATAAAGTAGGTACACACGTAGAAACTTAGAGTACAACCTAATTGTTATTAATTCTGTGTTTTGGTACTGGTTTTATTTAATGCATATAAATGACCACCGACCGGTACCAAATAATGAAGAAAAACGTGAAATATTTTTAAGACAAGAAAGAGCGCGTTTAATTCTTTTGTATGATGAAACTAGTCCATAGAAAACACTTCAACGCGCTTCCCTCGTTTGTTTTGTATTTTACCGACATAAGAATAAATTACAGTTACCGTAATACGAATAGGTTTTGAATAATTCTAAATTTATAGGAATAAGAAATTTAACACGAACCCCACCACCACCTCTTGAAGTTTTCTAATAAAAGTAAAAAATACTTCAATACAGAACGGGTTAACAGGTATCCTGCCCAGTCAATATTTGACCTACCAGCTCAAATATTGATTCACATTCAGATATTCACATGTTTAAACATCCACTTAGGCATTGGTATTCAACAAGCGTTTCAGTACGTCTTTAGCAAAATGCGACTCAGCAGTTGTTTTTTTATTTATGCAAAAAGGTTTCTTTGTTTTAGGTAGGTACCGCTTTTTATAATGAAAAGGCTTTCTTTGTTTTTATAAGCAAAGAAAGTAAATTCCTACCAATTTTGCTTTCATTGACCCAATTCGGCTAACTTCTGGGCCTATTGTGTACTAAAAATAAGTATATAACTTCATTACAGTGTGAATTGTCAAATAGTACCTATCTAGTTATATGTTATTATTAGCTACAATTGAAATTATATGAGTTCTAAGTTTGATATGTTTAAATTTATATGGAGAACTCGTGATGTTTGTTTTCTTTATTGACATTGAGCTACACTCTATTATAACTCGATGTAAACAAAGAAAACAAATCTGCTGATAAATTAAAAGTTGTTCTTACCAGCCCAGGGTCCAAACTTCTTTGTGAGAGGTTGGTCCTCAGTGGGCAGGAAATACGGCATCAGATATGACACCACCATCTCCAGAACACTCCATAGAGAATCCAGGAGACCAAATGCCAGGAAAATAGCACCAACCACTGCCAACACTATCACAATTAACCCAGCCATCATCGTTAACGCCTCTGCTTGAAAACTTATTTTTTTTATTCAGTTAAAAAAGAACAAAAACTTCTTTTTTTATTGTTTTTTTAATTTGGATTGAGAACGTTTACGGCGTCAGAACGCGTCGCTCTGGCATGGCGATACAACGTGGACTGGGTGGGTGGGTGTCCGCCAGCCGACGACATTCAATTCAAGTCGTAATCACGATCACTCTAGTAACCGTATGAATAATCTGAAGCACACTGTTAGGTATTCCATATCAGTTGATACGTCGATGTTTACATTATGTTGCTACTTCTATTGTCAAACATTATTTAAAGTCATGCATATTGTAATCGCATAGAGTTTCTTCTAGTTGCAGTTTAACAGTTCTATTTCGTTAGAAACATGTTACCAAAATGTTAATAATTTGTAAGCAGCGACTAATTTCTCCGTTTATAAACTTTCTAAGTATGTTAGACTGGATAATGGCTACATTTGGCATGAATCCATCTTTATATAAAACTTTTTAAACTTTCGCGATTTGTTGACATACACAGCGATCGTGGTCACGGGGCGACGATCGCTGTAACGCGATGGAAACGTAGGGGAAAATATAACAAAAGGTACGCGATAAATACCCGATAAATAATCTTTAATTAAATCTTTATATATATATATATATAAACATCTTGTGTAACAGTGTTTGTAACCAAACTCCTCCGAAACGGCTTGACCGATTTTTATGAATTTTTTTGTGTATATCGTTAAGTCTAAGTAGGTCGTAAACTATTTTTTATTCCCCTAAGTCACAAGGGTGGCTCACTCCATTTTTTATTTTTTTATGACTTGACATTAAAATACATATAAACCTAAATTTTCACCTTTCTAATAGCAACGTGATATTAGTTAGTAGGTACTGTAATAATCTTCAACCCTCAGTGATAGGTACCTGATCAATTGTTGATCAATTACCGGTGTTACCAGCAACCAGCATGGAGTAGGGATGAGAAAGAAGCCTGCCTGTCTCTCTCACATGTTAGTTATTTATTATTTCACTATCAAAATATTCACTGGAAATAATTTATATAGCAAAACAGCGTTTGCCGGGTCAGCTAGTATTTTTCTAAAGTTGAGCAATACCCTTGACTTTGCTCAGTTATTTATATCAGGCGCTCAGACTAGGGCATCTGACTATGAACCAAAACCTCATCATCATCATCATATCAGTCCATACACGTCCACTGCTGGACATAGGCCTCCCCCATACGACACCACAAATAGCGGTCCTGAGCCGCCTCCATCCATCGATTCCCTGCGACCACTACTAAAACCTCACTTAAGGTAAAAATATAAGGAAAAAAACTGGAAATACATATTTTTAAAAACCATTTCTTTATTTTGAAGGTTACTTTGAAGACCAGCTCCAAAAGTACCAACTTTTATTAGGTAGGTGCATTGTTTCTCTTCTCTTGTCTATGATTTTATTCAAACTTAACACCTAGTTTTTATTTTTCTAAAGCCTATTTTACAATTTCAGTATAATCTCTCTCTCATACGGTTTCATAGACTGTGGTAGGCTTGGTTTCTTTCTGTGGTGGCGTGGGTTCTTCTTTCAGTGTCGTTCTGCCTTTCAGTCGGTTCTTCACGTAGTAGTATGGAGCTGGAACAAAAAACAAGGCTTTTACTTTTAGTCTCAAAGTTTTAGAGAATATATTTCATGTATAAATCAGAACCAGCTCGTACAATATACACACATTGTTCTTTAAGTAATATTATCGTACTAACTGTGCAGTAGCCTATGTCCTTTCTCAGGCTCTAGAGTATCTGTGTACCAAATTTCATTTAAATCAGTTCAGTAGTTTTGGCGTGAAAACGTGAAGACAGAGTTACTTTCCCATTAATAATACACTTCTCATCAAAAAAATCGAAACACCTCCGAAGTTTGGTTTTGAATGAGTTTTATGTACTATTTATATGAAACAAAAAAAAGATTATTATATTCTCCAGTTTTTGGCGAATATAATAAGGTACCGTTTAGTGAAAATTAATCGTAAAATAAAATGTAAGAAATAAATATGTAAGTAAAACAAAAAATTAAATTAAAAAGTTTATTCAGTATCTCGTATTTCCTCCTAGGGCTCTTATGACTGCTTCCATGCGAAAGTGTGAAAAAAACTGAGATTAAATGCAGAAATTCCGACGAATACACCATTCAATTAAATTTTGCAAAAAATCTCCACATTCATTTATGGGATGAAAATTCGAAAATTTAATTTTTATTTGTAACTGTGGTACATAATTGTGTAGATTAAACTGCCAGCTATTAATTGGCGTATTTTTTTAATGATACATACTAATCCTCTTTTTTATTTAAATGTTTCGATTTTTTTTGATGAGAAGTGTATTAGTAAGTATTATGTATATCAGTCATCTGTGTACGACACATTACACAAGCTCTGCTTAGCTTGGGGCTAGATGATGTTGTGTGGATTTTCCAAAATTATTTATTATTATTATTCTTTTCAACCATTTAACAGTTTCTTCAATATCGGGTTGGCTTGTTTTTTTTGTGGTTTTTAATTTATTCTGTGTTCTACAAGGAATAAAACTAGGTAGGTAGCGGAAAAGTAATATGCCGCAAATCGTAAACCATTTTCTTTTAACTTCTTTATGAACAACAAAAACTAACTTCGGTCCATTACCAATTGACCGAAGTTAGTTTCTTGGAGCATTTGGGAAAATATGTGATTAATCAACATTTTCCCAAATATTCACAATTGAATCGAAGTTAGTTTTATCTTGGGTTCATAGTTCACGATTTGCGGCAAAATACTTATCTGTTAGTTTTATTCTCTGTAGAACGCAGATAAATTCACACTCCCAAAGAAATCATCTTGCGCCATCTCAACCCTAATAAATACGTAGGTAATAATTATGTTGTATTTGTTGATACGACAAAAATCTAGTCGTACCAACCTAACCATGAACTCTACTTGCGTAAATCGTCTAATTAGCTCTACAACTAGCTGATATACTATAATAATTAATCTGTATACATTACCAATAGTGTTTATCTACATTTTACCGGTGGTCATATAGGTACCTATTCTACCATAGGTTTAATTCTAACCTAGATAATAAAACTCGTCAAAAATAACATTTATTGTGAAATATTTTGTATTTGTATTTATTTATTTACTAAAATTAATTCTAGGGTCTTACATTTTAACACTCTCTAAGCCCAACAGGATTTACATCTGGGTTAAATGTAGATAGATAAGTTTTTTATTTGCTTTTATCAGATGTTCAGAGTTCACGATTAATTTAACTAACCTAACGGTTTATGTTCATTTCTTATCCAGTAGGTAGGTTACGTAGGAAAATATATATACATTATCTAGATTCTAAGACCTACAAATGTACACAATGATCCAATAAATATAATATGAAATATGAAAATTTGTTAATTTTCCAAAGACCTCTTGAAAATGTTCATTCGTGGATCTAAGATTGTTTACATTCATGTTATACAGAAAATGAGCTATAGGTCTACTTGTTTTTTGTTTGTCTATGATAGTACGTGACGTATGTCCTTAAAATATACAGTAGGTATGTTACAACTTCAATACTTAATGAGTAGAGTTTGGATATTATGATTAATAATATATCATACATATTATAAAACAGTCCACCACCGCATCTGTCTGTCTGTCTGTCTGTTCGCAATAAACTCAAAAACTACTAAACGGATTAATGCGGTTTTCACCAATCGATAGAGTGATTAATGATAAGTGTTTCATGAGGAAAGTTCATGTATATAATTTGTCGTGATTTTGTGTAAATTCGTTGAAATATAACGTTAATTGTTGGAAGTGTCGGAAAAAGTCAAGCCTTCTGGAGCTTTCAACGCTGCCTGATCCCTTTGAGAACAACCAACAAAATAACTCAGTGTGGGATATTCCTCTTTTATACATATATCTACAAAAAAGTCCACGTTATAATTTTTCTTTTAAGGATAGCTTACTATACCCATTCTGTGTAAATAAAACACAGGTTTTACCCGTGCGAAACCGGGGCGGGTTGCTAGTTTTTATATAATAAATAATGCTGGACAAACCACACAGCATCATCTAGGCCCAAACTAAGCAGGGCACCTAATACAATATATTACATCTAGATAGATAATTTTTAGTATACTTGAAAATACCGAGAACACCCAAGACAACAATTTGCAGATCGTACAAACATTTGTCCCAAGGCGGGCATAAAACCCCCGCGCCCGCCCCGCCGCGTCACATCGGTCGTCAATATGTACGTAAGGTACTACCTACCTTTTTATGATATACATAGGTACGAATCAAACCGGTTTTTTGGCTTATTTTATGTAATCATCACCTTGCCCAGTTATATACTAATATACATATACATAGGTATGTGGAAAAAGAAAGGCTGACCCTCGTTGATGTTGCAGAGCGTAGGAATTTTAATATTACTCAATTTAAGCAAATGTATTCTTTTTAAGCCTTGTAAAAATCTTAACTAATGGTCGCTTCTAAGCGATAAGGCCGCCCATTGTACTTCTTTATGTTAATGTCTATGTATTTTATTTATCTTTGTGGTGTACATTATAGAGTTTTGTAATTGTAATAGTATACATGAGAAAGTGTGTTTGTGTGTTTGTCCTTCCTTCACGCCCTGACTAAGCAACCAATCAACTCGAGTTTTGACATAGACTTCGTTGAAAGGATGGAGAGTAACATAGGCTACCTTTTGTCCTGGTAAAACATCAAACCATGAGAGATTTACGGCATAAACGGCAATTTAATTGCGGAATTTAACGCGGGTGAAACCGCGAGGGACAACTAATCAAGAATAAAGCGTTGGTAGAAGTAATCTATCCAATCTCGGAGATAACTTCTTCAAACTGGTTATGTAGGTACTTATGGTATTTCAAGTCCATCCAATGACTTCCTACACGGTACGTGATTAACTGAATAAATAGGTAGGTACCTACACGATAACAAAATAGGTACCTATGTCTGTTTGTGGTTCCGTAAACGTGTCTTATACAAATTTTTTGAACTCAACTAAAGATCGAAATTTTATCTATAAAACGAATATCGGAGAGTTTAGAAATGTATTTTTTTTAAATTAACAAAGAAAAACAAATTAGATATAGTATCTAGAATTGGAACAATTGAGCTAACTGCAGATTGTTTAGAATTGATTATGAATTTAAGCAAGTTAACTACGAACCTAGTCTCTGTTGTACGAACACCAATGTTACATCCCTTAGCGAGGGACTTCATCATGGTGAGTTCTTCCATGACAATCTATACACTAGCCAAACTCGATGTGGATGTTTGTAAACAAACCGCCCATACTTTACTTTTTTATACGTCTTTTTATACGGAATCTACAAACTTGTCGATTTGTGAACCTTCTTTCAAACAAATTATATCTGGAACTCTACGCCAAGCAAGTGAGTTTAAGTTTTTTGTTATGGTTTGTTTACAAACATTCCACATCGAATTTGGCTAGTATATAGGTACGTAATTAACCCAACTTAATGAACTGGAAATTCTAATAACCGTATATTACGAATATAGGTATACCCAAATGTAGTTTTAGGAATTTCATTACAGTTAACAGCTTATCTAGATCGGTATTGTTTTTTGCAAAATGTTTTCGTTTAACATCCGGAGTTTGTTACAATCACATGGGTCCTCGGAAAACCGAGCGGGAAACACGTCGAGAAAAATGTCACCTACATAGATACGACAAAAATTTATCAACCGTCTTACTTACCTATTACAATATTATCAGCATAAAAACATGCTATTTTGACTTATTTAATTTTTTTTTTGTTTTTCTTAGATTTTTATATAATTTTACTTTGTTTTTATGGTGTCTGTTAAGTTATAACTGTTATAAGTTATGTTACTAGAATTGTGTAAGTATCTAATGTTACAAATAAAGCTTTTTTATTCTATATAATATCTATCATCATCATCAGCTCGTCTTTAAAGGCCTGTGCGTGCCTTCTGTCAGACCCCACTCTGCCCTGTGCTTCTACATCCACCAAGTAGAGTAGGTATCTATACCGCCTATACCTACTCTATAATAAATATGAATTTGATATAAAATGTCATTTACATGGCCCAAATGAATGATGATGACTTGCCTAAAATTTGATATGGGTGCCTTGTGAAAGCTTGTTTTGGGAACTGGTTTGGTTCTGTTAATTCAAAGATGGGATAACCAAACTGACTAAACATAACGGTATAGGTGACCTTGGCACTTGTTACTCCTAGTTCCTACACAGTACAAGAGTTTTGTTTTCTCCATCTTAAAATAACTACCTATCTATTTCAAAACGTTATGTCTAAAACTACCTCCCTACCCCTAGGTAGGTATCTATAGTACCTTTACATAAGCCTTTACTATAAAAAAACTGAGATTCTTCCTACACACTCATATACATACATAATGCCACTCACGCAAAAACTACAAATTATTTTATGTAATAGGTTTAATAAATAGATTTACGCACCAGAAAAAAACCTGCATTTCTTCTTGACCCTGTCATCCTCCCAGCAGGAGCTGATGATGTCAGCAACCGCCAGGAGCGTCAGGAATATCAGTAGACTGTAAACAATGAGCTCGATCATGTTGGAAATAACTAAGGTCACACGCACACGCTCGCGCCAACCAACCACTGAATACTGACTAATGACTAACCATACATAACATTTGTTGGCAATCAAAAGACGGTAATTTTACGCTAGAAAAAAGAAACAAGTTCTTTTACAGAATGAGATGGCATGGCATTATGTAGGCACTACCACGGATTATATAATACTATATTTCATTCATTTCATTTCATTTATTCGCAAAAAATTGTTAGATTGTGTCGGAATTTTACACGTTGTTATTTTAATTCACAGGATAACAAGTTTTATATAAAAACTAGTTTTTTAGGAGTGCGCGAGCTGCAAGCAGCTCGCGGCGGTTGTGTAGACTGTTTGTTTATTTATTTAGTTCCCCTTTTCGTAACCTACGTTTAAAATTTTGTAGAAATCGATATCCAAGAGGAAGATTTGCGATTAAAAAATGTCAGCCATCTTGGATTTTGAAATGGACATCTTTTTCGTAATCTACGAGTTTGAGTTAGTCGAAAACGATACCCATATCAGATGTTTTGGTGGGAGAGGGGTTCAAGGGGACTGGGTGGGACTGGGGGAAAGGGTAGGTTATTTTTTCCCCATACAAGAATATACCCTCTATACGTTCCCGCAATCTAAACGCCCCTACGACGACGGCATCTGGGAGCACCCTAAAAAGGGGGGGCTATTTTGGGGGCAAGGGGGGCTAAATTTTTTTGCATTCAAAATTATTTGACATTCTCTATACATTCCTAAATTTTTTTTATCAATATGGCTTCGCTCGGGAGCCCCGCTAGAGGGGGGGAAAAAGGGGGGGGGTCGTGGGGGTCACAGCACGGCTCGCTTCGCTCGCCGTGCTGTTCCCCGTCGTCGCATTGCGGCTCGCTTCGCTCGCTGCAATGCTCCACCCGACAAAAAAGGTCAAAATTAGGCCAAATTTCGGTTTTTTTATAAAAAGGGGGGTCTAGAGGGGCAGGGGGGTCAATTTTTTTTATGTTTTCAAAATGATTTTTTATCCTCTACATGAATCAAAAAAGAAAATTTTTGCAAGTCCCCCCACTTGGGAGATACAAAAAGGGGGGGAGTTTTTTGGGGGGGAAGGGGGGGTTGAATGTTTTTTCCCCATTTGAGAAGAAACCCTCTATACGATCCCGCCCGAAACCCCCCTACGACGACGGCATCCGGGAGCAACCTAAAAAGGGGGGGCTATTTTGGGGGCAAGGGGGGCTGATTTTTTTTGCATTCAAAATTATTTGACAATCTCTATACAGCCCTACAAAAAATTTGAATCAATATGGCTTCGCTCGGGAGCCCCCCTAGAGTGGGGGAAGAAGGGGGGGGTCGTGGGGGTCACAGCACGGCTCGCTTCGCTCGCCGTGCTGTTCCCCGTCGTCGCATTGCGGCTCGCTTCGCTCGCCGCCATGCTCCACCCTAAAAAAAGGTCAAAATTAGGCCAAATTTCGGTTTTTTCATAAAAAGGGGGGTCTAGAGGGAGAGGGGGGCCAAATTTTTTTATGTTTTCAAAATGATTTTTTATCCTCTAAATGACCCAAAAAAGAAAATTCTTGCAAGTCCCCCCACTTCGGAGATACAAAAAGGGGGGGAGTTTTTTTGGGGGGGCAGGGGGGCAAATTTTTTTTTTCCTTCATTCAAGAAGAAACCTTCTATACGATCCCGCAATCGAAACCCCCCTACGGCTACGGCATCTGGAAGCGACCTAAAAACTGGGGGCTAGTTTGGGGGCAAGGGGGGCTAAATTTTTATTTCATTCAAAATCACCTGACATCCTCTATACAGCTCCACAAACATTTTTATTCAATATGGCTTCGCTCGGGAGCCCCCCTAGAGGGGGGGAAGAAGGGGGGTCAGGGGGTCACAGCACGGCTCGCTTCGCTCGCCGTGCTGTTCCCCATCGTCGCATTGCGGCTCACTTCGCTCGCCGCAATGCTTCACCCGAAAAAAAGGACAAATTTTGGCCAAATTTCGGTTTTTTATGAAAAAGGGGGGTCTAGAGGGGGAGGGGGGCCAAATTTTTTTATGTTTTCAAAATGATTTTTTATCCTCTACATGACGCAAAAAAAAATTTTCTTTCAACTCTCCCCACTTGGGAGATACAAAAAGGGGGGGAGTTTTTTTGGGGGGGAAGGGGAGCTAAAATTTTTTCCCTCATTCGAGAAGAAACCCTCTTTATGTTCCCGCAATCGAACCCCCCTACGACGACGGCATCTGGGAGCAACCTAAAAAGGGGGGGCTATTTTGCGGGCAAGGGGGGCTAAATTTTTATTTCATTCAAAATCACCTGACATCCTCTATACAGCCCCACAAAAATAGTAAATCAATATGGCTTTGCTCGCGAGCCCCCCTAGAGGGGGAGGAAGAAGGGGGGGGGGGGGTCGTGGGGGTCACAGCACGGCTCGCTTCGCTCGCCGTGCTGTTCCCCGTCGTCGCATTGCGGCTCGCTTCGCTCGCCACAATGCTCCAACCGAAAAAAAAAGGTCAAAATTAGGCCAAATTTCGGTTTTTTATTAAAAAGGGGGGTCTAGAGGGGGAGGGGGCCAAATTTTTTTAGGTTTTCAAAATAATTTTTCATGCTCTACAAGACGCAAAAAAAAAATTTCTTTCAAGTCCCCCCACTTGGGAGATACAAAAAGGGGGGGTTTTTTTTGTGGGGGAGGGGGGCTAAATTTTTTTTTTCTTGTTCGAGAAGAAACCCTCTATACGATCCCGCAATCGAAACCCCCCTACGACGACGGCATCCAGGAGCAACCTAAAAAAAGGGGCTATTTTGGGGGCAAAGGGGGCTAATTTTTTTTTGCATTCAAAACTATTTGATATTTTCTATACAGCCCCACAAACATTTTTATTCAATATGGCTTCGTTCGGGAGCCCCCCTAGAGGGGGGGAAGAAGGGGGGGTCGGGGGGTCAGGGGGTCACAGCACGGCTCGCTTCGCTCGCCGTGCTGTTCCCCATCGTCGCATTGCGGCTCGCTTCGCTCGCCGCAATGCTCCACCCGAAAAAAAAGGTCAAAATTAGGCCAAATTTTGGTTTTTTATTAAAAAGGGGGGTCTAGAGGGGGAGGGGGGCCAAATTTTTTTATGTTTTCAAAATGGTTTTCTATCCTCTAAAAGACGCAAAAAAAAAATTTCTTTCAAGTCCCCCCACTTGGGAGATACAAAAAGGGGGGGAGTTTTTTTGGGGGGGAAGGGGGGCTAAATTTTTTTTTCCTCATTCGAGAAGAAACCCTCTATACGTTCCCGCAATTAAAACCCCCCTACGACGACGGCATCTGGAAGCAACCAAAAAAGGGGGGGCTATTTTGGGGGCAAGGGGGGCTAAATTTTTTTTGCATTCAAAACTATTTGATATTCTCTATACAGCCCCACAAACATTTTTATTCAATATGGCTTCGTTCGGGAGCCCCCCTAGAGGGGGGGAAAAAGGGGGGGTCGGGGGGTCACAGCACGGCTCGCTTCGCTCGCCGTGCTGTTCCCCATCGTCGCATTGCGGCTCGCTTCGCTCGCCGCAATGCTCCACCCGAAAAAAAAGGACAAATTTTGGCCAAATTTCGGTTTTTTATGAAAAAGGGGGTCTAGAGGGGGAGGGGGGCCAAATTTTTTTATGTTTTCAAAATGATTTTTTTTCCTCTACAAGACGCAAAAAAAAAAATTCGTTCAAGTCCCCCCACTTGGGAGATACAAAAAGGGGGGGAGTTTTTTTGGGGGGGAAGGGGGGCTAAAATTTTTTCCCTCATTCGAGAAGAACCCCCCTACGACGACGGCATCTGGGAGAAACCTAAAAAGGGGGGGCTATTTTGGGGGCAAGGGGGGCTAAATTTTTATTTCATTCAAAATCACCTGACATCCTCTATACAGCCCCACAAAAATAGTAAATCAATATGGCTTTGCTCGCGAGCCCCCCTAGAGGGGGAGGAAGAAGGGGGGGGGGTCGTGGGGGTCACAGCACGGCTCGCTTCGCTCGCCGTGCTGTTCCCCGTCGTCGCATTGCGGCTCGCTTCGCTCGCCACAATGCTCCAACCGAAAAAAAAAGGTCAAAATTATGCCAAAAATCGTTTTTTTTATAAAAAGGGGGGTCTAGAGGGGGAGGGGGGCCAATTTTTTTTATGAATTCAAAATGATTTTTTATCCTCTACATGACGCAAAAAAAAATTTCTTTCAAGTCCCCCCACTTTGGAGATACAAAAAGGGGGGGAGTTTTTTTGGGGGGGGAGGGGGGCTAAAATATTTTTTGCCTCATTCGAGAAGAAACCCTCTATACGATCCCGCAATCGAAACTCCCCTACGACGACGGCATCCGGGAGCAACCTAAAAAGGGGGGGCTATTTTGGGGGCAAGGGGGGCTAATTTTTTTTTGCATTCGAAACTATTTGATATCCTCTATACAGCCCCACAAAAATTATCATTCAATATGGCTCCCCTTGCGAGCCCCCCTGGGGGCGGGGGGGAAGGGGGGGGAAATCTCAAAAAGTCGGAATTTTCCCGAGGTCCCCCAAACCCCCCCTACACGTTTCCGTAAAAAAAAACATACCTCCCCATCCACCATCAAGGAGAACAATTATGTCAGTCAGTCAGTGAGTCAGTGGTAATCCAGCTATATATAGTATAAAAAGATAATTGATAGATTTTTAATAATTAATTTAAATTGTATATAATAAAATTTAAATTATTGTACAATAAGTAAAATGTCAAAAATAAATCTAAAATATTGAATAATTATGTAAATTGTCAAAAGTAATTATATAGAATAATATGTTAAAATCACAAAATAATTACTAAATATCACAGATTCTCAGGTTTAAATTTGTCAGCGCAGAATTCCTCTACAGAGTAGTAGCACTTCTTTAACAAGAATTCTTTGAGTTTATGTTTAAAATTGCCTGCATTAGGAAATAGGTAGTTTATTGTATAGCTTTAGAGCCTGGTGCCGTACACTGTGCCTTGAAATATTAAGCCTAGGTGTAAATTCCATGACTATATCCCTTTTTCTAGTAGTTTCTCTAAGTGTCCTTGCTGCAGGGGTTTCAAAAGAATTTAAATGTTTTACTAGATGAGTCAGTAATACTAAAAGATACAAGCAGGGCACGGACAGTATGCGTAGACTAATAAAATGTTCCCTAAATGATTCAGTTTGAGGAATACGCAACATCGTCCTAATGGCTCTCTTTGCATAACAAATGCTGAATTTACATTATAGTTATAGCTGTTGCCCCAAAATAATATGCTATATCGAAGTTTGGACTCAACTAGAGCAAAGTAAACTATTTTTAGCTGCTTTAGCGTCACCTCATCTCTCAGACTTCTTATAGCATAGCACGCAGAACTTAAATAATTTGCAATACATATTAATTCAGTTTTCCAATTTAGAAGCATGTCAATATTAATACCAAGGAATTTAACTGAGTCAATTGATTGAATCATTGTGTCATTAAAGTTAACAACAAGATTTTCATTATTTCTAGAAGTAGGTAGTCTTAAATAACATCAAATTAGTCTTTTTCATATTCAAAATTAAATTATTCATGTTAAACCATTTGCTGAAGCCAACTAGACCTTTATTTATCGTAACTGTAAGCTCTGAGATTGAGCCAGCTGAAACAATTGCGTTTGTGTCATCAGCAAAAACAACCAAATTGAGATCAGCCAATTGATTTTTCATGAAGAGTATAAGATCATTTGTAAATATTATGAATAATATTGGATAATAATATAGATCCCTGTGGTACCCCCCTAGTAAATTTTGTTAAGACTGAGTTGTAAATAACTTCTTTGCTACTGTCAGCTGCTCTCACCTCTACATACTGATGTCGATTACTTAGGTACGAGCGAAGCAAATTTAACTGTTTTCCCCTTATTCCATAATGTTTCAGTTTTTCAAGTAGGATACTATGGTCTACTGTATCGAACGCAGAGCTTAAATCCAAGAACAGACCCCCTACACTCTGCTTTTGATTTAATTTACTTATAGCGTCATCCAGTAGCCTATCAATTGCATCATTTGTACTTACTCCATGCTGATAGCCGAATAGTCTACCGTTGATTATATTATTTATAATTCTCTCTATTCTATTTAGTCTAATCTTTATTATTTTTTCATATATTTTTGATAATATTGGAAGAAGTGAGATTGGTCGATAATTCTTAGGGTTAGTTTTGGCACCTTTTACTTTATATACTGGAATTATCCTTGCAATTTTAAATTGGTCCGGAAATACATCTTTCTCAATGCATAGATTGTAGAAATATGACA
Source organism: Eupithecia insigniata (assembly GCA_947859395.1). Taxonomy (NCBI): domain Eukaryota; kingdom Metazoa; phylum Arthropoda; class Insecta; order Lepidoptera; family Geometridae; genus Eupithecia; species Eupithecia insigniata. The sequence goes on from OX401996.1 coordinate 1,296,516, forward strand.
AGGGATCCGACAGTATGTCAACATTATCTTTAATCAGTGTTATAGGGATTTCATCATAACCGTATGAGTTTTTCCTAGGCATGGCGTTTACTATTTTACATATTTCTTTACTGTTCACTGAACTGAATTGCATGTCCAAATCTATACGTGCAGTACTATTAACAAGAAAATCCACAGCGGATGGAGTAGATGGTTTAACCTTCTTCGTGACACTATTATAGATTGTCTGAATGAAGTTGATAACTATATAGCTTCATGGGTTTTGGTCATAGCTCCACACATCTGGCACAGATTCGCGCGAAATTCAAATATAATATTGTTTAACAGAAAAGTAGTTTTTCACAAATTGTACACCATTTTCCATGAACCCAACGTAGGTAATTTTGCGCGAACCTGTATCATATTCCGTGTCAAAGTCTCGGAAAGGAATTTCTGAATACTTACCCCTACACATAGAGTAAAAACTCTCTGCTGTCTCAGTCCTTCCAGTTGAGCTAATCTATACACTAGCCAAACTCAATGTAGAATATTTGTAAACAAATCAACCATTATTTTAATTTTTTTCGTTCGTCCAAGGTGTGTGGGTACATAGAGTTATGTCAAGTACATTGGAGTGCAGACAGACGGCGCAGCTAGTATCATGTCTGCGAGACAGACAGATGTCATGTCAGAGTCATTTTACTGTCAATTTATCAAGTTTCTACACTGGTAGAATTGCATCAATCCAGATGCAGAGCCGAAGCTAAAAGAAGAAGAAGAAGTTTTCCCATTGTTTGTTTGCGTCAGTATTGTATTCTCTTTGGTTTGTTTTCCATACAAAATTGAGGCAACAGCAAGCAAATTATTTTGCAAACATGGAAAAAGAGTTAGACAAAGTTATCGAAGAGATAATGTCAACACCGAACATCAACGGATGCTTGGTAGCTGATCATCAGGGTCTGTGCCTGGCTTCCAAAGGATCTGTCCACGTCGACTCTGCGGGCATCATAGTCGCGATTTCAGAGCAGGCTTGCAAGCTTCAGCCTAATCTGAAGCCACCCACTGTGTGCCTTGAAACGGAAAAAAAGAAGTGTTTGATACAGAGGCATGGGACCATCACTGGAGCTATATTCAAAGAAAAATCGAGTAAGATGATATTCCTTTTGTAAAAATATCATAACGTAGGTTCCGTATTTGCTTGGTTAATTATTCTTGTTTCCATTTTTATATAGTCAATAGACCTTCATTTGACCACAATTTCACCTGATTGAAAGTGATGAGATGGCATTATCTCATGAACACAACTTGCACAACTAGAGGAAAAAAAGACAACTCAAGTTAGCTGTCCAAATACCATATAAGGTCTGTGATCAGACTAGCAGAACATATCAAGAACATTTTAAAAATACAAATAAAATCTTAGATTATATTAAGGTATAATTATAATTTTTATAAAACCATTACTGGATCTACGGGATATTTCCACTCTGGAGCCTGGACAGCGAACCTGTTAAAATTTGATTTGTTCTTATTATGGTATAATATATTCCCATTAATCTAACATACATAAAAACATAAATTTCTAAGTTGAACACTTTCAAATTGTGAATGGTTTATTTTTTCACCCAACCAAAACATACATTAGTATTGGTAGGTCCAAATAATTTATTCCCTGATTTTTCCAGCTAAAGCCAATATTTACTATACCTGATTAAGAATTTAACATTATAAAAATCATATACACATAACATTATAAAAACATACACACTTAACATTATAAAAAGGAATAATATTTCAAAGATTTAAGAAGAAATTTCTATCTTTTAAATTTTTACGTTGCTTCTGTCCCGCATTCAAATATTTTGAAATCTAAGAGTATGATCATAAGGGCTATTGTAGATGTATATGGCTTGTTCTGGAACAGGCAGTGGAGGCCGACTGTTGGTGCCTTTGGTGTCCGCCTGAAACAAAAAGAAAATAATAACTTTTCGTACAGCTTCATTTGGCAACAAAGTGAGCAAGAGAAGCTTGTGTCTTGGGCGCTAGATGAGTAGTCAAGATTTTCTTAAAAAGAAAACCACCAAGCACCCGCTCCACACCTACACCATTTTCAAAACTTACTTCATCATAAATATTCTCCTCCATCTGATTATCTGTTTGCTTCGGCTCCGACTTTGTCGCCCGAAGATGTCTGCAGAAGATACCAATTACCAATCCCACTAAGAAAATAACCATTGATGCCACCAAAACTATCACCCAAGATGTTAATGTTGTTGCTTCGCCACATCCAACATGGCTGGAGGAGTTGTTTACATCTTTAAAACTGTTTGTGGGTTCCATCCCTCTGTCAGTTCCATCAATTTTTTCTGTCGGGATTAGGTTTTTACCTTTATGATCTCTAAACTTCGGTTCTGTTCCTTCTTCTGAATGGTTCCTGATTGAAAATGTTTTTTCTGTAGGCTCAAGATGGTTTTTTGCTGAGTTAGCCTGCTGGCTAGACAAATTGACATCAACATTGTTTATAGTGCTTCTGAGTCTGTTCATGTCTTTCAATTCTTTAAGTCTGCATGTCAATTGTTTTGGTTCTGCAGGTCCTTGATGCTCATCTATTGGTATTATTTCACAGGTGGAATCATTTGTTTTATTTTGACTATGAACTTTAACCATAAAATTGTGAACTACATCACATTGACATCCATCCCAATGAGTAGACAGTTCGCATAGCCATTGCCATTCATTACTGGTGTCTTTTGGTGTTATTAATTTTTGAGTGCTTATAAACCTGTAGACTGTATGATTGTCTGTTGAATTTTTATATTGTAGATAAAAATTTTGATTGCTAATAACAAGTTGTTTCCACTTATCGTCCCGGCAGGTCAGTGCATCAATTGTAATTGAATCATGCGAATAGGCAGGAATCATAGCTTCAACGTTTATTAGAACAGTGACTTCTTTTGATGATATTATCAGTATGTTATTGACCGGGGCTATTTCGTTTTTTGTTACTGTTATTACCATTATGTTGGCTGAAACAATAGAATATTAAAATTAGAATATTTCATTGGTAGGTCTAAGGTCATAAAGGTGTAGGTACATACTTTCTGGCTGTGGTTTATTTTATCACAATCTTATTAGATACTTATGGTAGTACATAATAGAAACTACAAATATATAATACAAGTGCCTGCCTTACTACTGTGGGATAAGTATTTAATCAACACTAAAGTTAATTACCGGATATTTTCCTACCATGATTTGAGTTGTTGTTGTTGTTGTTCCGTGATCATGGCGCATGTAACTGTGCCGAAATATTGGATAACTCAAATCATGGTAAATATCCCGTTATTAATTTTAGTGTTGTAAATAACCATGATAGTTTCAAAAGTATTTAATGTTTTATCTCACATTATTAACTGGTTTTATTGACCTAACAATTACTGATTGTTCAGGAATTGAGTTTTTGCAGACCCTTTTTGGGGTAATAGATGCCTACCTATCCGGATAGAGGCCGGCCCCACTATGAAAATGCTAAAGAGGATAGGAGGAGCGATTTTAAAAAAAATATTAAATAATGTTTTAATAAATTAAATGCATTGTCTAACAACAAAAAAACAACACTGAGTTTTAACATTCGACATTACGAAATGTAAGCCGTGGGGTCGCGGCGTACGAATATCGAACCCTCCAACTCAACCCGTGGATGTCGTAAAAGCCGACTAAGGGAACCTACCAGAGGAAGGGCAGCAGCTTCCTTCTGAGTATTTTTAAACACCAACACTGCGATCACCAATCCGCCTGCCAAGCGTAGTGATTATGGCAAATCCCCCCCTACATGGGAGACCATCCACTCGATGGACCGACGACATCGTAGCGGTCGCAGGGAGTCGATGGATGGAGGCGGCTCAGGACCGCTATTTGTGACGTCGTATGGGGGAGGCCTATATCCAGCAGTGGACGTGTATGGGCTGATGATGATGATGATGATGACGATGATGATTACGAACAAATCGTAATTATTTAAATTATTAAAAAATTCAACATTCTTAAATAATTATATTATCCTACTTACTTAATTAGCAGTAAACATAACACAAAAACATCAAAAACGCTTTGTTATGATGTACTAAGGGTATGGGGGATAGATTTCCCTAAAAGCCTGTAAGGGTAGATGCCCTTACAGGCTTACCGCGGAAAATTGAGGCGTCTATCCGTTTCGATACGGATAGATACCCTATAAACTATACTCATAAGAGTGATTATTGACACCTAGCTAGGCGTCTACTCAATGCACCAGTGTATCGATTAAAATAGTAAAGAATTTATTACAACTTCAGAAGTAATGAAACAGTAAATAATATAAGCAAGTAACTTTAATACAGTCGTAGGTACGCACCTCTGCACGCATTTGCAGCACTCGCGAAACAAACTATCGAAATCAATTTAAAAACGTTAAACAGTACCATAATGCTTAATATGAAATGTAGATTTCTCAATTAAACTGGTAATTAATTGGTTAAATAAAATGAAGGAAAATATTGTATGTGCGCACATTGTCAATCAAGGCAAAATAATTATGATAGAAAATGGACAAATTCATATTCTTACCAATTACTTAGGAAGTAAACACATTATAAATAGGAATGTACCTACCTAGTGTTAGGTATATTATGTCATTATTATTTACCATAACATCTTTACAGCCATAGAGAGGGTGTCCCATAATGAGTAGATAACCCTGCAGGTGCGTGCGAAGGCGGGCCGATCAGACACAAAACAAATATTTAAAAAAATAGAACCGTTGAGGGAGTTACTTATTTTTGGTAAATTTGGACAAATTTTACCTACGGTACTGTTCCGATTTGTTCAGTTTTTTACAGGTGGGTGAATCAACTTTTAACTCATTAAGGGACGCTGTACAAGTATACATATATTTATTGGTCTTTTTAAACCGACTTCAAAAGGAGGAGGTTATAAATTCGTCTGTATGTTTTTGTATGTACATATTATGTTACGCCATATCTCCGCCAATTATGGACCGATTTTGAAATTTCTTTCTCTATTGTATAGAAAATGATCCCGAGGTGGTCCCATAATTTTTTATTCCCCATGGGATTAGTATTTATCCCGCAAAACGTAAAAACAGTGTAAAAGTAAGGGATTCGAAGTCGATTTATTAGGCTTTTGAAAACAATCAAATAATCACAATGACTGGTAACAAACACGACAACGGGCGTAAACAAGAGGTAGGTTCAGGAATTTGAAGTCTGTTTATCGTTTTTAAAAACACGCCAAATTATTCTGAGTTATATTACAGATTAGGTAATGTTACTAAGTTATATCTAGGTCTTTATTCTATCTCTATATTTTGTTACACTCTGTATTTCCTTGCTCTAGGTTGTGGTAGGCTACCTAACTACGTCCATATAATTATAGCTCATCAAAATAGGCTGTGGTTGTGTTCATTGTAAATAACATGTTTACCCTGTTTACCACATGCCTTATGTTCTGTAATGTTTTATTATATTTATTCACTAATTGATAGCAATTACTCCAGAATAAGTCATGGTAATTCCTAATCTGTAAAGCCCGGGTGACACGAGGCTAGTAAATCAAGCTAGTGAGCCAAGCTAGTGCTGCCAAGCTAGTAAGCTAGTGACACTAGCTTCGTGTAGACGGAACTAGCTTCGTTTACAAGCTAGTAAGCTAGTGTGGAAGCTAGCAAGCTAGTGCCTCAAGCCAGGATAGTTTTAATAGCTTGGGGTTCTATTTTTCAAGCTAGTAGGCGCCCCCCACCACCCGTTTTACTATCCTGGCTTCGTTACTAGCTTCGTGTCAACCGCGAAGCTAGCGAACCTAAGCTAGTGTGCAGTCGGAGAGCGTGGTGAGAGTGCGTGCAATTTGTTAAAATGCCGAAATTAGCGGACAAAATTAATTTAAAATTCGTTCAATTGTACAGAGAAGAGGAATGTTTGTGGAATGCAAGTATTCCATCTTACAAGGACAAGCAAATGCGAGACTCGTCACTAGAAAAAATACGCGACATACTAAATAAAGATGGAATAGAAATGTCGATAAAAGAGATTAAAAATAAAATTAAAAATCTAAGAGCTACATATTGTCAAGAATTAACAAAGATAGAAAACTCTGAGAGGTCTGGAGCAGGAACTGCAGAAGTCTATAAGCCAAAAATTATTTGGTTTGAGGAAATGCATAATTTCATAAAAAAGGTGCCAATGAAGAGAAAAACTTCGGTAAGTTATTTTAATATTATTTACTCTTTACAATTATTTACCTTAAAAGTACTTATTGAAATATTAATAATCGTCGGCATTTTTAATTTTTCTTGTAGTTTTGTCTGAATTAACGAATCATTCTTGCTTGCCATGGTACTGCTCCATCATTGTTGAAATATCTCTTAAATTTCTCCCTTTTTTCGATAGCTGACAGAGAAGAGTGGTTACTTCCCTGTCGACTGATACTGGGTAAACATAAATTTTCCATTCTCCATGAACCGGGAATAATGTTTCCCGCTTCAATGTCTTCTTGGTCGACATCACTACTAATGCAATAAGTGCTTTTTTGCTCTTTTCGTAACCAATTATGCAGAGCACATGATGCTAGTACAATTTTGTCTACTGTTTTTACGTCAACTGCGATTGGTCTGAATTAACAAAGATAGAAAACTCTGAGAGGTCTGGAGCAGGAACTGCAGAAGTCTATAAGCCAAAAATTATTTGGTTTGAGGAAATGCATAATTTCATAAAAAAGGTGCCAATGAAGAGAAAAACTTCGGTAAGTTATTTTAATATTATTTACTCTTTACAATTATTTACCTTAAAAGTACTTATTGAAATATTAATAATCGTCGGCATTTTTAATTTTTCTTGTAGTTTTGTCTGAATTAACGAATCATTCTTGCTTGCCATGGTACTGCTCCATCATTGTTGAAATATCTCTTAAATTTCTCCCTTTTTTCGATAGCTGACAGAGAAGAGTGGTTACTTCCCTGTCGACTGATACTGGGTAAACATAAATTTTCCATTCTCCATGAACCGGGAATAATGTTTCCCGCTTCAATGTCTTCTTGGTCGACATCACTACTAATGCAATAAGTGCTTTTTTGCTCTTTTCGTAACCAATTATGCAGAGCACATGATGCTAGTACAATTTTGTCTACTGTTTTTACGTCAACTGCGATTGGTCTTTGATAAACACGAAATCGGCTTGCCAATATGCCAAAGGCATTTTCTACAGTTCTTCTGGCTCTACTTAGCCGGTAGTTGTATACTTTTTCTTCATGTGTTAAATTGTCACCTGGGTACGGTTTCATAATATACGATTTTAATGGGAACGCAGCATCCGCCAAAATTACTCCGCCTTGTGGTATAAGGTTATTTTCTAGTTGATTATATATGGAGCAATTCCTAAAAACACTTCCATCAGATGCCATTCCACAGGCGCCGACGTCAATATAAATGAAATTATAATCGTAATCAACAATAGCCATAAGAACAATACTGAATGTTTTTTTGTAATTAAAAAACAAACTTCCACTGTTGCCAGGAGCTATGATTTGAACATGCTTCCCGTCGACGGCGCCATAACACGCTGGAAAGTTCCATTTCACTCTGAAACCATTTTCTATAGCTGCCCATTCTTCAGTTGTAGTTGGAATCTGTAACAATATTTTTAACAAATTTTTTATTTTCAGAACAATCAAGATTCTCCAAACAATAATAAAGATGACAACAGTGCAAGCAACAGTCAGTCATTAGAACCACCCGTAGCAGAAAATCTGTCAGAAAAGACAGTTGAAATGTCTCAACCTGCAAGCGAAATGTCGTCTATTCAAGATAAAACTTCTAAATTTATTTCCCCCGGAAGTAACATTCCGCAATTTAAGAAACGGAAGGTTTCGCAAGTGAGTTCATTGATAAATGAAATTAAGGTGATTAAGGAGGATTTAAACAGTTCACGAGAATTTCAGGAACCAGAGCTGGATGAACATGAGATATTTGCAAAATATGTAGCAAGTCAGTTGAAAAAGCTTTCACCCGGACAGGCCATTTTAGCTAGGGATCAGATCAACGCAACACTATCCCGCTGTCGGATGTATGATTTAAACTTCGGAAATACTACATTTTCGTACCAGTCACCTATCAATTCTTCAGACTCCAATATGTCAACCACATTTTCTTACAATAGTTCTGCAGCAAGTCCACTCTACACTAATCCACCATCACAACTACAACAGACTGAGCAACGTGATGAACCCATCATCCATCCGCCACCACAGCAAGAGTTGGAGCAAGATGAAGATCCCATCTATCAAGCATTTCAAAATGCTTGATACATTTCTCGCCATTTATGTAGCGTAAACGTACATTTTGTCGTCATTTATGATTTCTCATTTTGTAATTTAGAATTTAATCTCGCCATTTATGTAAGCGTAAAAGTACCTACTTTAATTTGAAATAAATAAAATTCTACATACCTGTATATCTTTCTTTAATGCCTTATAAATTTCACTGCAAACTTCTGGTATAAATCTAGATATAGTAGATCTTGAAACACGATACATGTGACTTAACTTCCTGTAATTGACACCAGATGATAGAAAATCTAGAGTTATTTCCAATTTTATTTTAGCCGGTATGGCTTCTCTCATATTAGTATTTAATTTTTGTATTTGTGGTCCCACTAGATTCAGTAAATTGTCAAAAATATTAGGTGTCATTCGCAAAATACTCTTGAATTCGCCGGAATCCTCAGATCGCAGTTCTTTTAAAAGTAATGCAGATGCTCCATGACTATGTCTTCTTAAGATCCAGGGTCTTGTCCAAGTACGCTTTTCTTCTAGCAGAGCTAATATTTCATCTAGCGCATGTTGACACAACTTCCGAATTAACTTTCTTAGTAGAATTGCTTTTCTCTTACGCACACTGTTCATTTTTACGTATACGTGTTATCAGGTTAAGCACAACTCACTACTGACTTGACTAGCTTGAAATTTCCTAGCTTCGTGTAGACAGCACTAGCTTGGTTACAATCCAGGCTAGTAGGTAAGCTAGAAACCAAGCTAGTGACCCCTTACTAGCTTACTATCCTAGCTTCAAAATACTAGCCTCGTGTCACCCGGGCTTAAACGATAGAGGAATCTAAACTCGAAAAAACCGGCCAGAGTGCGTGTCGGGCCACGCGCAGTGTAGGGTTCGATAGTTGTACGGTTTCTTAACATTGTACTTATCTACCTGTTTACACAACTTCATCTAAGTAATTTTTAATGAGTTTTTTATCTATCTAAGTACATTTTATGAATTTTTATGTAGGTAGGTACTCACTAGTAAAAAATATATTAATTTACCTCATTTCCAACAACAACGCTGAAAGATGGGTGGGACACTTGACTCCAATATATGTAGAATAGAATATAATTTATGTTTTTTTGACGACCTCCGTGGCGAGGTGGGCGAAGGTCTGCCTGCTACGCAGAAGGTTTTGGGTGCGATTCCCGCCTCGGGACAAATGTTTGTACGATCTGCAAATATTTGTCCAGAGTGTTTCTGGACGGTTTCTATAAAAAATATATATATATATTATGTAATGTATTCTATTATGTATATCAGTTATCTACTACCCATAACACAAGCTCTGCTTAACTTGGGGCTAGATAATGCTGAGTGTGAATTGTTCAGTATTATAAAAAACAAATGTACCTATGCACACTTGAAAGCTTATTATTTCGCAAAAGGATGCCTAAATCTAAAAATGGTTTTCACACACCAACAATATTTTTGGACGAACTATGCTATACCCCATGTATAATAAGATAAGCAATAAAAAAATATTCATTCCCAATTTTGGTTACCAATGTATATTTTTTATTTTATCACTTATTTTTATGAGTTATTATTATGTATACCTACCTAGTATACCCATGCCAAATAGAGCTTTCTAGTTATATTCGTTACAGTTGTGGTTCCTTGTATGCTACGGAACCCTGAAACTATAGCCTATGGCCTTCCCTCAATACTATCAATAAATACTATCATAGCCTTGTTAAACTTTATTGAGAACTGTTCAACCCTATAGTTTTTAAATTTAAGGGTGCATCCAGATTATGTAACATGTCATGAATTTTAGGTATGCTATATATTTGCACGTTCACAGTATTAAAATGTTAAATTATGTATCACGTCCACATAAATTATAAAAACTTACAAATTACTATGTTCTATACTTAATCTGGACACAACAGACTGGCAGGCAGAGTACCTGTAGCTAGTGTACTGAACATATTCAAAAACATTTAATATTTTTTGCACACCATCAACTGATTGAAATGTATGCAATCAGATAATTTGATATCAGATGGCTCTGTAGAATCACTACATTCTCTTTTATTTCTAATACTTTTTTCCTTGTTACAGGTATTTAAAGCGGACCAAAGTAACCACAGACCTGAATTATTGTAAAAGTCTATGATAAGCTTATGTTAATTGTGTATCTGATACAATAATGTAAATATTTTAAAAGTTAAGTCATTATAAATTTTATATTTAATTTGTTGTTTTTTTTACTTTTGTATAATGAGGTAGGTACTGCATAGTCTATTTTAACCTATTATTTTAGAAGGGAAATGTTTGTAAGCAGACGGTACATAAAGAAACTGCTCGAAGTAAAAAAAAAGGGGAAAAATTTTAGAACTTAATAAGGGTTCCACGTAATTTAAAGGTTATTAGTTATTATGGATCTTATGCGTTCCTGTTCTGGAAAAATTAAAATCTTTTTACTTTAGATTGTTTGCAACAGTCTGTAGTTAGCTCAATTGTAAATACTAGTTTAATTTGTTTATATTATTTGATTGTTATTTTCTTTGTCACTAAAGTTTTTTACTATACTATTGAAACGGCACGCGACCCCACGAAGTGTGATGCTGAATCTAATTATACCAATTTTCTAAGACCAGAACCACATTGCAAACACCCGACGAGGTTTCGTCGCGTCGGGTGTTAAGGTTATAGATAATTTGGCGTGGTTTAAAAAACGATAAACCGACTCCAAATTCCTCCCTCAGAACCTACCTCTTGTTTACGCCCTACCTATCGACGTGGAATCCCTTACTTATACACTGTTTTTAAATTTGGCGGGATAAATATTTATCCCCTGAGGCTGAAAATTTCTATACAATAGTGAAATCATTTTCAAAATCGGTCGCCATTGTACACACGGAACCCAAACAAAAATCGCCACCGGCCCCCAAATTACGACAGCACCCGAAAGAAGAAGAACTATTTGTGTTTGGTAAAAATATAACGAGCAATAACAATACAAGTGACCAGAATCATACCACGAAACAAGAGAAACAGGAAAAAGAAGTTAGTTTTAGTGAGCTATTGTCTAGACTGAAGGAGATAGTCCTGTGCAAAGGAGAAACAATATCAGAGAAGGTGCATAATGTGATTAAGTGCTGTGTACAATGGTTAATTTTGGTGGTTGTTGAAAACATTTCGTATTGGCCGATTTTGAAGCTAATTTTGGACCTTTTCGGTCCGTAAATGGATAATAGCAACCATCAAAGTTTTGTTACGATCAATATCATACAATGGAATGCGCGTAGTGTTCAACCGAAGTTAGAATCTCTTTGTCAATTACTTCAACAAGAAAGGATTCACATTGCTGCGCTCAGCGAAACGTGGTTGTCACCCGATAATCAACTGAAGGTAAATGGTTATCATGTTTATCGCAAAGACAGATCAGATACGCGTGGCGGGGGGGTAGCTTTATTGGTACATAATTCCATTAAATCCAGTTTAATAAATTACAACAGTATAAATACAGGCTTAGAAGTTCTAATAGTCAAGATCTATAACTGTGAGCATATCAATTACGTAACCACATTATATTGTGCGCCATCTATACACACGAATCAGGCGGACTGGGAACATCTACACTTGCGAGCTCTAAACTGGAATCACTTCATCGCTGGTTTCTGCAGACCATATTTTACAGTTTCCATGGAATAAACTGCAGATTGGTGTATACCATTTGAAAAGAAATTTTGTTAGCTTTCGAATGGTATAAAAATTATTTAAATTTAATTAAGTTTTCTACCTTCATTTAGTGAATTATTACAATAGGTCGAAGTTGTGGATGTTTAAATTAATAAGAAGTAATATGAAAATATCAAATTTTTATTTAAAATCTTTGTTATTTCCCGCTTAATATTTTGTATTGGCCCCCTGGCCCTAATGACTGCTTGTAAACGGTTTTTCATTGACCTAATGAGGTTCCTGATGGAATCCTGTGGAATTTCCTGCCACTCTTCGATAAGAGCAGTTTTTAGGTCTTCTATTGACGCCGGAGCTGGAGATCTTCCTCGTACCCGCCTTTTCAGCTCGTCCCACAGGTGTTCGATAGGGTTCATGTCAGGGCTGACGGCTGGCCAGTCTATTGTGGGAATCCCGACTTCTTCCAGGTACTGTCTAGTCGCACGAGCGGTGTGGCAGCGGGCATTGTCGTGCATTAGCAGGAAATTTTCGCTAATAAACCCGGTGTAAGGGCCCAGCAGAATGTGGTTGATATACCTTTCTGCGGTTAGTCCTCCTCCCCGACCTCCACCGGGTACGAATACCAGCTCCGTTATAGCTTCAATTGAAATCCCCGCACACATCATACAAGACCCACCCCCATATGCCACTGTTTTCGCTATACAGCATTGTGCGTATCGCTCTCCCGGTCTCCTGTAGACTCTCCGTCGACGGTTGCTGCCATGCAGGCACATCCTAGTCTCGTCCGCGAACAAAACTCGGCTCCATTGCTGTATATCCCAATCTAAGTGATCACGAGCAAACTGAGGTCGGGCTTGTCGGTGGGCTGTAGACAATTTGGGTCCCGTTGCTGGCCTTTTTGGGGTCAAGTTAGCTTCTTTGAGTCTTCGCCTCACTGTCCACTCGCTGACAGTTCTCCCTCGCACTTCTCCGAGCTCCCGCTGGACGTCAACGCCGGTTAGATGTCGATTTCGGAGAGAAGTGCTGACAATAAATCGGTCATCTCTCGCCGAAGTGCATCGCTGTCGTCCAGATCCTGGTCTTCGGACTAAGTTTCCAGTCTCTCTAAACCTCTTGTATACTTTGGAGACACAGGACTGGCTCAGATGAAGCTGTCGAGCGATAGTACGCTGAGAAAACCCTTGCTGGATTAGGGTGACGATTTGAGCGGCTTCTATTGGTGTGGTTTCCATTTTATTGTAATTCCAGTATTTTGAGTGACGTGATATATTGGACTGATGACAAAATTGCATAAATTCCCAGTTTTTATAGGGATTCAGGAGTTTGAAAAAATTTATGTTTCGTTCCAAAAATTTATGTCTTATGTTTTCACGTTCCATGACATATGATGAACATTTTTTTCGCTATGATATCGAAAGAGTTTGAAAGCTAATAAAATTATCTTTAAAATAATATACCACAACCTACAGTTTATTGCATGGAAACTGTAAAATATGGTCTGCAAAAACCAGCCCTAACTTTATTCAGACGCAATCCTACACCTCATAATTTGAGCATTTTACAAGAAAAAGTACGTATTGCACAGAAATTAATACGAGACGCTCGGAATGAGTCATGGCAGGAATTTTGTTCCTCATTGATTGGCACAATTACACAAGGCGAAATGTGGCGCAAAATGAAATGGTTCAAGGGTCAGAGCGCCCCCCGTGCTCATGTACCTAAAGAACAGGCCAATAACCTTTTGATTAGTTTAACACCTGATTGTACTATTCCTTGTGACCCCTGTTTTAATAATAACAGCACTAACTTAGATATACCATTTAGTACACATGAACTTGATCGCTGCCTACGATATAAAGACACGTCTCCTGGTAGTGACCAGATCTCATATTCCATGCTATCTCACATGCCCGATAATGGTAAAACAATTTTGTTAAATTTGTATAATATGTTTTATTCCCTAAGTTATGTCCCTGCACAGTGGCGTGATATCACTATTGTGCCTATACCTAAACCGGGACGCGAGGCTGGCTCGCCTAACGCACTTCGTCCGATAGCGTTAATATCTTGCTTATGCAAAATATTCCACTGCATTTTAATCAAGAGGTTGGAATGGCTCGTTGAGAAAAATAAGATATTATCCGAAAATACAACAGGCTTTCGCCGATGTCGATCAACTTTAAACAATTTGTCATGTCTTGTGTCTAGAATACAAACCGGTTTTTCACAGAATCAAATGACTATAGCAGCATTTATAGATATAGACAACGCGTACAATAACATCGACGTAAAGAACTTGATAGGTACTATGCAACAACTAGGTATAAGTTCTAAACTGTGCAAATATTTATGGAATTTTTTGAAACAAAGATTTTTGAGAATATATACAGATTCTGAATATATTTAGAAATACATGTCGAGGTTTGATTCAGGGGGACCCGATATCCCCTCTACTTTTTAATATAGCGACTCATAATATCTGCAGCAGTATTTATAATATATACATGTCACAATACGCTGATGATTTTGTCCTATATCTTAACTGTAACAACGTACATGATGGCAGAGATAAACTACAGTCAGCATTGAACCACTTTGTTAAATTATTGTCTAATTTAGGTCTAGAAATTTCAGCTTCCAAAAGTAAAATTTGCATATTTAAGAGAGGTTTTCGAAGAGATCGGGTCGATTTAAACATTAACGACAGGACTCTAGAAATTGTTGATAGGGTTAAATATTTAGGGTTATGGCTAGATAAGTCCCTACGCTGGGCTAAACATATAAATGACTTAAAAGAAAAAAGTCTGCAGTTATTAAATATTTTCAAAGCATTAGCCGGGCCAGGTTGGGGTATTCACCCTACCTACCTAAGACGTATCTATATAGCCACGATTCGCAGTAGGTTGGACTACGCAAGCCCTTTGTTTGGCAACAGCTGTAAGACACATCTCGGCAAGCTAGATAAAATTCAAAATCAATGCATGCGTGTCATCGGAGGTTTTATTAAAAGTACTGCAATACACGTGATGGAAAATGAATTACATTTACAACCATTACACATTCGTAGGTATTATTTAGCGGGAAAGTTTTGGCTCAAGAACAGATCGTTAACTGATAATAAAATAATAGAAATTTTAGACATTTTAACCCAATATTGTGACAATTCTTTTTGGAGACGTAAAAGTAAACCATTACTTATTTTAGTTCACACTCATTTAAAAAACACACCTATACATATCAGCACGCAATTAGAAATGTTTTCACTCGTCACCTGGGTCAGCAATGTGAATCTTTCGTCAATTGTAGCCCCTGGTATTAGTACCATTACTCAAGCAAAACATAGTTATAGAAAAAATGATTTAAAAGCTATATGTATGGACTTTTTGGATAGTAATTATTCAGATTTCTATCAAATTTACACCGATGGATCTAAATCTGGGGATGATGGATGTAGTGGTTTGGCTATTTACGATCCTCAAATGCGTAGTTCTATTCAGCTGAGGATAAATACTAATATTTCAATAATGTATACCGAGCTTATCGCTATTGCAGAGGCTATTTCTTACGTGCAGTCTTTTGACACCGGTAAATTTATAATTTTGACCGATTCCAAAAGCGCTATTCTGCATCTGGCTCGATGTACCTCGACCGTTCGAGGAACACCGATTGCCTACAGCATCTTGGATTCATTATATAAATTACCTAAAACTAACAAAACAGTTAAAATCCAATGGATACCATCACATATCGGCATACCAGGTAATGAAGAAGCTGATCGCCTCGCTAATAATGCATTCGATGAGAGAATAACTTTTGATTGTTTACCATTATTCACGGACCATCTGCACTTGGTCAGAGACAGGTGTACAGAAATGTGGAAAGAACACTTTGACGAGAGGTCTTTGACCAAGGGCATTTGGTACCGTACTATTCAACATACACTAACGCGTTCACCATGGTTTTCTGGGTCATACATATCAAGACAAGATGTTGTGATTGCTTTGCGACTTCGGTCCGGGCACATCCCATTCAACAAGTTTGCATATCTCATGGATAAAGCTGATTCACCAAATTGCGAAGAATGTAACGTTTTAGAAGATGCTTATCATGTTTTGGTCGAATGTGTCCGGAGCGAAACCGAAAGAATAAACTTGCTACAAACAGGAATTGATTTGCATGAGCTCGGAAAATGTAATAGCATTTTGACCTATCCTCTCTCAGAGGAAGCCAAAATGTTATATAAATTAGTTAAATTATATATAAAGCGTAGAAAGTAAGTAAATTTATTGTAAACTATGAGGGTGACATGATCACTCTGATCAAACCCTCTTTAATAAATAAAGATATAAAAAAAAAAAAAAATCGTTACATAGTTGGCGGAAAAATCGCGTAACATATGTAGGTACATACAAAAAAAAAAGAAAAAAAAATAATATAGTCGAATTGTGAACCTCCTCAATTTTTGAAATCTGTCAAAAATTAATAGGATTTGAGATTTGATTCTACTAAACACGCATCGCGTTTTTCGAGTAGCGTGGCATGTCAAACGTCTATTTCCGGCTTTAATATCCAAATATAACTTCTCAGATTTAAAAACATGTCTGACTTCTAATCAAAAAAGTAGATCAAGCAGCCTACGTTCCGATACTTTCTCTTAGTCAGACATTAAGCCTTCCCCTGAGTGGCATAGGCTGCAATTTTCCAGGTACTACATGAGCAAAGCCAAGGGCCGAAGCAATTTTTATCAAATATCTCAATCATGCCATTGACGCACCTGTACTCAACATGTTGACCTGTTTATACATAGATCCGTTAGAGATGATCTAGGTGGCATCCAGTCCAGAATATGAAACTCAAAACTCAGTACTTTATTTCCTTTAGACTTTACATTACAGGGCTCTTGTATACGTCGCAACATAAAAATTACATAAGTAAAACTGGGAAATAAAGTGATCATTTTGATTTTTTGTTCACTTCAATCTTTTTAGAAGCAAACCAGAAACCTTCCCTTGGTTGTTAATTTTCGAGTTGGAGCAAAACTCGTCCCAAGCTTTTTTATCCTATTGCTATTTAATCTGATATTTTGTAGCATGAAAGCCATGCTCAGTCATCAATCTATACTTGAGTACCTAATGCTTTTGCGATAGAAAATTGTTACTCAAGCAAAGATTGATGACTGCACTGGAGGGGGGGGGGGGGGGGGGGGGGGGGGGGGATCCGCCCCGGGTACCAAGCTCCTAGGGGTGCCATCTTGACACTTGACACCTGTCAGGGTGCCCTAAGGGCCAAGGGGTGACTACGGAAACTCACACGCACAGCACAACAAAATCATAGAAATTTTGTGAAATCTTTATAGTATCGTTTTTGTAATTCTTAACCCCACCTCACCAAACACCAAAATTACTGCGGATTGCTCCGTTTGCAGATGTCTTTGGCAGGTTCTTATTATTGTTAAGAGTTGAGGTTGGACAAAAATGCTCTAGAGTGGCGACCACGTACCGGAAAGCGCGGTGTACGTAGACCCCCCACGCGATGGACCGACGACCTAGTGAAGGTAGCGGGAAATCGCTGGATGCGGGCAGCGCAAAATCGGTCATTGTGGAGATCCTTAGGGGAGGCCTATGTCCAGCAGTGGACGTCGATCGGCTGATATGATGATGATGATGATGATGAAAAATGCTGAACCCCGAAGGTGGTGGTGGTTTTGTTTTCGTTTCTTGGAGTAGAAAACAGCCCCGGGTACCAGCCCGTGCTACGCCGCCACTGGATGACTGAGCAAACTATAATACAGGCCTAAGTATTTTATTTACTATCATTGTAAATAAAATACTCAGGTATACATATGATCTAGGTAGGTACTTATTCTAGCGATATAAATAAGATGCAATATTTCAATATACACTCATTTATTACAGATATGCATTCCTAAACAGTAACATTAACTTGACAAGAAACAACTGCAACTGCTTAATCTATACATACAGATACGTATTATGTGATTACATAGGTACTTGTCTTCATTATATATAACAGAGGAACAGTGGAAACTATTTGGCTTTTTAACCGACTTCAAAAGGAGGAGGTTCTGAATTCGTCTGTATGTAGTATTTTTTTTTTTGTATGTATGTTTCGCGATATCTCCGCCAACTATGGACCTCTGAAAATTCTTTCACTATTGTATACAAAATAATCACTAAGGGGTCCAATAAAAAAAAATTGCCCAAATGTTTATCCCCAGGGGATTAGTATTTATCCCGCAAAACTTAAAATAAGTGTAAAAGTAAGGGAATTTGATTTGTCGGTTTATCGTTTTTTAAAACACGCCATATTATTATTTATAAAGAGAATTGGGTGGCCTCTATCGAGAGACAAAAAAAAATTAAGTAAAGGAAGGGAACTCCACTGACAATCCATCCTAATTTAAAAATAATAAATATTTTTTGATACATACTCAATGTAAAAATGGTATATTTAAATAATTCAAACTGGAGATCAAATTAACAATTTATTTGCACTGTCCCAATGTAAACAAAACAATTTCGAAACCAAAACTAAACATTTTATGCAAAAAACCATGATTCTATTAATTTATAACCATAATGTTATTTACAACTTGTGAGTAAAATAATTAAAAATAAAAATGATTAATAAATTAATGTAAAATTACCTAAAAAGGAGATTAAAATAGGTAGACCATAACTTCACTGTTTCAGTATAAAATAAATTCAGAACTGCAGTTAAAATAGACTATACTAAGGCCTAAAACTTGGCTGTGTGAGCAAACTTTTAACCTACCAAACATTATCTAAGACTAGGGTCTTTCTTATACACAATAATACTTTGCCGACGGGTTTACTTGCATTACCAAATTACACAGTCAGACATTCATACAAACTCATATTTTTGCATTAAAACATGAATGTTAGACAGTGTTTTTTGATTATTCAGTATTATATATCTTGGAATTACTTTAACAGTGGTTTTTAAACATCAATGAATATGTCTCAACGTCTTAATGATATATTAATTACACTAAGAAAATTTTGCTATTATTACTATTTAGCTGCAATATACTAAATACAATCTATTTAATAGAAACAGATTACGAAAATTTATTACACATTTTACTATTAATAATTCATAGAACGACTTATGCAACGTATACATACATACTACAAAGTTAAAATAACTAGTATAAAGACATCTCATACATTATACCATTTCCTAGGAATTGACACTATTGAAATTATAATTTCAATGGAAAACTAAAGAGAAGACCCATTTCAGTACAATTTGGAATGCAAACATTTAAACAGGACAGTCAAGCAAATCACATTTATCACATCAGAGTAAATTATTAAAAATAAATAAAGCTATTATAATATAAATAATGTTATACCTAACATAGAACATGCATGGATTTGTACGAATACAAAAACATTAATTTCTAGCACTTTCTAGTTGGAAGAACAAATTTTTCCGGTAAAAAAAATCTTTGTTACCGTTGAATAAAATCTCAAATTATAATTCTACCCTGCTGAACAAAAGATATGTGGGATAAATAATCATTATGTGATTGGAATATTATGCACTAATTAACTAAGTATAACAGCCTTCAAATAAGTTATAAAATTATACAATTCCTCTTAAAAATATCAGCTGCGATAAATACAAACAAGGTTATTATTATATTTTAAAAGATTGGTCCATTCAAAAAGTTAACAATGACTTTCGAATGAATATAAAAATTGTTGCTAGGAGAAAATAGCCTCAGATGTCAAGGATTATATATGGTAACACACACGCATGCATCTATTCTTTTCTATGAACGTGCAGCTATGAATACATAACAGTATTTTTACTATACTAAGTATAACTAGGTGAAAATTGTAAACAACAATCAAAATATCTTCAATATCTAAAAAGTTGAATATTAGCAGAAACTAAGAACACGTTTTGGAGGACACTGGTTTGGCAGCTCTAAACTATTCAGATATTCTATTGAAAATGCTTACGTCTTTTAAGATGCACTCCTTTGAAAAAATACCTACTACGCACACAAAGACGGAAAATCACATTCATATGAAGGAAATGGTTGCCGCGCAGTTGAACCATGATAGCTGGCAAGGTAAAACCGACCTTACGATCGTCACCGAGGTCTGATAATACCACAAGGCGTTGATATTAATCAACCGAGCACAGCGCGCCTTAACCATCGCAAGGGAAGGTAGACCTTGCGTCTGAACAGTGGCAAGATAAAGTGGACCTTAGGTCAGTGCCGGGAGGGTGCACCGGTGAAGCTGACAGGCTGTTCGTTAGAGACGAGGTTGGCGCGCGGCGCCGACGTCTGGCCGAGCCCCGCCTCGAGGTTGGCGGCCGACGTCCGCATGTCTTCTATGGAACCCCTGGAACGAGACACACATGTAAAGAGTTGCAAGCCACAATAGAACCAAATTCAAACGTGAATTCCATAATTGAATTTGAAAGTTCTTTCATAATTTTATTGGTCAATCCATAGACAAAGTTTTTTTTTTTCAATCGATGTTGACGTGATATTTGATACGGATGGTGGCGGAATTTAGCTATGACTCTGCCGATCGCAGAGAGATGAACTCTACAGACATGCAAGTATATTAACGAATAGAAGCGGGTAAACTACGAACCTAGTTTATGTTGGAAGAACACCCAAACTTGGTTCGTAGTTAACAAGTTTACATTCATAATGTCTCTCTCAAACTCTAAAAATTTTCGTAGTTTGAATAATTAAACTACGAAAATGTTTAGAGTAAAAAAGTGTATTTACGTTTGAAAGTTCCGAATGTAACATCTTAATACGGTCCTATAATGCAAGTTAGCATACACAAAAACTAAGTACCTATCCTACATTGATTTGCTCAACAAAATAAGCATCACATTCACTTTACAAAACAATATCCTAAAAATAAATCTAGCGAACTGCTTCCGTGTACTGCCATGCGATGTCTGTGCAACTGAAAAAAAATACTGTGCAAAAACGAAAACCTGTGCAAAATTAAAATTGTTCCATCGAGCCGGATGCTATTGACCCATGCACTCTTATTACTGTAATAATAGATACTTGGCTTGCCTCATAGGTGAGATTTTGATGCAAAATCTAGACAAATAGTTGTTTTTTTAGGCACTAAGGGGTTCCTGGTAAAATTATTTGTCAGTTTTTATTCTTGATTTATAGTGAAAAATTATGGAAAAAGATACTATTTCTTTAATTAACGGATGCCGAACGGCACCGCTTTCAATTACTAAGCAGAATTTCGTTTGTTGAACCCTTCGAAACAAAAGTGCAGCCATATGAATGTCATCTAGGAGTAAAGCCAAGCACACGGTGTTTTGCCTCTTAGTTGGGGCGCCAAACGTCAGGGTCCTCCATGAGGGTCACGCTATGGTCCTGGGACTGCAGCGGAGCGCCCGCGCCGGGCGGCGTGCCGGCCCCGCCTGCCATCGCAGCCATGTCGTCGCGAGAGCCCCTGATTCACCATTGGTACATTCACATGTTGGGTATTTGACTATGTCACGACTTCTAATCAGCTAGAGGTTTCTTTATAAATTCTTTATGATTGATTGTGGAGAGAATCAAATAGCACCTTGATTTCCTGCTTGGTATTATAGATAGAATCCATTGTGGGTCGCAGAGCTATAGATTATATTATATGAATATATCTGGTCCGTCAATGTTTCAGTTACTGCCCACTAAGACGTAGACTATGAATTTGAACTGGCCAATACATTTTAAGTGATCAAAAAGAAAAAAAAAATGTAATCAGCCATCCAATTAATTGATATTGCATTCGAATCAAAACAACCATAAATTTAAGTGATATTAGCGACTTAATAATCAAGTTCATCACAAATTGACGACCGATGTGGCGCGGTGGGCGAAGGTCCGCCTGCGATGCGGGAGGTTGCAGGTTCGATTCACGCTTGGGACAAATGTTTGTATGATCTGCAAATATTTTTTCCGAAGGTTCTGGTCAATTTCTATGTACAAAAAAATATATCTATCTATTCACGTATTGTATTATGTATATCAGGTACCCATAACACCAGCTCTGCTTAGCTTGGGGCTAGATGATGCTGTGTGGATTGTCCAGCATTATTTATTTTATATACCTAATGAAATGTAAGTCAACCTTTCTTATTTGTTTTCAATTAGAAATAAAATAACCACAATCATCAGAAAGTCAAATACCCAACGGATCTCGCTTGTTAGAATATAACACACACATTAATAAGTTACCCATACCAACACACAATATTACCAAGTTAATTATAATACATTGATAACACGGAGTAGTTAAAATGTCAGAATGCATTAGTCTCATTAACAGTGTTAGTGTCCATTTTAATTGGGTTAATTAACACAGATGAACCTACTAGAATTACTTTGTGACTATACCTTTTTTACGTTAATATTAGAAGTATACTCGCTTCTTGAATCCTACATATTTTTTGTACACAAAGGGATTACAAAACCATATAAATATACGTGGAAAATATAATTATGACACTACTCTACCATAGTAGCAAATCGCAAAGTTCGAAACAGTTTCTGGTTTTGAAAGTTTTCATTTATCGTTTCATTTCACCATTTTCATTTCATTTACCACTATTGCGAGTCTGAAATTAATGATTATGATTTTTTTTATTCGTCTCTCGTCCATTTTCGAACTCAAATCTTTAACATTTTTCGCTGCCCGTGAGCATTTTTGAAGTTTGTATTTTTGTTTTTAGGGATTAGGTGTTAACTTGCTGTTACCTTGTTTTTTTCCTTCGTAAATGCCTTTGTTGACATAAAATATCTTGGATTCTAGAATAGAGTTTAGTAGGTACCTACTATATAAATGTAACCTACATACCTATTATAAGTAGGTACCTACCTAGTACCTATGTTGCCATTATTCTAGTTTTCTGTCAGCTCCCCCGATATATGTAAAGATACGATGGAAGATAATCAATTATTTAATATTCATTGATTATTATAGCAGAAGGGAGCGTTCCCACTCTAACGGAGCGAAAATCGATCAATGACATTGGTTCGATTCGAAATATCCATAATCTTCTATGCTGATTCCTTATTGGTTGATTCCGCTCCTAAAGATTGGAAACGAACATGGAATGTACAATTTATCTTCTTAAAGAAAATTTTCATCAAGTTAGTCTTAAAAATATGTTTGCTATGCCCTGATAAGCATGGCTTTTATCTGGGGGCGCCTACGTCCAGAAGTGGACTGGTAAAGGTTGTCGAGGATGATGAACATTTCAACATTCGTTCCTGGCTGCATCCATGAATTCAGTACATATCAACACAATCACGACCAAACCTCCTCAACAGACAACTCTTTGTAAATCCTTAGCAGCATCCAGTGGCGGATTTACCAGCAGGCTGAGTAGGCTGAAGCCTAGGGCGGCAAATATGAGCGGGCGGCAAATATGAGCGGGCGGCAAATTTGGGCCAAAAATTGATTGTCTTGGAGATATAGAAAAGAATATCATTAAATACCTAAATGTTATTAGGTCTAGCGTAATCTTCACTCACACACACAACGTGAGTTTTAAAAATAATTACAATTACAAAACTCTTTATTGTACACCACAAAGATAAATAAAACAAAGTACAATGGGCGGCCTTAGAAGAAATCGCTTAGAAGCGATTTCTTCCATAATCTAGGAAATGACATATTGGTCCCCTAGTACACAATACAATCATACTAACGGGAAAAGCTGATGTACAAACGACAAATTATAAAATTGTAATTTCACTGAGAATTGGTTTTAAAATAAATAAGATTGTGAATTAGATTATTAGGGTATTGAATATAGAGGTCCGTTAGGGGCGGCAAAATTTGAATAACCTACTGGCGGCAAATGAGTAAATCCACCACTGGCAGCATCCGCCACAGATACATAGAGGTGAGACTACACGCTACACGTAGAAGGGATAAGAAGACGGTGTGTACTGACTTTTTGCCGAGAGCCATCATTCCATAGATGACGCCGGTCGCGAAGATCAGCCCGCTGCCGAACCAAGTACTGACGCTCAGGAAGCAGAGGAAGAAAGGAGGCAGCGCCAGTCTGGAATGTAACATATAATAATTTTAATGGTTTGAAATAACTTAAAACCGAATTCGAATCCCTTTTTTAAGTTTTGCGGGATAAATACTAATCCCTTGGGATTTTTTAGAAAGAATCATCCAAATCGGTTCATAAGCGACCGAGAAATCAAAGGACATACTTACATTAAAAAAACACAGCCGAACATAGATCATCCTCCTTGTTTTTAAGACGGTAAAAAAAACTGGACAATATTTTAAAGACTTGGTTAATTAGACGACTAGGATTAGGTTACTATACAATATTTTAAAGACTAGGTTAATTAGACGACTAGAATTAGGTTACTAGACAATATTTTAAAGACTAGGTTAATTAGACGACTAGAATTAGGTTACTATACAATATTTTAAAGACTAGGTTAATTAGACGACTAGAATTAGGTTACTATACAATATTTTAAAGACTAGGTTAATTAGACGACTAGAATTAGGTTACTATACAATATTTTAAAGACTAGGTTAATTAGACGACTAGAATTAGGTTACTAGACGATATTTTAAAGACTAGGTTAGATTGTACGCAAATGTATACAGTGAACGAATTTATTAGTGACAAAACCTGTAAATAGGAATACTACTATTATTATTACATACATATAAGAGGACTAAATGATTATGTACTGTAAACATTTATTTTATATTTATGAACTCTGAATGTTGCAACGCCCTTACAGGGCTCATGTTGATACCCCCAAATATTCTAATGGACATGTATGCAATAAATAAATAATAAAGTGCTCGACAATTCACACAGCATCATCTAGCCACATAAGGTGAGTTTGTATTATGATGGGTAACTGATACACTTGATTATTTATCGAGTGTTTATCGCGTACCTTTTTTCTATGTTTTATCCTCCACGTTTCCACCGCGTTACAGGGATCGTGGTCTCGGGGCGACTGACCAGCCCGATAAATATATTTTAATATGTTTACCAATTGCGAAAGTTTAAAAAGTTTTCACATTACGTTATAGATAGTTATTTTTATAAGGCACAGGAACAATAATCTGTATATCGAAGGGGAGGAATCGAACACTCACCGCGTAACCTTGGCCCGTTGCGCTATACTCAGTATACATAGCGGCACGTAACTTAAGCGCTAACGTTATTGCAAAGAAGTAAAAAATAAGGTAGACCTGGGCGGGGCTAGCGGTACATTACCCCTGCGCAGCTTATCCCCTCCGTGTATCGCTAGACTTACGTGCCGCTACTTGTAACTGATCGATCATAGTGACCATTGGTTATGGCAGTTTTCAAACTTTCGCAACCTATCTTAACTTCTATCCATGATGATCAACTCTATACCGGCCGATATTATCGGCCACGCGGCGGCCAGTCACAAGGGACACTCATCATATCAGTCCATACACGTCCACTGCTGGACATAAGGCCTCCCCCATACGACGCCACAAATAGCGATCCTGAGCCGCCTCCATCCATCGACTCCCTGCGCCCGCTAAGATGACGTCGGTCCATCCGAGTGGATGGTCTCCCATATAGGGGGGTTTTGCCATAATCACCACGCTTGGCAGGCGGATTGGTGATCGCAGTGATGGTGTTTAAAAATACTCAGAAGGAAGCTGCTGCCCTTTCTCTGGTAGGTTCCTTTAGTCGGCTCTTACGACATCCACGGGTTGAGCTGGAGGGGTCGATATTCGTACGCCGCGGCCCCACGGCCTACAAGGGACACTACACACGTGTATTACACAGGACTTATTAGTGCACAAGTGTGTGCGCATTGTATGGTATTTTACAAGATAGATGATTCACGTACATACGAAATCAAAAGAGATAATGTTTAGGTGACTCATTCATTCCGTGCATTGATTCGAGACTCCTTTCGATTCATAAAAAACAAAGCGGATCGACGTGGTTGTTGGAAAGTATGATAATTAGATTAAACGTGAAGCGAGGCTCGATGAAAACTGTAAGTAGGTAAGTTACTGAGATGACTGGGACAAACTCTTGCATGGAAATTATCCTACTAATATAATAAACTAGCTGCTGCCCGCGCCTTCGCCCGCGTTTTATCGGGATAAAAAATAACCTATATGTTATTCCAGGTCACAAACTATACCCATGCCATTCAGCCTAATCGGTTCAGAAGTTTTTGTGTGAAAAGGTAACCAATATCCATACATCCATCCATACAAACTTTGACATTTATATTAGTAGTATGTGAATGTTTGTTACCACGTATATATCTTCGTAACTACTTAACTTATTTAGATGAAATTGGGTATGTACATAGATAGTTTAATAATTAGAATAACAAATAGGCTAATCTAATTTTGAAAAAATAACCTCTGAGGGGTTTAAAAATTGTGATAGTTTTTATGGAAAATTATTATCTACTTATTCCCTGGTTCGATTCACTCAAAACTCGGTATAAATAAACTACAAAGTAAATAATTAATTACGAATTTTAATTTTTTCGAAGGTCCCTCTTTATTAAAATTTTTATTTTACTGTTTAGCAGGCTCGTAAAGTTTCAAAGATTTTATTGCTGGTTCGATTCGCTCAAACTGGATACGCGGGCAAAGTCGCGGGGTGCAACTAGTGTTAAATATGAATATACTTAGCTCTGCTCTTAGATTGGCAGATATATATCTGACTACGTCGGATCATTCTTACCTACGGTTCTATTAAGACTGCGTGAAACTTGCATAATGGCAATAATTGCCCTAATATGTACCTACTACAATATTTCACCCACAATATGTATTGTTACAGTATGTATGAATGACTTCTTCATCATGTTAAGCAGCTAAACGACTTTATCTTTAAATATCTGGGACATCATGTCACTGACCTTAAAGGCAATGTGGACATAAAGAGGGAGCGCAGGGCTCTGGCGGTTCGAGGAAATATGTTGATTCGTAGGTTCTCCCGTTGTAGCGAAGAGGTGAAAATAACCCTCTTCAAGGCTTACTGCCAATGCTTCTATACGGGAAACCTATGGATTCGATATACCAGAAAACCGCTAGAGACCCTGCGTATACAATACAACAACATTTTCAGGATGATCTTGGGGCTACCCCGCTACTGCAGTGCGTCAGGGATGTTTGCGGAGTACCAAGTAGATGGTTTCACTGCTATTCTCCGGAAAAAGACCGCCTCCCTGATGCGCAGAGTCTGGGATAGCTCGAACAGCATCCTGAGAACTATTGCTGATAGAATCTCCTCTCCTATATGGATATGTTTTGTGCGTAGGGTAATAGGTGTAATATGATGTTTTTCTTTATAATTAGTGTGTGTTACTAACCTTAATTTTTTATGTATTCTATAATAGTGGTTTTATTAACAAAATATGGATCTTGTTCTTCGAAATAAAATATTTTTATTTAATTTATCAGCTCGATTTATAAATCGCCCGTTGTAACTTCTTTTACACTTTCGCACTGATGTCACATGTTTAAAATTCACATGAAAATCAACAGCAAATTTATCCATATCAAGCAGTCAAAGAATTAGAGCGAATCAGAATTCGAGCGCCTGGTTCTAAGAACAAAGACCAAACCCTATAAACTCACCCACAGTATAGCACCGCCTTGTTCCAGTAGGGGCGACTCTCCACCTTATCGCTGAGAGTCTGCACGTAGTCGATGAAGAAGCAGCAGCAAGGCGCCTCGCAGACGATGACGATGAAGCCGGCCAGCATCTGCCATATGCCGGCGATGAGGCAGCCGATGTTCAGCACGATTATACCCGTGCAGTTTAGGAGGCCGAGGATTATGGCGACTGGAAGGAAACAGACAGGACATTTGTTCAATTAAATTATTGTGAACTTGAAGTTCTTACCTTTCCCGCTATTTCGGACTCTCGTAACGTTTTGTTTTGAATGGAGGAGAAAATGGCGGTTGTAAGGTCTATACAATATTTGAGGAACGGCAATCTGGTTGGAGGGTGAAGCAGGCAACAAGTGTTAACTTTGTGAACGATCTTTATTTCATTTGATTAGTTTAAATTAGCTTTGGCCTAGATTTTCCCTTGCCGTCGAAAATGTTAAAATAACTAGCGACTTACAAGCGCGAGCTTGTTGTAAATTTCAATAAGCAGAGTAGATTTTCGTAACTGCTAAGGCAGGATCGACGGCTGAATCATTAGGCCGCTTGGTTCTGCTTATTTTAAAAACCCTAGTATCATTATATTTTCGATATATACAAAATAATTTATTTGCCAAGGATTGATAAACACATGACATGACATAATGTTACCTATACCTACCTAATAAGTCGTTTCAGATGCGTGAACTAAAATTAAACTAGCATTTAGGTCCATCCATATCATGACATAACATATTTTTCTTATTCTATGTTAGACTTGACATGTTATATAGATCATATCAGCCCATACACGTCCACTCCTGGACATAGGCCTCCCCCATACGACGCCACAAATAGCGGTCCTGCCCCTCTAGCATGGGGATTGTTGTCTAGAATAGAGAAAAATTACGTCACTTGTAATCGAATGCGTAAATTATTTGAAATTGATTTCTTCAACTTCAATAATGTACGCAATGTATGGCGATGCGATGTCATTATTTTCTATTCTACCCTAGAGAACTATCCCCGTGCTACGGGGGCTGAGCCGCCTCCATCCATCGACTCCCTGCAACCGCTACGATGTCGTCGGTCCATCGAGTGGATGGTCTCCCATGTCGGGTTTTGCCATAATCACCACGATCGGCAGGCGGATTGATGATCGCAGTGTTGGTGTTGAAAAATACTCAGAAAGAAGCTGCTGCCTTTCCTCCGGTAGGTTCCCTTAGTCGGCTCTTACGACATCAGCGGGTTGAGTTGGAGGGGTCGATATTCGTACGCCGCCGCGGCCCCACGGCCAGTATAAATAATAATAATGTATGAAACACCCGCTATGTGTAGCTCTCGCCTTTACATTAATTCTCTTAAAAGCCCTCTGTGCTGTTGGCTTTGGCCCTACTTGCCAAAGGACCGGGTCACTATATGGCCCGTGATCATGGAAATAATAATAATTTCAAACAGTATCATCAAATAATAATGAAACTGGTTATTTCATCATTACTCGATTACAGTGCTCGGGGAACGGGTGTTCGATACATCGATCACGTAGGGAAATTAGCAGCATCAGCAGTTTAACCTAAGTAGGTTACTAGTGCCGCGAGCGCGGACCGGCCGCCTACGGAGCTGAGTGCATCAGCAGCAATCATACAAACCGCACTCATTAACATCATATTAGTACGACTAATATGATATGGCTATTGTTTTATACAATATAGCAATTGTTTTTATACTCGCTTTTATATTAGCATCCCGGGAAGAGCTAGCCACGACTCCTACATGTTATCGGTCGACATAAATTACGATCTACGACTGCTTTCCGAGCATGTAGTCTGTCACTGTCGTGTAACGAGATTTAAGAGGCAGAATTGATTAACATATTCGCTGAATACATTATGCATAAATTATGTAAATAATGTACAATAACGTTTTTGAATCAAGATTCCTGTAAACGGGTCACAACAATAATGTTGGAAAATTCACACATTATCTAGCCCCAAGCTTAGCAGAGCTTGTGTTATGGGTAATAGATGACTGGTATACATAATACAATACATTACATCGATAGATATTTTTTTATTAAACATAGAAAATACCCAAATCATCACTTTGTATGTAAATAAATTTCTATCGCTAAATTATTAAGGTACTTTAACCTTAAAATTATTTTTATTTTGAGTTTGTGCATACTGGAAATCCTACAATTAGATGAACACATAATAGGTATGTAGTTTTAAAACTAACATGGTTATAAACCTGTATTGTACATAAGTCCTTTGTTGGGATATCCCTGTATGAATGTTTGTTACCACGTATCTCCGTAACTACTTAACTTATTTGGTGTGTAGATAGTGTAAGTTATAGAATAAAACATAGGCATAATCTAATTTTGAAAAATTTACCTCTGAGGGGGCTAAAAATGGTGGTAAAGTTTGTATGGAAAATTATTATTCACTGGTTCGATTCACTCAAAACTCGGTATAAATAAACTACAAAGTAAATAATTATTCATGTATTTTAATTTTTTCGAAAATCACCCAAAGATATTTTATTCCTTGGTTGGATTCGCATAAAATTCGATACGCGGACGGAGTCGCGGGGCGTAGCTAGATAAATAAATAAATCTGTAAATGATGATAATTTTTAATGGCCCTGTTGACCATAAATAAAAATGATCGAGCTAGCTTTAAAATTTCGCATCGTCTAAATTATTCATCAACTCGTTTCAGTACATATTTGAGCCGCAAGCCTGTTGGGTCAAGTAAGTAGGTGGATCAATATATGAGACTGGGACCAGAATAGTGACAAAACTTTATAACTATATAATAGAGTGACGCCCACAGTCATTAGAGTTTAATGCATTCATATAATGGGTTCAGAAGTAGATAAATAAGTAGGTATGTTTTTAGATTTAGAACTATTTATTTTGCTCACATGTACGCTACGTACAGGTCTCGTCACGGTTTAATAGCGCTCGGCGAATGTGGAGGGCGCTTTATGTATTATCGCACGGTTATGTACATATATGGAAATCTTATAATAACTACCTACTTACTTCTTTTGACTACGGCCAGTAACTGGACAATTTAAACAATAGGGGTAGTAGTGACTCCAAGTGGTAGGATATTATAAGGCTTTAAAAACAATATTTAATGTCTCATGTCATTATTAGTTAGGGGTTGACACAACCACACAGTTTGTTAAGTTTCTATCAATATCTATGAAACTTTCTGTAAAAAAATATATTTATTTATTGCATTCATGTCCAAAGATGTTACAATATTTGGTAGGATCAACATGAGCCCTGTAAGGGTGTTGCAACATTCAGAGTTCTTAAATATAAAATAAAATGTTCTGAATAAATGATTTAAATTTTATATTATTTACTATCAATAAAAATACACAGATGTAGGTCTAGCTGTGGTCTAACATAGACTTATACGAGTCCATACCTGGTATGTATGCTCTTACTTAGGAATAAATTAATTTTTAGGATTCCATACCTGAAGGGAACAGGACCCTATTACTGAATAGTTAAACCTTTAACTATTCAGTGACAGATTTTTTACCGATTTTGTATATCTCTTGCTGCTATAACAACAAATAATAAAATAAAATAAAAGGTGTGACCATGTTGTGCACCAATCACCGAAGATAAGCAACACAGGGCGCGGTCAGTACTTGGATGGGTGTGCAAGCCATACTAGCTTTTCGCTTTTATCAACTAACTATTTTAATTAAAATAGGTTTTTGGGATCCTTTTGCAAAATAGTTTTGTATTATAGTATAGAACCGTCCACGTGCTAGTTGACTGGCACTTAGCCGGTTTTATTAAGATTATAGCTTCCTCACTCACAAAAACCTTGTACTGTGTATTGTTCAAAACAATTCTTTTCTTTTTAGCCCAAGAAATAAACCAACAAAAACTCACTATTAAATAGGTAACAAGGTCACAAATAGCAAAAGTAATACTTTTTACAGTACTTATCTACAAAAAGTGAGAATCTCAATGTTATCTTTTCTTATCTTGTCACTTATATTACAAACAATAAGCTATCAGGTGTCTGATGGGTTTACTAACACATTCCATGTCTTACTGTTACAGTGCAGATGAGTTTCATATTCATTTCATTAAAATTCTTTGAAATTGACTGATGAGTCCTGTAAATCGTTTTTTTTACGGTTTCTCTTTTTTCCTAGGCAGGGGCACAATGTGCAATACACTCCTATGCAAGATGTCAGTGCAGATCTGTTCCCTCACTTAGAATTAGGGTTCCTCTTCCAGGAATTATAGGGGTGTGTAAAATTGGACCACAGATTTTACTATAAATTTAAAATTATAGATGGATAATGTAATGTATGATGTTAATTATAGATAAATAGATATAAGTTCCTAACCTAAGATCATAATGCCAAGTTTGTTCTTAGTTGCGATTCCCACTAAATCCAATAAATATGATCTTTGATATGGAACTCAGTTTTTATTATATCAGAAGTCCCAAGGAGCTCTCGATTTATAACAGACAATAGAGTAGATAAATAAATGCTAAGATGGATGATTCTATTCATTTTTTACCACAGACCAAAATACAAAAAAGTAGCTTCTTACTGAAAATGTTATACCTAACCTTCCAATTTCGGACGAAGAGCACTCTCTCATTTTAACTTGAGCAAGTTCTTTTAACCATGCAAGAGGGGCTGAGGTAAAGGTATGTAGCTATTTTGTACATTAGATTAGAATGCAATACAGGGTAGGGTGAATAGTTTATGGTTTGTTTCTCTGGTAATGCTCATCAGAATGTGCGGTGGATAGGCCTTCGTGAGATAATAATAAAACTGATTTATTCTGAACGTATGTACCTTTTTGATGTGATAAAACAAATAAGTACCTATATAGCGATTTGCGCTCCAAATTTAAAAATAGGTAGCAATATGAGACAACTATTTACTCCCTCCCTAAGTACCTACCTACCTACATAAAGGGAGGTAGATATGCAACTTAACGAGTTGACTTGTCATGGTCACGCAATCGAGTAATCATTTGGCTAATAATAACAAAAGGGATTATAAGTGCACAAAGAAACTCACTGAAACTGCCAGCTGTCCCCAGCCCCCGACCAGCGTATCGCATCCACCAAGGGACGTCATCTTTCTGGACATTGTCGCCGCCCGGCCGCTGCATGAGCATCGCAAATTTATCTGTAAATGACTGCAAGAAATTGTGGCCATTGTAGACAGCTGGAGGTGCGAATTTCTGTTCAGAATTTTTACTATTTACGAATATTCCTCACCATTTTTGCAAAAATCAATCCACTCGCTTTGTCAGCTGTCAGTCAACTAATGAAAGGCATGTTTTCTATTACAAATTTTAATTATATGACAGATGGTAAAAATAAGGAGTTGGAGATGGTGAAAATGACAACCATGAAATTTCCATGTTATTTTGTGACATAGAACTTTTCCTTCTACGGACACAAAATAACAAAACTGAATATTTTTTAGGCATATTTGTTTTTTCATAAATAGACTTTGATTGTATTTATACTAGCAACCCAACCCGGCTTCGAACAGATAGTAGAGCATAATATACCAATATAATTTTGTCTGTCGTAGTCGTAGGATCGTATCAGCTTGATGCGTTGAATATGTGGAGCTAGTCCTGTCATTGATGTGAGAAACGCGTTGAAATTTTCTTTACGCGCGCGCTACTTTTTTCCCTTAATTTCTAAGATACCTATTCATTTAAATATATCGTGTAAATGTGCATGAAATGCATAAGCCTATGGTAACTAACGCATTTAAGTAGATAAGGATTAATACTGTATTCGTTTAAATAGCTTTCCAATGAGGGGTTTTAAGGACAATATGTAGCGTTTTTCAATGAATGCTACCAGGCGGCTTGACTTTTCCCGACAATTATCTTTATAATTCAATAAATTTACAAAAAACCTTGACAAATTATTTATCTAAACCTTCCTCATGAATCACTCTATCGATTAGTGAAAACGAGCATCAAAATCCATTTAGTACCTAGTTTTTGAGTTTATTGCGAACAGACAGACAGATTGATGCGGCTGAGGACTTTGTTTTCTATTATGTAGTGTAGTGATTATTTCATAACAATAGTTATATTGTGCATTACCTAAATGAACAGGTGAAATACATCATAGCCATATTGCCTTGTCTTAAGTTTGTTTTATTTTAGTTTTGTGTAAAATACACGTCTTTACTGGTCAGCCATTTTTTTTTTCAACTATTTCGATCTTAATTTTTATAGCCTTCTACGTGAAAATAAAATAACTGTAAATGAAAACAAACTTCATTCATTGTGCTATTGCGTTTCGTTCGTTTTATGAAGTTTTTGCTTTTGGATGTGTTAATCATTATTATTAAATAATTGTACTTTTGGCATTTTAAATATCAAGAAATATAGAAATTTATAGTAGCTGTGGGATATTATTAATCACTTTAACCATATTGGTCATGATTTATACTTTTAAAGAAATACACTTGAGAAATTATCTAAAGTAATCTTAAGGTTGAACTCAAATAAAACGAAACGCATTGCTAATGTCGGTCGGTCGGCATCAGCGGGCCGCGATTGTAAATTTTGCATTATTTCTTTTTGCAATTACAGTAGAACAAGAGTGTACATTTGCCACTTGCTTTTGAAATTCATGTGTAAAGTGCAAGGTTGAGAAATTATGCAACCGTCCACAATGCTTCCAAAACTAACAGATGACACTCAAACAATGTAAGAAGCGACAATCTATAGTTTTCTCATAGATATATCACGTTTTATTACTATAGGGTTTTGCATTATTATTCCATAAATGACAGGTTGACGAGCAAATCTATAGTTTCAGGGATCCTGTGTGAAGATCTTTTGAGGATTAGACCTGTTGCCACATTTGCATGTCATCACAAATTTGTACCTACTATCATGTTATTCAGCATAACAAGCAGAATTATAACGCACTTCCTTGAATGTATCTTAGGTTCAATAACAGAGATTCTTGTACTTTTAAACAAATTTATTATTTGTTGCTTCCAGATCATTTTCTGAAGGTGATGGAGTGTGTAGCACGAAGGTATTAGCTACTGATGTTGTGGTCACCATGAATGCTGGTAACCACGACCATGGGAGCTCCAAAGTAAAACTGACTAACCTAGTAGACTACAACTGGGAGCCAAAGTTCTATCATGGACAACTGCTCGCTATTCATTTGAGCGGGAATTATTTAGCCTATTGTATCAAAGGTTTGTTACTTCAAATTGCTATAATATATCAAATCCTTATCTGCTAAATAAGTTCACCTATAGATGTCCACCAGCTATATCAATTTATTCTAAATCCTAGATTGTATGCCCAGGAAATACTTACCCATTGCTATTAGCCTCATCCTAGTCTAAAATAGATTTTGAAGTTAATGCCATGAGAAATGACCATCATACCTAATTTATTATTTTTCCAGCTCCCAATGCAGCCAACCCAGGCACATGGACGGGTATGGTGAGAGTAGTCCACAACCCTGACTTACCCACAGAGGGAACTAATCTCCGGGCACTTATCAAGGGGATGAAAGGAGAGGTTAGATTTATTGTTTACTAGCACACTTGGACATGGACATGCACATTTTGCCGAGTTGAAATAGTCTCCTATACATATGTTAGACCAGGTGACATAATATGTACAATTTTCAGCAAAACACCCGTGAACTTAATAAATGATTTAAAAAAATATTAAACCAGGTGTAGAACAATGTCTATGGAAAATTCAGTTCAGAGTAGTTTTGAGGTGAGGAAGTAACAAACATCTCAACTTTCACATGAATAATAGTGTGAATACCAGCCTATGTTTCTGTTATCAAGGCCATGGACTTCATTACTGTATAGGCCTTCAAGCCTTTTTTGTATGTTGTGTCAATAAACAAACACTACAAAAAGTGGCCTATGTAGATGTGCCATTCAATTAGATGTTGATGAGTAATAAAAAAAAGGCAAAGCTTTGCTTCATTTTATTTCACATCATCATCATCATCAGCCCATACACGTCCACTGCTGGACATAGGCCTCCCCTGTACGACGCCACAAATAGCGGTCCTGAGCCGCCTCCATCCATCGACTCCCTGCGACCGCTACGATTTCGTCGGTCCATCGAGTGGATGGTGTCCCATGTAGGGGGGATTATTATTATTATTATTTATTTTACAATTATTATAATATTGTTACTTGCTTGCCAAAGTAATTTATTTCAGCTATTATATTTGAGTTTGAGAGTAAAATAACTTTTATTCACTCTCTTGAATATTATGATATATATTTTTTTCAGGTACAAGACTTGGCGTTCGCCCACATCCAAAACCAAGTGATATTAGCTATTATTGATGAACAGGGTAACTTCTACGTACATGAGATTGAAGTCACTGACAGTGGATTAAGGTACTAACTTAGCAAACTTTGTGAGTATTAGACTAATTAGAACCTGGTAAAATGTAGCAGTCTCTTATTGCAAATGATATAAAGTTGCTTTTGCTATGATGTTCTGCCTGACTTAACTTATATCATTACTTATTAAAAAACAAAGTCCGCTGCGTCTGTATGTCTGTCTGTTAGCGATAAACTCAAAAACTACTGAAGGGATTTTTTTAACCAAAAGATAGTGATTCATGATGAAAGTCTATATATATAATTTATGAAGGTGTTGTCTAAATTGGCTGAATATGACGATAATTCATTATGAATGTAAGCGGGTTAACTACGAACCTAGTTTGTGCTGGAAGAACGGAACATCCACGTTTCATCCCTTAACGAGGGACTTCATCAGTGTGAGTGCGGTTCGCGTCGCAGTTACATTTATAATGAATTTATCAAACTTTGTAAGATTTTATAGTAAAATAACGATAATTGTTGGAAGTATCGGAAAAACTCAAGCAGCCTGGGAGCTTTCATCGAAAACGCTGCCCCTTTGACATATAACAAAACAATGCAAGATGGAATATTACTATTTTATCAAGCTTATTATTAAGCTTAGCTGTACACACATACATATGTTTATGTTGCAATTATAATAATGTCTTTGTGTTATCTATCACTTTAGCTGGCATTGTAATGTGTTTTGTGTGTTAAATAATTAAAATATTTTATAGAGCTACAAAAAAGTCCGCGACGGCATTTATCTATCTAATCTTAATTGTAAACATACTCCATACGGGCGTAGCCGCGGGCAGGTCAGCTAGTTTGCTAAATAAATCCTACTAATATTATAAATGTCAACGTTTGTATGGATGGATGTATGGATATTTGTTACTCTTTCACGCAAAAACTACTGAACCGATTACGCTGAAATTTGGTATGGGTATAGTTTGGGACCTGGAATAACATATAGGTTATTTTTTATCCCGATAAAACGCGGGCGAAGGCGCGGGCAGCAGCTAGTACAAAATAATTAAAGTGACCTGAAGCTAAGTGCAATTAAGTTTTGACTTGATATGATATAAATGTTAGTGTAATCAACCCCAGAGAATGTAACATACCTACTGCACAAGTTTGGTCTTGATTTAGATTGAGGTTTAAGGAATATTTATTTCTCAAAAAGAATTAATTTCACTTATATGAGAAACATCATATAGTTAATTATATTATATATAAAGTTTCCATGTCACAATGTTAGTTACCGTACTCCTCCGAAACGGCTTTACCGATTTTTACCAAATTTTATATGCGTATTCAGTAGGTCTGAGAATCGGCTACTATCTATTTTCCATACCCCTACCTTCTTACCTTCTTAAGCATACAGGTAAAGTTAGTCATGCAATGTAATAGATACAAAAGTTTTACAATATTCAAATATCAGTTACAAATCAAATATCAATTAATTGATTATTTACATATTTACATACACAAACATAACCACACATACACAAACATGACCACACATACACAAACATCACCCACACATACACAAACATCACCCACACATACACAAACATCACCCACACATACACAAACATCACCACATACAAAACACCACCCTCGCTCACACGCAGACACACTACCACACATTTAGCTTTTAAATAAAACACTGCCAAACCCTGACACTTAGTAGATATTCATGTACCTCTATTTTATTGAATTGTCCAGTATCAATGTTGGTGCTCCTGTTGCCCGGACTCTCATGAGACCGGTGTCCTCAGGAGTACCTTAACCAGCACACAGGGGCAACCTACACATACACCACTCACATACACACACAACACACATTCTCTCTTATACTCACCCTCACCACTCACTTACACACACAAACACAATTATTTTTATACTAGGTACTCTTAAAGTACCAAATTTCAGTGTACCTACCAAACCTAATGTTATAGAAGAGCGGGGTTCTCTAACACAAGCATAATCATGCTTAAAATAGGATTTTGGTGATTATTTTAGTTTTGTATATGTAAAAGAGGTCCCACAAAAATGTTTATTCCCGCGGGATTAGTATTTGTCCCGCAAAACTTAAAAGATGAGAATTAAAAGAAATACTAAGTGACTTTTTAGTTTTAGTAAATAAAAACATCAAATTATTACCAGGACAACTCTATTAGCGGAAATCCGAGATGACTCCGGTGTGGCGAGCGTGGGGCACCGCGTGGTCTGGTGTCCCTACATACCTGACGAGGATGACGAGACGCCTGATGAGGATGTAGCTAAGCTACTTTTAACTACTCATGGGAATATAGGTATGTTGACTTAATCATATATGGATATTTATATTTTATATTTATATTTATTTAACATAGCATTTAAAAAAATATAACATAGCAAGCTTAAATTAAGGTTTTCACGGCTAGAAAACAGAGTAGCAACAATTATTGAAGCTATGATCATTGATCATACTAAGGCTAATTAACATTAATGTAACAAAAGGTAAAAAATAACAATAATAACTATAGATATCAAACTAATAACAAATAACATCTCTTTCTTCATCGAAAAATTCACCGCTCAGCCGCCGCCTGGCCGAAGGGACACTATGTGCAAAATAAGTCAAGGTCGAATCGCCTACACAGGGTATTAAAGTTATTGCTTGCTCGCCACACGAACGAATTTTGTCGATAATTGGTACTAGCATGAGGTACATATATAGCGGGATTAAATCTCATAGGTTTGGGGGGAGCATTGCATTTTATTCTATGGAGTAGATCGGGACAGTCGATTTTATTGGAAGTGATTTTAAGCAAAAAGGATAAGTCTGCAATTTCACGTCGTTTAGAAAGTGGGAGGATATGAAATTTCTTACATAATTTGAGGTAATTAGTTGAGCTATACGGAATTTATAGACGGAAGCAGAGATACTTAATGAACTTTATTTGGATACGCTCAATCCTAGTGATATAAGTATCATAGCAGGGATTCCAAATTTGAGAAGCGTATTCAAGAACGCTCCTAACGAAAGTGCAGTAAAGGATCTTAAATGTCTTAGCATGGTGAAAGCAGGATGCACTCCTCATAACAAAACCTAATGCTTTGGAGGCTTTGGAAACAATAGCTTGAATGTGCTGATCGAACTTAAGCTCTGCATCGTGCAAGACACCTAGATCCCTAACCATACTGCTCTTCTGTAGCGGTTGCGATTTTAACGTATAGGTAAATGGAATTAATAGTTTTTTACGGGAAAAGGAAACAATGGAGCATTTAGACGGATTTAAATCCAGTTTGTTGATAAGGCAATAATTGTCCAGCCTTGAAAGGTCCGCTTGAAGATCAAGAGCGTCGTCATATGATTTGATTATTTTAAAAATCTTCATATCATCCGCAAAGCAAAGCACATGACTTTTTAAAAAAAATTAAAAAATATCATTAACAAAGATTAAGAATAACAAGGGCCCAAGCAGCGAACCCTGTGGTACAACAGCCTGGGAGCGATTATTGATATACGAGGAGAACCACCTCAGTAGGTCACCCCTAATGCCAACGCTGCTGAGTTTGCCCAAAAGCAGCACGTGATCAATTCTGTCGAAGGCTTTGCTGTAGTCAGTGTAGACTACGTCGATCTGGTGACCATTGTCCATGGCTTCGGTCAAAAAGTCATTGAAAAGAACCAGGTTGGATACCGTCGAACGACCCTTGAGGAACCCATGCTGTGATAAATTAAAGGAATTTTGTAAGGTGGCGTATACTTGGTTATAAACTATTTTTTCGAATATTTTTGCAATAACGCATATTTGTATTTATTGATCATAGCCGGGCTACATGCTCATATATTTGTGCATGCATGATTGCACAAACAAGTTTGCGCAAGCAAGATGAGCCCGACCACATGCTCCATCTTGCTTGCGCAAACTGTGTTTGTGCAATCATGCTTGCATAAATGTTTGGGCGTGTACCCGGGCTATTACACTCTGGTACAAACGGTGTGAATCCAAGGTTCAAATAATGAACCTTGGATTCACATAGTTCTAACTTCCTTACTACGAAGAGAGGGCGAACAAACTGTAATTATAGTGTAATTTTTTTTAACAAAAACTTAAATGAAACTTTTGGGTATTTTTCAAAAACTGTTAACAGTCAAATAAACCAAAAGTGTAAAACAAATGCAAAGTTTACTAACTTGGTGCATCAAAATATTCAAGAATTAAAAAGTAAATTATTAGAGTTGGAATTGTACATGAACTCTTTCAATATTATCATTGTCATCTGCTTAACAGAACACTGGCTGAAAAGCTATGAGCTCATGTTCAATTTCAGTAACCACCAAGTTGGTAGATCCTATTGCAGATCACATGCTATTCGTGGAGGCTCATTAATATTACTAAATAAATTCATAAAATTCAAAGAATGTAAGGACATAATATGCGTATCCGTTGAACGCCACATTGAAGTAGCATGTGTTGAGTTAGAGCAAAGTATTGTAGTAAGCATATACAGCCCACCATCAGCTTCTTTTGAAATATTTGAAAAAAATATGGATGATATCTTATTCAAAATATCAAAATCAAATAAAAACCTCATGGTATGTGGAGACTTTAATATTGATCTTTTAGAAGTCTACTCCCTTAGTAGTAGATTAACTAATTTATTTAATTCTTACAATTTAAAACCACTTTTTATTGAACCTACTAGAATAACGGAAACCTCAGCAAAATGTATAGATAATATATTTGTTTGCCTAAATAATAAAATTATTAATAAAAATGTAATAAGCAATTTAAAATCAGACCACTTAGGTCAACTAATAAAATTAGAAATTCAAGTAAAAAATAATAACTGTAAAAAGAGAATAACATACATACCTGTGACCACAAGTCGATTTGAACGGTTGAAATTGGATTGGGATTGTAAACCTCCACCTAATTACTCTCATAACAACCCAAATGCAGTTTTTTTAACAAATTCACCAATGCATTTAATTCAATATTCACACCCAAATCGACCATGGTCTCAGATAAACTTAACTTTAGTGAATGGGCAACAGTGGGTATACATAAGAGTAGAAATAAATTGTATGAACTGTATAGTGAAAAACAATACAATTTTAGCCAGGAGTTCAAAGACAAAGTAAAAAATTATTCAAAAATATTTAGAAAAGTTTGTAGCAAAATCAAATTATATTAGCTCTAAAATTAAAAACAGTGAAAATCAACATGGAAAATAATAAACAGTGAGACTGGAAAGGTCAGTACCTACATTAATGATTACAATTTAAAGATTAACGATTGCTCAGTCAAAGTAAACGTTGAATTAGCCCAAGCATTTGAAAACTTTTTTACTGACATTCCAATATCTACTACAAAGTGTCTGAACTCTTCTCAGGTAATCGCTGAGTCATTACTAATAGAAAAGGTACCTGCATGTGCAAATAAATTTAATTTCCAACATATCGATGAAAACGATATTAAAAAAGCCTTTAAACTTTTAAATATAAAGAAAACTGCAGATCTCTGGGGCATTTCCGTTAGAATCATTAAACCATTGATTGATACTATTGCACCAGATCTAGCTTTTATATTTAATGAATCTATTAATTGTGGCGTTTTTCCTGATCTGATGAAACATAGTAAAATAATACTACTGTTTAAATCGGGTAGTAGGTCTGACCCTACTAACTTTAGACCGATATCAGTACTGCCTACATTCAGCAAAGTTTTGGAAAAACTTATATTACATCAATTGCTTAGGCATTTCAATGGCAATGACCTGCTACATCGTAAGCAATTCGGGTTTACTCGTGGCAGGTCGACTACTGATGCCGGTGTAGAGTTGGTATCGCATATTTTCGATGCTTGGGAGAAGTCGCAAGATGCTTTAGGCGTTTTTTGCGACTTGTCAAAAGCATTTGATTGTGTACACCATGGAACATTAATCAGGAAACTACATCACTATGGAATAAAGGACATCTCTTTGGATCTTCTTACTTCTTACTTGAGTGACAGGATACAAAGAGTTGACATTAATGGGAAACTCTCTTCGGGATCTGTAGTTACAATGGGTGTACCGCAGGGATCTATCCTCGGCCCTTTCCTATTTTTGGTTTATATTAACGACCTGCCTCATCTCGTTAAAAATAATCACGAGATTGTATTGTTTGCTGATGATACTTCTTTAATTTTTAAGATGATTAGACAAAACACAAATTTTGACGAGGTTAACAATGCAATATCAAAAGTAGTCCACTGGTTTGGTGTTAATAATGTTTTGCTTAACGAAACTAAAACTAAATGACTTAGATTTATTCTACCAAATGTAAAACAAGTTAAGGCTGATGTAAATGTAAAAGGAGAAACGTTAGAAATTGTAGACACTACCGTATTCTTAGGAATAACCTTAGCTAGGAAACTTCAATGGGGCCCACACATAGATAAGCTATCGAAGAGACTTAGTTCTACAGCGTACGCAGTTAAAAAATCCGTCATCTTACAGACGTTGATATTTCCAGACTTGTCTATTTCAGCTACTTCCATAGTATTATGTCGTATGGTGTATTGCTGTGGGGGAACGCTGCAGATATTAACACCATATTTGTGCTGCAGAAGAGGGCTGTTCGTGCAATCTATAACATGGGTCCTAGAGAATCCCTACGTGATAAATTCAGGGAAATAAATATAATGACAGTACCATGTCAATATATATATGAAAACTTATTGTACACTCTTAGAAATATCGATCGGTTCCCTAAAAATTACGACATACATAATGTAAATACTAGAAATAAGAATATACTCGCTGTGCCCAAAACTAGGTTACACAAGATTAATGTATCTTTTAAAGGGCAATGTATACGCTTCTACAACAAAACCCCTAGCGAGTTGCAAAAACTTTCTATGAATAAATTCAAACAAATTGTCAAACATGTCCTTTGTAAAAATCCTTATTACAAAATTTCAGACTATCTAGAAGATAAAAAAGCTTGGGACGGATTTTGCTCCAACTCGAAAAATAACACCTAACAGGCTAAAGGTTTCTTCGTCGCTTCTTTACTTTAGTCTACATACCGAAGCGACCGAAACCTAATTTTAACTTTATTTCCATATCAATGTTTAATTTTAAGAATTTGAACTTTTCTAAGTGTACATTTATTGTATTTACGGAAATAAAGAAACTTTGACTTTGTTAATTTAGACTGTAGAACGAACTGTTCGGTAAGTAACCGTCTTCCTTGGTCTTCGCATTTTAATTTCCGAAATTATAGATTCGTTTTATTATATAATATAGGGACAAGTAGATGTGCTGTAGGTTGGCTTCTGGAAAACGTTTGATAAAGTCAACCATGACATACTGTTGGCGAAACTTAGCGGCATAGGCCTGGCATACTTCAACTAATGTATAGCGGACTATCAACGCGAACTACAACAGTGTTAGGCTTTGAATTAACGAGTCTAGTCTAGGTCCTGTCACACTCCCCCGGAGTAAGTCAAGGTTCAGTATTGGACCTCTGTTGATAGTGAATTGAATAATCTGCCTAACTCTGTAGAATTTGCCAAGTGCCTTCTTTACGAGGACGAATACAGAATACAGAATTTGTTACTACTGCAAAAAAGATTTTTTATTATTTAGTGTGTATCTCAGCCTGCTACATATCATGCTACGATTATTTTCAGCCCGTATATGGAACATGCGGATCATAGCATCCTCCGTATCGGTGACGGAGCGCATCGGAGGCGCGGGCGCGCTGGCGGGCGGCGGCGGCGTGCGGGTCGCGGCCGAGCACGAGGCGCGGGTGGTGTCGGCTGCCTTCTCGCCTGACGGGACCGCGCTGGCGACCGCCGGGGCAGACGGATATGTCATGTTCTTTCAGGTATCAATTTGAGTGTGATGATAGTCAAATGCTTTACCATCCTCCTTACATAGTTTGGGACCTGGAATAACATATAGGCAATTTTTATCCCGATAAAACGCGGGTGAAGGCGCGGGCAGCAGCTAGTC
The DNA here is from genome assembly GCA_947859395.1 of Eupithecia insigniata. NCBI lineage: Eukaryota > Metazoa > Arthropoda > Insecta > Lepidoptera > Geometridae > Eupithecia > Eupithecia insigniata. Next base: position 1,340,608 of record OX401996.1, read on the forward strand.
CCTGGGACGAGCTGCTTCCGCGCCAGACTAAGTCCCAATAAAAATCTAGGGTTAGACCTCTGGAACAAAATGGCCACTGATCGGGCCCCACACCCAGACGTACGGCGGCGTCCGCTTAGCAGACCTTAACTAAGACTGTCTAGATGTTCACCTTCCAGATTTTTCCATAACATCAGGGCTAAAGATAATAGAAAGAAACTAAGAGAGCCTTTGCCTTGTCCACTGCAGAGCAATATGATTTCTGTAGATCAAACATAATTTGGTTACTTACTAGGTATACTATGTTCTTTCCCCAGGTGTACATGAGTGCGGACAGCAGCCCGCGCTGCCTGCACAAGTGGCAGCCGCACGACGGCAAGCCGCTCTCCTGTCTCTTCTTCCTAGACAACCACAATAACTACAACACTGAGTGAGTACAGTCCAATGGACGCTTTTGTTTTGCGTGACGTTTTTGAATAGTGAAATGTACGTAAACATGTTTATTTACCGCTTACTTTAGTTACACTATCACAACGTCGACACAGTATTTTACTTCTGTAGGTCGCATCACTTCCTATTTTTGTTATTTGCACCACAATTATGTTCCTATAATAAGTACTTTTTATCTTATCTTCTATTCCAGCGTACAATTCTGGAAATTCGCTGTCACTGGAGCTGACAACAACACTACACTCAAAGTGTGGTCTTGCAAGTCCTGGACCTGTATGCAGACCATAACCTTCACTCCGTACCTCGGCTCCGACAGCCTAGGCCTCAAAGCCATGCTCGACCGAAGCGCCAGCTACCTACTCCTCAGTGACTTTAAGTCCAGAAGTCTGTATGTGTTGAATATGGCGCGGGATACGGATGATACGGTGGCCTATTGTAAGAATATATCGGAGTTTTTGCTGCCTTATCCGGTGCTGAGCTTCTGTATTGTTGATGCTGGTGAGTGGATTTAATTAGTAATTAATATTTAGTTTGACAGAAGTAGATGTGCTTTTTATTTTGTTTGGAAGAAAGATATGGCAACAAAATTAGGTTAGTTTCGTTCTTGCGACAACTGAATCGACACCAATGTCTCTCTTTCGTCTTTGAAACCTACCAAATTACTATTAAACATCAGCGAGTTTGAATAGCAGTTTTCAATTGATTTATAGCAACTTTTGCTATGGTCCACCTTCTAGACTGACCCATGGCATCTAGGGACAGGGAAAGCTGTAAATAAAACTGGCCAAGTGCGAGAGATTCGCACTTGGAGGGGTTACTCCTGACCATCGTACATAACAATTTTTCAAAAGGAACTTGAAAATCTTTTTTTTATAATTTGAAAATGCAACAAAGCCAACATGGCGCGGTCTAAGCACTGACCGCGCCCGACGTTGCTTAACTTCGGTAATCGGTACACAATTTGGTATGGACGTTGGACCCCATAATTATTTGGGTTCGTTAAGTTCGAAGCGTAAACACTGGACTATGTCGCTCCGAAGAAAATTTTATTAAATCTAGACAGTTTGAGACTCCAAAATAGCACAATACAGTGAAAAAGTTAATTAACCTATAAAGCCACCCGGAACCATACTTTTCTCAGCGGTGGGTCCAGGAAAATTGCCGAAAACAGATCACAAAAACTTGGGAATTCAGACGGAAACGAACACCACAGTGAGTCATCTTTTTGAACCAATACTTTTTTCGAAAACCTATTGAAACAATATTTTCACTTTGACCGTACAAACTGTCGCAAATAAAGCCGAGTTTGGTTTATCAGCTGTTTGAATGATGTGACAAACCAGTCATGACATTGACGTTTTAATGCCTCACTGAGAGCAGATGCTATGTTCAAAAACTAGAGGACGCGTCGTGATCACGTCGCGACGTGAATGGGTGCCAACAAGTTCCGGCCAATAAGATACAACCAGGGACGTTGCAGCCCAGGAATTTCTGTACATGAATGGCCGCATATTCCACGGATGAAATTTCCGTGGTTGTAATTTACGTGCTGTACACTTTTAAGAAATACGCCCACGGCAAAAAATGGAAACCGAAAATATTACTATGCGTCGTGCCCTTACACAATTAAACATGAAAATTCTAAATGATTCGGAGATGAGTATAGACAACCTTAACGAGACCAGAAACAGCTTACCGGATATATCGATCGATTCAAAGGAGCAGGCAAAAAAATGGTCTGAAAAAATTAGAACAGCTACAGATACAGCTGAACATTGCTCACAATGAGGTAGAACAGCTAGCGCTTGAAAATAATGAACTTAAACGGATAAACCAAGATTTATTACGGGAAAATGAGATATACAGAAAGATAAATCACAGCCCCATAAAGTCTCCATCAGGAGCCAAAAAGGGTAACAAGACTCAGCCCATACCTAAAGACACACAAAGACGACACAAGAGTACACAGACAGCGAATAAGACAACAAACTTGACAAAAGAACATAAATACACACAAACAGAGATCGATAAAGGCATACTGACTAAGGAATTAGTAGAGAGAATAAACATGGAAACACAGACAATAAACAATATGCATGACTATGCGAAGAATATAGAAATACAACACAAAACAACGCAAACAACAATGATTACAAAGGTCGCCGAGACGAATAAAGAGAATAAACATACGGAAACACCAACAACTAAGGATGGCGGCATATGTAACACACAAAACAAGGAAATGCAGACGACAAAGGTAGCGATAGTCACAGAAGAACCACATACAAAGAAGACCGACAGACAAGTAGATGAAAAACTTAAACTAAGAGTACGACCTAAACTATGTATTATAAGCAGTAACAAAGAAAATAAAGTTCTTACGATTGCGGAAGATAGCCTAAACACTTCAGGACTGTCATTATATCAAACCGAAATGTAAAATCACTGAATTGCTTACAGATATTGACAAAAAGGTATATGACAATAAGGGACTTTTGCATAATTATGATAGGGGACGAAGATTTTCTAATAACACAGGACTACTTTGAAATAATAAAAAGAATTAGAGAATTACTAATAGATTTGACACATACAAACATAATCATCTGCCTACAAATACGAAAGGGCAATGGACGTATTTAATTGAAGGGTAGAAAATTTTAACAATCTTCTTTACATGGACGTTTCCACTTATGAACATGCTTTCATATTTGACTCGAATAAAGATCTTAGCTATGACCACACGATGTTTAGGAGGAAATTAGGACACATAAACAACTTTGGCATGAGGGTAATATTGGAATCTCTTCAGAATTATTTGGATGTCCTTAGTGAAGGGTTAGGACTGACTTAACCTAAAAAAGATATTGAAAGGGACTCGACGGCAGATCTAGAGTTTTTTCGTGAATAAAGGCGACATGATTTTCCCTATAAAGCAGAAACTAGATAAAAAACATGAACAAAATCTAATTATCTTTCATCAAAATATAGTAGGGGCTATCAACAAAGCAGACGAACTCAGCGTAGCCTTGCTTTCACTATCTCAACAAAAGAACATGGATGTTCATGTAATCTGTCTAAGTGAGACATTTTTGAAAGGAAACTCTGAATCAATGTTAAAAATACCAGGATATAAACTAGCGGCATCATATTCTAGAAATAACAGAAGAGGTGGTACATGTATGCTTGTAAAAAAATTATATGGATTGCATTCCTTTAAATAGTAATTATTCAGATTTGGTTTGTAAATTTAACTTTGAATGCTCGGCTATCGAATTGGTACTTCATAAACTTATTATTGTGTGCATTTATAGAATACCGAATTCAAATCCGTCCATATTTATAGAAAAATTAAATCAATTACTATTTAGAATCACAAAAAAGAAGAAGAAAATAATACTGTGCGGGGATTGGAATTTGGATACTGTGAAGCCGAATAAAGGTTGTTACATTGTTAAAAAATTACAACATTAACATAATATAAAAACACCAACCAGAAAATTCTCATGTCTAGACCTTTTTGCAAGTAACATCAAGCATGCTCATGGGCAAGTACATCACCTGGCACTCTCCAACCATGAAACAGGGCAAACCTTGACAATTAAATCAGTCGGACAAGTTAGTAAAACCTGGTTTGAGTTCAAAAGAGACTTCTCTCCGGATAAAATAAACAAGTTCTGCCAGTGCATAGCTTCACTTGAGTTTTCCGAGATATATGAATATAATAATCTGGATGAGGCATTTGGAAGATTTCATGAACTCTTTATACTCTTTTTTAGACTGTGTTTTCCGGTTAGAAAGTTAAAGATGACTACAAGAAAAGCTAATCATTCCTGGCTAACCAGAGGATTGAAAAAGTCATCTGTGCACAAAAGATACATAAATAAAAAAATTATTTATAATAAATCTAATAACTCTAGAATTTACTCAAAATATAAAAAATATAGCTCTATACTCAAAAATTGCATTAATAAATCTCATAAAATACAATGTAAAAAAGTCATAGATAGTGGGAAAAATAAATGTAAATCAGTCTGGCAAGTAATTAATAACAGTATAGGTGATACAAAGAAATGTAATGAAATAGACAAAATTATAGCAGGTAACAGAACGTTAAGTAAATCTGAAGATATATGTGAGATATTTAATGATTTTTATATACAATTAACTAACAACAATGATTTCAAATACAACAGTGACAATATAAATAAATTCTTAGATACAAATAACAACAAAACAATATTTTTAAAAGCAACAGACTGTAAAGAAGTTACTAAAATTATTAAAACGCTTAATAACACTAATGCTGTAGGAATAGATGAAATTACAACAAAGATAATTAAACTGACAGCTCCTTTTATAAGTCATCCATTGAGCCACATTATAAATATTTCTTTAGAAGAAGGAACGTTTCCACAATTGCTTAAGAACTCTATAGTTAAGCCTATGTTTAAAAAGGGGAGTAGGACTGATATGACAAATTATAGGCCAGTTACATTGATACCAATCTTCTCAAAATTATTTGAAAAGGTAATGCTGCAGAGGCTTTATGATTTTGATACTAAAGAACACCTGCTCAGACATGAACAATTTGGTTTTAGGAAAAATAGTTCTACAACTTTAGCTTACTTCAATCTGATCAAACATTTGACTGAATCTATCAATGATAACATACCGGTAGTTGGGCTTTTCCTCGATATGAGCAAAGCTTTCGACTATATTGATCATAAGCTACTGTTAATGAAGTTAGATAAGTATGGAATAAGAGGAACGGCAAACGACTGGCTTAAATCTTACTTAAATGACAGACAACAATGTGTTGAGATATCTAAAATACAGTCAGGAGTTAAGATAACCTCTAGATCTAAACTACAGCTAAATAAGATGGGAGTACCACAGGACCTTTCCTATTTCTCATGTACATCAATGATCTGCCAAATATAACTAATCATCAAACGATCCTATTTGCGGATGACACTACTCTGGTGGTGAAAGGTAGAAATACAGAAACCTTTAACGCTGAAATAAATGACGCATTGGAACAAGTAATACAATGGCTAGGGCACAATAATTTTCAAATCAATCTGAATAAAACAACAGCTATACAATTTATTAATTATCGAAGGAAAAAAGTTGACATAAATATTAAGTACAATGACACAGTTATAAACCAAGTAGATTCAACTAAGTTTCTAGGAATAACTTTAGATGAAAATTGTGACTGGAAGAAACATGTATCACACGTCTGTGACAAATTAGATAGGTTCATGTATGCTTTGAATAGATTAAGGTTAACAGTGTCAAAAGAAGCTGCTATTACGGCGTATCATGGCTATGTTTCGTCTGTTCTTTCGTACGGTCTTTTGCTGTGGGGGAACTCAGTCGATATAGAGAGAGCTTTTAAAATTCAAAAGAAGTGTATTAGAGCTATCTTTGGGGTCTGGTTCATGGAGAGTTGCAAGCCGCTATTCAAAGAACTTCACATTCTCCCATTGCCTAGCATGTACATACGGGAGCTATGTATGTTTGTTAGAACGAATACTGACTATTTTAACAAACGAGCTGACATAATTCCAACTAACACTAAAGAGTTTATGGACTATTGTGATAAGAATTATAAAGGGTTTGACAAGAGATTGAAATAATTTTTGACATTGTTATAAATACAAAATCTCTACAAAATCGAATTTGAAATTGTGGATGTTAGATAGATTAGAGACATTTTATTGAAACAATTTATAGTGATATAAGTACATCAAAGCTCACTTTATTGTAGTATAACATTAAATTTAGATATATACCTATTGATACGCCCCTAGGGTAAGATACAGTGAAACATACTATTTATAATAAGAACATAAATTGTACCTGATATCTATATGAATAAATGATTCTGATTCTGATTTGTTTTATTTTATTTTTATAATTTGTTGTTATAGCGGCATTAGTGTCAGCGGAGGCTTATTGAATTATTGTTTTCACCCTTTGGGTACCGAACTCTAAAAAGGGAGACCTTTTTCCTGTAGTGGGCCAATACAAGCTGAAAATAAAATAAATATGGAGTTAATAATTTAACTATAAAATGATCAATGTTATAGAATTATTGTCCGACCATTCGAAATGAATAATATTAATTACAGAGGAGCGGCTAGTAAAATGCGAGTCGTCGTGTGACGACCCTTTCCACCGGAACGGGTCAGCGGGCGACGCGGGCGGCTCGCCGGACGAGTTTGAGATGCATCACAATGTAAGTTAGAATCGAATGTACAACCACACCGCAGCGTTCGCGTAAGAATAAACCCATCCAACTCAGCCGTAGATGTCGTAAGAATCAAAAGCAGAAAACAATCTTTATCGTTGAGATGGTTTTCGTTTCTATTCCTCGTTGAATCCTGTGCTTAATAAATGTGTGCGTCGTGATCCGACTGTACTGCAGTCGGACACGGTCAGTGTAGTGTGTCGTAATGTGAACTTGGACATTCCTGATTCTGCAGACGAATTGAGGGTAGTCGTGGATACTGCCATCAATTCTCGGCGGTAACTCTGAGTACATCCAGTCGTCCCGTGGTAACCACGATCACTGTAACGCGATGAAAACGTAGGGGAAAATATAACAAAAAGTACGCAATAAATATCCGAGAAATTAAACCTTTAATATGTCGTAAGAATCAACAAAGGAAGTTTGTCCACGAGAGGAAGGGCAGCTTCCTTCTGTGTATAACTCAACACCTTCACTGCGATCACCAATCCGCCTGCCGAGAATAGTGATTATGGAAAAACTACCCTCCTTGGGGGAGGAATGTTCTGCAGGGGATGTGAGTGCTAATGAAGAATATCCAAGATTTCAATAACTTTATTACTTTAGGCTCATAAATAGCTCTACGACACTAAGCACATTGATCAACAATTGCCTGGTTTAGTGAATATTTTGTTTTTATTAATATTTTCGAAAAGTAAAGACAACATTTTTTAAGTAATTTTCCCGTCATTTGTGATCTAAGCTAAAACCCCCTGAATGTTTGGTCCTTACTTTTTGTTACACCATGTATAGTAATTCTTATCAATCTTTGAGCTCAGTTGACGTGCAGGGTTCGCCAGGATTATCTACATAATGAGGGGGAAAAAAGTACTTATTATTTTATAGATACATAGAAAAACATTAATTTCAACACAAATATAGGAGAGAAGAACATACGTGTGACCTGACCCTTAGTTGGCTTTTATAGTAGAGTAATATCACACTTTATAAGCCATCTACTTAGTGCAGTGACTCAAAGTAAAATTAGGCCTCCTACACTAGAGATTGCTGTCTCGGTCCTTTGATTTAATCGAGTCCACAATGTACGAAGTTCCTAAAAGTTCGGTTAGTAGCAGAATAATCACAATATTTGCTCCCCAGGAGAACGGTTCCGGCGTGTCTTGTTCAGAGGCACCGGAGCGGCGGGTGTTCGTACGACTCTACATAGTACAGCCTAAGAGTCTACAGGAGGGATCGCTCGTCTACACCCCGCCTAGCAACCATCCTGGACTTATGCATGGTAAGTGTTCTTTTGTATTGTGTGAGTGTGAAGCAAGACACACAAGGCTCCCTCGTCCGTGTACTACTTTAGATTTGCCGCTCGGGGTTTGCGACTGTTGGTTTTGTAGCGCCGTTGCCACTAGAGATCTGAGCCAGCCAGTCAAATATTGAACCGTCTCAAAGTCTTTTGTTTGGAGACCGAAAAATTGCCTAGCAAGGCTGCCTCGCTGAGCTACCAGTTCAGTCAGTACGTGGTTAAATTAAAGAGAGTAATAAAACTTTGGCCCCAAAAATTTATACCAACCAGTTGTAACGTGTATGGTTTCTTACAGCAATGTCAGAACCAACTCTAGAAGACCTTCACACGGCGGAGGAATCTCCCGCGCTCGCCTCCAGCATACTGCAGCAACAGACGGAGCAGTTGAAGAGCTTGTTGCTCCGAGCGCAGGTAACAACGACAAAGTTGACGGCTAAGTTGGCGGACGGAGGTGTAACACTCCGTGCTTCGGAAAGCACGTCAAGCAGTGGGTGCTGCGCCAGTCGTGCGGCCCCCGGTCATGTCAGTCTGCTGTCTCAGTGCCGTATGAGAGTGAGGGAATAGAGTGTACCGATGCTTGTGGTCACATTTGTGCACTTTAATATATTTTTGTATATTGTATGTTCTGCGACCGCGCCTTGAACACTCACCAACTGCGCCTGTTTTCTTTAAAATTTATATATATTTTTCTGATAACACAGCCTTTTCCAACAGCCACCGTCGAACAGTATGTTGGTGTCGCGGCAGGAATCTCCCCCGGGAGCGCCTCAACTGAATCTCATGACACCGGACGCGTTCAGGTTAGTTAATAAATATTTTATAGTTTACTTCATTATGTTTTCTGTAGTTCGTGACACGAAGTTCGTGGCGTAAGAATGGCCCCCCCAACTTACCCCCTGGATGTCGCTAGAGCCCACCAAGAGAACCTACCGGAGGAAGGGCAGCAACTTCTTTCTGTGTTTTATTCAACACCTCAACTGCGATCACGTGACAAGCTTGGTGCCAACCTTTGAGGAGGCCTAATGGTCATCTGTGGAAGTATGTGGGCTGGTGATATGATATTTTGGTTTGATGCCAAAAACCTTGGGAGTCTTTAGTGCATGGCAGCCGTCTCTAGGTAGTCTAGTCACTTAATGTTAACACTGCGCTGTATGGCACGCATAGACCGACGACATCGTAGCGGTCGCAGGGAGTTGATGGATGGAGGCGGTTCAGGACTGCTATTTGTGCCGTCGCGTCGTATGGGGGAGGCCTATGTTCAGCAGTGGACGTGTATGGGCTGATATGATGATGATGACACAACTCTGAAACGATCAAGCGATCTCATCGGCCCTCCATATAATCCCTCAGGCCGCGGGCGAAAGGGGGAATTTAGATCCTAAGTAACCCTTCACACTTAAAGAAGTTTGTAAGACATTAAGGTACATTTCTGTAAGATTTTTTTGCTTATGAAACATCTTGGTAAGCATAGAATACAGTAAACGATTAAATACTGACTAGGTATTGAAGTGAGTAAACTCTTTGTTGCCTCCAGCTCTCCAGGCAAACGCGAACAAGACGAGCTACCAATAACGTCCGTCACGCCCGACATCGCGGTCAAATCGCGCAGCTCCACGTCAGGTAAAAACGAAGAAACTTCATTCACAACTGGTAGGCTAACTATCGATCATTCATACGTTCATAACATATAACGTAACGCACGTTATCAGCTTTATTTGTGCTAATTTTATCGCGAGTAAAGCTTTATGCTATTTATATTGCGAATAACGTGTTATGAGCTCTAATTTCTTTATGACTCAAAGAAATAAACGCTCATAACGCGTTATGTATGATCGATATAGCCTATCAATGTAGATGTACTGATCACCAATGTCTGTTGACAAAACAAAGTCGCGCTATGAAGCATTACAGCCTGTCCGCGGCTTCATAAGGTTATTTCTATCCCATGAGAACTGATTTATGAGACAAAAAGTAGCTTTTGTTTTATTGTAAGCCTATGCAAAATTTCAGCCCAATTTGTTCAATGGTTTTGACGTGAAGAAGTAACAAACATCCATCTATCCATCCAAACTTTCGCCTTTTTAGTAGTGCGATGATCATATTTTGTTACAGCGGTGTGTACGGAGGGTCACGGCATCAGCAAGCTGACTTCAGGCGGATCCAGCCCCAGCCGGGAGGTGCAGGAGATCATGTCGCACAACGAAGATGATGACTTCTACACGGATCACATTGTATGTACTTACTAGTCATCATCAGCCTGTACTGGTCCAATTCTGGATATAGGGCTGGCTAGTCCGGTCCGTGGATTTTGTAAGACAGCGCGTGCTAAGCCGCTTTTGAGGCAGCTCATTCCCATTAGTTCTGTGCTGTAGTTCTGTTCAGAACTGCTGGGATACAAATTGGGAATAAGCGTTTGAGGCGGGGAGGCGTGCGGGTGCTGCACGAGAGCGGTGCGGCCTATAAGTGCTTCAATCTTTAAACCAATTGTATGTTAGATTAGATAGAAAGCTCATTGTAGTTATGTATTATACAATGTATTTTTGTCGGTGTACAATATTTTTTAGTATTTTATTGTAGAGCATTGTGTTCTGTTTGTAGGATGAAGCAATCCTGTGCGAGGAACCGGTGCTGGAACCGAAGCCGGTGCCGCCGCCGATACCGAACGGCAACGAGGCGCTGTTCCAGAACGACTTGTTCGGGGACACAACTGTTAAAGCACACAAGCTCTCACATAGCAGTATGTATTACAACTCTCGCATCTAGAATTCAAGATATTTTGTAAACAACCCTTTGTTGACAAAATATCTTGTTACAAAGAAATACTGGTGGATAATATTTGACGACACAGGTATCATTAGCGCAAATCTCAGAAGAAACCATTTTTGATTTGACAGCTTTCATTCGTCTCTCGTCTGATTTGAATGTGCACCATTTTCGCGTATGCAAGAACAGTCTATTTCTATATTTTTAAGTTCGAGTTTGATAACAAGAAATTTTTCTTAACTATCCGTAACGCTATGCCTTACACAACTTACAATATTTTCTTAGCCTATTTCTTGTCACTATCAGACATTTAATACTCTTGCTATTATAATATTAGCCCCAAAGAAAGTAGAGGTTGTGTTAATGGTATCAGATGTCTCATGTAATTTATCTTTTCAGCAAGTGAAACATCATGGCCGCCGATATCAATCGCACAAATAACGGAAGCGAACCAACGGAAAGCGTCGAGCGACAAATCTGGCGCTCAGTCTCTCAACGTGTCAGCCACGGCACTGACCGGCCCTGTACTGGAGCGGACGACAAGTGACGAGCCGCGGATAGAACGCGCCAGGCTTGACATGCTCGAATCCAAGCTTGACAGACTCACCGGTGAGGGCAGATTTTCATTCAGACTTCCACATCTCCTATCGATCTCCCCCAAACCTAGCTTGTAATATAATATGAGAACCACAGAGCTCAGAGAAATATATGACTCGAGTCGAAGCTACTTTATGAATTGAAATCAGAAATTAAATAAATACTAAGTTTTATAAAGAAATATTTAAGTTTTATAATTGAATGCTGATTTTTATCTACAGATCTACTAGAGCAGCAAAGTATGGAGCTCCGTTTACTCCGTGAAGCCACACAAACTCCGCGTGACATGCTGGACTCAGCGTTACATCAACACCAGCTCAGCACCACGCAGGCCATCGAAAATGCCTTGCAAGTAGGGTAAGTACTTTGACAAATACAACCCTTTGGACACGAGGTTGTACATAACTTGGTATAGATACTTTGATCGTGGCGGTCGAGGCGAAAATATACAGAATTAATTTCTCTAACTCAGCCCGTGGATGTCGTAAGAACTAACTAAGGGAACCTACCAGAAGTAGCAGATTCCTCATGTGTATTTTTACACGATCACTGCGTTCATAAATCCGCGTGCTAAGCGTGGTGATATTGACAAATCCCCCCCTTGTTGCTGGTGAGGATAATGAAACTTTAGTTTTTATTACATGCCTTCGATTTTCGTCAGCTTATCTTCTTGTCTACCCGCAGTTGGGAGCGCATCGGTCGAGTAGGCGAAGCCGCGAGCGCGCGCGCCGCCTCGGCCGCCGGCGTCGGCGCAGCGAGGGCCTTAGAACCGCTGGCAGCAGCCTTACAGCACGAACTGGCGACCAAACTCACCGCCACCGACCACCTGCTGAGAGACAATATAGAGAAACTAGCTAATAGCAAGGTAATGTCAAGTGTAAAAAACACCTGCAGAAATCTTGGTTTTTTGACAATGTGACCGCAACTGTCTTAAATATGCTTGACCATGCATGCACAAAAGTATTTAGCACGCCTTCGTGGTGTCGATAAAAGGAGTACCAAAAGGTCAAGGGCGCTCAGTATGAGCTGCATGTGTTTTACTATACAATACTATACGAAACTCTTTATTGTAGACCACAAAGTTAAATAAAAAACATAGACAAACATGAACAAGTACAATGGGCAGCCTTATCGCTTAGAAGCGATTTCTTCGAGGCAACCTTTGGATGGATGGAAGTGCATATTTATCGCTCGCGAAAATTAAACTCGCTCTTTCTCACAGCTTTCCCTGTCCTGACCGACCGATTGCGGTATAGCGCAGCTAATACAGGTACAACTAAATCCCTTGACCGTTGACGGGCGAAAAGCTATGCCCTACGATCCCCAACTCACTGTGGGGATTATGGCCTTACCCCCTAATAATAAGAGCGAATAAGACGCTTATCAGGTAAGACCTATGTATGTCCGTTCAGTATTTGTTTATTCCAGTGTTTCACATGATTTCGTAAATTTCTCTGCACGTTTTCATGTCAAAGTCTTTTTAAATAAATAAAAAATAAATAATGGTGGACAATTCACACAGCATTATCTAGCCCCAAGCTAAGATATTATTTTAAAGAGAGGTACCATAAGGTTTGTACACAGAAAAAAAGAGCAGTTGACTAGGATAGGCTAATAACATGACCAGCACTAATAATGTTTCCTCCTTTCCACGACCTCAGTGGTACAGCGAGCGAAGGGTTGCCTACGACGCAGGAGGTTGCTGGTTCGAGACAAATGTTTGTACGATCGATAGGCATTTGTTCCGGGTGTTCTGGGTGTCCTCTGTGTATGATAAATAATTTGGTGTGTTTAAAAAAAACTAGAAACAAACTTTATATTCCTGATAAATAAAAATAGGGTTGAACTTACGATAGCGCTATATAATTTTTCAAGTGGTGACAGAATATGGTTGGCCTTGGTGGCCACCAAACCCACTAAACCATTTTCTGCTAATACTAAATGAAACAAAACTCTAGGTAACAAAAAATAGTTTATACTGGGTATTATCAATTGGCGTGAGAACTTTTGGTAATTTTTTTCCATAACGATACAAGAAAAATAAAGAGTGGCGCTAGTGTCGCATTACTATGCGCCTTAATGACACATGGATTACGAAATCCGCCTCGGGTTCCAGCTCACGCTACGTCACTACTGCATGTTGATGCGGCCCTCCCCTAAATACAGTGATTACTTTTGGCCCGCGGTCGTGCTTGGATAATGGGATGAATGAAAAATTCTGACAGATCAAGAGAAGAAACAAAAATCCCGTTGGAAATTGTGGATCTTCTTTACTTAAACAGCCAAATTTTTGTTAAGCGTATAGATTTAATGAGGATTTTTGGAGTAAATATATTATATTTTAACAAAAAATTAAGCAAAAAATGGAGTTATTAGTTTTTAATAAAAATATGTTGAAAATAAAGTAGCAACAAAATTAGGCTTAACTAGGTATTTTTAATGATAATTTATTAAACATGCGGTAGGGCATCATAGTAACCCTGATAATCAAGGGGCATTGATGAGTTTAACTGTTGCAAATCAGAGTACTTGTTTTTTGTGATTTTGCGTCGCTCGTTGAACAGGTTTTTTAAATTTTACGCTGGGGTAGGTTCTAGAGGGGTTTTTTTTGATTAAATAAATAAATAAATATAAATTGTAAAATAATTCGCCATTAGGCCTATATTGAACAGCTCTTATGTCAGTGACCTGTAAATAAAAAAAACTTGCATTAAACTAAATTTCTATTATGGAGGTAGGGTTCCTAATTTTTTTTTTTTTTTTTTGGCGCTATGGCGCTCTTTAGGGGAGCATATGTCCTATGCCCAGCAGTGGACTAGCATAGGCTGATGATGATGAACAGAATAGATAACTGACAGTAGACAAAAATGATGTTTACCTTTGGGTCACCTTTCTTTCATCTTTGCTGGCCGAATCGATTTATAAAAAGCTCTTGTTTAAAGTCTTTGAAATAATGAAAGGTCACGTATTCGCATTTGTATCTGGTGCTATTAGATTTTGTCGATCGACATACATTAATGTATTCAGCAGGGACATTGATAGTTTGGTTTTTTAGCCACGCCCAGTGTAATTTTGTCTTATTCGTGCCAAAATAAACTTATTTGCTAAAATAAATTTCCAAAACACTTACCACGTTAATTGTCATCAATCATCAATCTTCACATGGCCTCTTTTTTAAATTATAGCACTCAGGAGTATGCACTTCTTGCTGTGACGCCATATAAAATGGCGGATACGTGGGAGTTGTTTGTCAAAATTGAGAAGTTTCGTTTCAAGTGGAGTTATTTGATTTTTTAATAGCGATTTGAAGCAAAACTGATTGGAATCGTGGAGATATTAGAAATGCAAACAGTAATGAAAAAATCTCATTTTTCCGGTACAAAAAAGTAATATCAAAGAAAAGTGGAGTTATTCGTTTTGCAAATTAAGGTATCGATATATTCTAACGCTTTTTCATTGAAATATATCATCGCAAGATTTTCATTGAAAACTGCAACCCATACATACATTGGAGATACTGTGTGGATTTGCCAGCTTTATCGAACATAACTCGTTCTTTTCAGACCATCACAGAGCGCCTCAGCTCCGCCATAGCGTCTTCAGTATCCGACATGGTGAAAGAGTCCTTCCGAGCAGCTCTCTTCGACACCGTGCTGCCGGTCATGGAGAAATCACACGGCCAGATATTTCGGCAACTCAACCACGCCTTCCAAAATGGATGTAAAGAGTGTATGTATAACCAAACTAGCTGCGCTAGCGGTGTTACACGCGTTATCAAGTATCTTAAATATTTGTATTAGAAAATAACATTATATAATACTTGGTCACCTCGAAAAGACTCGAAAGAGGATTTGTGACTTCGACAAAGGACTTGTCCAGCTCCTATGTGCTCTTTCGACAGTTAGTATTGCTGCTTTATTTTAAACATAAAAATATTAGTAGGATAATGTAATGCAGGAAACTAAAATTAACTGAGACTTAGTAAACTTATCTGCTCCACCCTGAGATACTAATACGATACTACTACTATATCATAATAGTAAGTCATCATCATCAGCCCATACACGTCCACTGATGGACATAAGCCTCCCCTGTACGACGCCTCAAATAGCGGTCCTGAGCCGCCTCCATCCATCGACTCCCTGCGACCGCAACGATGTCGTCGGTCCATCGAGTGGATGGTCTCCCATGTAGGGCCACCAAGTGTGGTGATTATGGATTTGCCATAATCACCACACTTGGCAGGCGGATTGGTGACCGCAGTGCTGGTGTTTAAAAATACTCAGAAGGAAGCTGCTGCCCTTCCTCTGATAGGTTCCCTTAGTCGGCTCTTACGACATCCACGGGTTGAGTTGGAGGGGTCGATATTCGTACGCCGCGACCCCACGGCCAACGAAGATTACGCATAATAGTAAGTATAAATTGATAAACACTTGACCACGACATTTAGTTATTTATTTATTGCTTTCGCAATATAAGGGAAGAAGTAAACTTGTATTGCCAATACCACTCAAAGTAACGTTTCCCCATTGTTTCAGTCGCTGTGCACACAGAGACGGCTGCGCGCGCGGCGGCGGAGCGCGGCGGTGCGACGGCCGCAGCCTCGCTACGCGCAGCACTGGACCGACACTCTGAGATGCTGGCCGCCGCCACCGCCGCCGTCCCGCATGCCTCGCAGCACCATCAACTCACACAGTCCCTCTCGCAATCGCTCAGAGAGGCAGCACACAGGTATTAAGGAAATAGACTTTGTTGTAGAATCCTAGATGTTTTTTGTAAACAAAGGATTCGCAAAACCGAATAAATATTGATGGAATTACATTGTACACCTAGGCGAGAAATTTGGAACAGGAATAGGCCATTTTCCGAGCAGGTGTTATATAAAATATTTTACGACACTGGTATCATCAGAGCAAATTAAGAGGCCTCTTTCCAGTGTATTGCCCATACAAACGTAATAACAAAATTATTTGTAATTTGAGCCTATGTCCACCATATTATTCTCTTTTTTGTATTTGAATCGTATTTATTTAGGTTGCTACACAACTTTTTTTTATTAATAGCATTTTGCATATACTTACGTCAAAATAGACATGTTTTGATCCTATTTGTTTCGTATTAAAAACTGTGTTAAAAACAAAGATTTCTAATATTTTATTTGATAAGAAATAAGAACACTTTATGTAAATAAAATGCAAAATGTTTTCACTCATCATTTTTATATAACGGAACACAATTTCGGCTCGAATTGAAAATGAATGAAAAATAATTTATTTGTGCATTGAGACTTACAACAATTTAAATAAAATAAAAAATAAAATAAAAATACTTATAATTGTAAGTCCGAATTCACAAAATGGCCTCTGCCTCAGCATGGGCTGATAGCTAGCAAGCTAGTAATCAACGCTGGTCTTCCGTCAGAGCCATGTTGCTGACGATACGGACAATCTGTCTACATAAAATACAATTGGAATTGAATTGTGGGATGGTGTCACCGGGCCGTTAAGACATTCGAAACAGTTTTTGATTTTTGTTTGATCATTTAATTTGTCTCTTGTGTGTTTTTGACTGGAAACGAAGGATCTTCGCTGCGCGTTTAGCTTTTTGTTTTTAGAGGTTACGTTACTGTTACTTTAGACGCTCACAGATCACGCCGATATCTTTATTGTCTAAATTCTTTTTTAATCTTTTGAACCTGCTTTTGGGTTTATTTTTTAAACTATTGAAATATTTAATATATCAGTAAGGTTTATGACCTTAGCAGTACGGACACTGGTAAAATTGTGCCGATCAGACGCAGAGCCATTAAACCAAGAAACATTAAAACAAGCATGAACCTAATCATTATTAATGTTGTTTCCAGTGTCCTAGAGAAAGAGATGACGTGGTGGCGAGAGCAAGCCCGCTCGGTGGCGCTGCAGATGTCTCGAGCACATTCACCCTCCACGCCCTCTGTGGCGGATAGACAGGTTGGTGCAGCTCGATGGTGGGCCCTTTCTGAACAATAACCCTTGGTTTTGAACCATGCAGGTATACTTGAATACTAAGGATTATAATATTTTATAAAAAGTGATTTTGATAGAAGAATTGAGTAGAAGTTGAAGTAACGTCGTTTAAGTAAAAAAAAATATCGAACCTACTTCAAATTTGAATTCTATCATCGAATATATATAATTAAATAAAGACGAAGTTCTAGCATAGCATCATTAAAAAAAAGGAAATTAAGAGATCTCACAAGTTGGGTCAAAACTTCAGCATCATTTATCATGAAGTTAGAAAAAGAAGTCAACAATACCTTCTTTTCAGAGAGGCCACCGTATCTCACCAAGGAACTGTATTCAAGAATCTTTGCCTTTCCTTCTACAAGTATAAATATTAATAACTTAATAATTACCACTGGAATATACTTAACTCTAATTACGAGAATTCATTGCCCAGTAAAGTAGAAGTGTTCATTTGGAACGGTATTATCACAAATATTTTGATTCATTATTCACATTTGAATCATTGTAATGCACACCCTAGGAATTGTACGTATAAACCTGATACTGCTTGTATCCGATAGAATCCATAATATTTACATATGTTTATTATTTCTATTAAATCCATTATTGTATTAATAACAGAGTTAATTGCTATTTGTTTCAGTTCACTTGAATGTTTTAATATTTAAAAATTAATGAAACTAATCAGAACTAGATATATCAATCAGTAGTAGGCCGACCACAGGACTTGTTGCCTCGGATCGAATACAGAGAAATAACGACATTAGAATGCCTAAAATATCTGAATGCATTTCAGATATTTTACGCATTCTTCCTTCGAGTTACATAATTTACGCGTTACGATGGAATTTTTGCCCATTTTACATAAACAACAATCCCTGTGCTTGTTCTACAGATATGGTCGGTCTTTATATGTCTAAAGTGCTTCTAATTACATAACTTTCATTTTCCTTCCGCAGATCCAATCAGCCCAAATCCAGTCGCTCCTAAGCGGCGGCGACATGAACGGTGCCTTCCAATTAGCTCTGAACGCTTCCGACCTAGCGCTGGTGATGTATGCCTGCCGCACCGCCGACCCGCCGCAAGTCTTCGGACCGCCGTGCAAACTGAAGCAGAATGTACTACTGTCTCTGGTGCAACAGCTGGGCGCTGATATGACGAGGGATACTGAACTTAAACACAGGTAGTGTAAGATCTAAAATGTGCTACACAAACACTGCGATAAAGCTAGAACTAAATGCGTTAGACCTAGCCTCAAGTCTTCAGACCGTCGCGTCGTGCAAACTGAAGAACCATGTATTACCCTCTTTTAATAATGATGGTCTTATAAACAAAATAAGTTCTTAGAAAGCCTGCTGTGTAGTTTGGTCTCGTGTATCCGGAGAAAATCTAGATTTACCACGTTTTCTGTAAATTTTGTTTGTCGGATATATAACGGAATAATCCACCAAATGACATTTTAATGAGCTGATGTTTATTGAGCTTGCCCTTCTCCACAACAGTGTGCAAATCATTATCATTCAAGATATAAATCTTTAAAATTAAATTCCACCCTCAGATACCTTGAAGAAGCAGTAATGAATCTCGACACGTCCAACCCCGTCACCCGCGAGCACCTGCCGGGCGTGGTGCGCGCGCTGCAGAAGCAGATCGTGGCCTTCCTTACCGCGCAGCCGACTCACGCGCGCGCCAGGCACTTCCGCATGCTGCTCATGGCTGCAGACTCGCTGCTCAAGGGGAACGTCTGATAGGCTGCCACCTCAAGAGGCCGTCTTGTGGGCTGCCTCCTCAAGGGGATCGTCTGATCGACTGCCTTCTTAAGGGGGCCGTCTGGTGGACATCTTAAGAGAGCCATCTGATGGGAGAGACTAGAGGGACAACAGTGATCTGTGACAGTGATTATAGTGTTTTGTGGTAGTTTTAAAGATTGTGTAATAGTTTTCTTTACTTATAATTTCACCATCTCTCTTAACCTCTTAGGAGCTACGCCCCAGCGTTAAGGAACCACCGCCGCCGGCCCTGCGGGTGTTGTATTATAAAAGATAAGCGACAAGGTGATGTTACTTCGTTAGCCAAGTGTCATCATGTTGCATGCCTTGATATGCGGTGAATTATGGTATGGCCAATTCAATAATTCTATGGTCATAGAGCAGGGCAATGCAGCCATGGTCTTAGACACGCTTCCGACTGGTATTGATATGGACCAGTTGAGCTACCTGTTGATTGTTTGTAACTGTCTGCAGTTAGTTCCATTGTTTCAATTGTAAATACTAGTTCTAATTTGTTTCTATATTTCTTTGTTAATAAAGATTCTATAGTTGTATTTACACATGAACTGAAAATAAATCTTTAAAACAATTATTTTTCAACTAAGTATTTTAATTCTTTGCTTATAATTATAATCTTTAGAATTACCACAAAATAGTGTCTCTGTCTCATGTCATAATCACTCGCTACCTATTATAGTTATTTGTATGTATGTAGGTACTGTACAGTTTTTGATGCGCCCAGCGCGTATCTATGCTTTTTATTTTTTGATGTGCTTATGGGCTTGTCCCCATCACCACGTCACGACGTCGTCAACTTGGAACGGTGCGTTGTCGTGGTGCGGCACGTTGATGTGACGTGCTAATTTGCTCTCTCTAGATATGGACCGCACAAGACGTATTCTGCTCCTGATATTGTTAAGAAGACACTTGAAAAATCTAGAGAGAGACTGCTTGTTCATAGGTTCGTGAATGAAAAATTTACCGAAATGTAACCAGGCACGATAACGTTGCGGCATCTTGACGTGCATTGTCACGACACCGTAACGTAAATTAGCACGTCACGTCAACGTGCCGAGCCGCACCACCGCACCGTTCCACGTTGACAACGTCGTGACGTGGTGATGGGGACACGCCCTGAAAACTAATGACGAATTTTATTGAAATTTGTGCGTTTTTATTAAGCGAGTATATGTACGAACCTATGCCGAGTTTATAGGATTTTTTTGTGTCGTTAAAAGTCCAATAAGGTTTATTGTCTGCCATAGAAACATTTTACTGCCATTCTTCTTCCACTTGTGGACAAGTGGACAAGCGGTGGAAGGACTAGCGTAAGCCTAGAGATAAACGTAATTCATTTATCATTTCTTACGAAAATGAATAAATGTGTACCTAAATGCAAATGTTTACTAAGCTGTTTAAGGTTGATTTAAAGTAAAAGTATAAAGATTTTTATTTGCCAGAACAGATGAGTAATATGCAGTAAATTTACCTTAAATAAAAAGAAAAACTGACAAAATCGGACTCCACACAGCATGTGCTATGGTAGAGCAGATCATACCATGGCGCTGGTCTTCCGTGGAGACCGTGGCGCTTAAGGCAGCCTTATACATACTTACAACAAAGAATAAAAATTATACGTAAATTTAAACATCAAGAACTAAAACTATGATTCAGACCGAAGTAATCGGTAACAACTATTCAGAGTTTAGTTGCCTTTATAGCGAGTATTGAATATCTTTTTGTGTGAGAGACAATCCACCTTAAAATATTAACTACATATAACGAGTTGATGAAAGTACCAAAATGCCATATAATTGAGGCTTCCTTATGCATAAGTGGCGCTCTAATCTTGTTATATCTAACGATATCCCACATGTCAATATTCTATAGCGGGGGGCGCCACTTGTACTTGACGAGGTGTTAAAGAAATATGTGAGGGATTGAATCCATTTGTTGCAAGAACAATACTGGCTTTTAAAAAGACTGTTTGTTAGTTAGTATTTATGTATTACATAAGTACATTATATCGAATACTTGTAAGTACTTAGGCCTAGCTATGATACTCAACTTTCATATGGGTGATCAGAAAAAATATGTTTGTAACTATAGTTCAGCCAAATTAGTTGTTCGTAATCTGAATCCGATCGAGTGCACGTTATGCGTTTTGAAGCACGCGCTTTGGTAACGGTCCGATGCGTACACATTCAAAGGCTTCAAGGTAGGTATTCAAAACTGCGTTCGGATGTATTGGATTGTTTTTCAAACGCGCGTTACCAAAGAGCGTGCTTCGAATAGCGTTGTAAAAAGCTAACGTCTTGACGTCTGACTTGGTCTACACCTTATAGTATTATACTAAATATCTTATAACTGTGACATTTAATGATTCGTTTAGTGATGCATTCTTTTATAGTATAGAACGATTCCCATAATACAATCCATCATTCGTCCTCGCGATCTACAATAGAGTAAGAAACAAGTTTAAATCAAAATTTAACTAGCGATAGGCAAACCTAGTGATTGAATATTGAAAACTGCAATAGTTTAAAAAAAAGATATTTAAAGTGCCTCACTGAATTGCTAGTTAAGTTATTTGAATGGCTCGTCTCAACATCTATCTACAGAGCCTTTTGCTAGTTCTGTCTTCAAGTTGTATAACACTAGCAATACGTCAAGTTTGCCTCGTGATTTGTTCTAAAAAAGTTACCTTCTACAATATTGTGTAATGTTCCTGTATAATACGGAAAGTTAAAAAAATATTTATATATATAACCCTTCCACAATAGGCAAAATGATGGATGTATATTGTACTGATGTCAAATTAACGGAAGCACAGATTTTATATTACACAGAAGATATGATGTGTAATATTGTGAAGCTAAATAGGACTGAAGCGAAATTTGGATATGATCATATACGGTAATTAAATTGTGTTGTTTATTGTTTTCATTTATATTTGTTATATATTACTATACTCTGCCAAGCTCAAGATATATTTGTGAATTTCCACTACTCGACGATTTTATTTCAAGTATTTATTTTGCAATCCTAATACATACAATGTGAGAGGTCTTAAATATTTCACTTAGAGGCTAGGTATTAGGAGCCTTGTTAGGGCGCCATGCAACTTAATTTTAGCACATTCCTGCGAAGTTTTAGTACCTACTGACAATTATACACTCGTGGACAAATTTAGAGGAACGCCAAAAATGGAGGCAAATCCCTCCACCATAAGGCTCTCTTCCAACAATGTTACACTGAGCTTATCTTTCTACGTGTCATCTTCATACTGTGTTCCTTCCGTTATCTGCCTTAAGACAGAATCTGGACTCATCAGTAAAGAATATTTTTCCCCAAGCTTCATCATCACAATGAAGATGCGAACGAGCAAAGCTGTACCGAGCTGCTCGTTGACCTGTGGTGAGCAATGAGCCTCTGGCCGGCAAGTATGCTCCTATACTAGCTGCCTTACATCTTCTTATCGTTTTGGTGGAAACTGTTACACTTGTCGAACTTCCAGCTTGTTTCGTACCTCGGAAGAAGTCGAAGTGTGGTTTCTGAGAACACTGCTTACAATAAATATGTCGCCCCTTTCTGTTGTTACTCTATGCGAGCTTGTCCTTTAGGTACGTCTGGTATACTCTCGAGTCTGCCGGTATCATTTAACATTGCGACTTGGCAACGAGAAAATATTATGTTATTCTACCTGTTTTACGTTAAATCTCTAATAATCGTCTAAATATGACCATGAGTGTATATACTCAAACGCTACGTCACAACGATAATTTATTTCTGTGTTGCTAGTTACAAACATTAGTAAATACTTGGGAATGGTTTGAGTTTAGGTCAATTCATCATCAACAAACTTTGTATTGTCATTTCGTAGTATTGCTTCATATCTTATTTTTGTATAGTTTCTCATTCTCTGATTGCTTTTCACTTATATTTTTGACCATTTTATTATTTTCCCAGTTTAGTATGTCGCTAGAACTGTATAAGAAAATATTTAAAATATAATTTTATTTTCATTTGCAATGTTGTTTTATTAGACTGATCCCTACCTAGCTGTTAAAATAACTATACAAATGTACAAAGTATTTTTCACTTCTCTGGCTCAAAAAGTGTATCATAATAGTGTAGCTTAGCGGGCCTAAAACTCGAGTTTAATACCTCGGGCTAAAAAGTATACCCCAAGCATCTACATCGCGGGATTGGATGAATATGTCAACTCAGCTGAAGCCGCACTCAGATCTTAATAATGCAGGAAACTCAAGCATGAGTCGAGTCTCTCCAACTTTTACTCCACAACAATCAACTTAAAATATTATCACATCCCAATCACAGAGAACCGAAATAAAATTGCCCGGGAAAAACATATCACTAAACATTCAAAATTGCTCTAACTGCACATTTAATTTTTAATAAAATTTCTGAAAATTGTCTAATTTTGAATTGTTTTATTTTCTCGCAATCGAAGTGAAAAGTAGAGTGTTTTACTCGGGCCAAAACCACCCATTATAACTCGGTCTTGTCATACTCCCTCGCTACGCTCGGGAGTATAACAACCTCGTATATAATGGGATGGTTTAGTCCCTTGTAAAACAATCTACTATTAAAATCAGTATACTTAACAAACCGTCTACCGACCCAATCAGAGCCACCACCTATTTTATCGTATTATTACGATATACAAAGGAATTTTCAAAAATCCCATGGCCCGTTTGTGATACCTATCATACGGTTATTTTAATGCCTCTGTAATAGTTTTATATTGTATAGCTTAGGAGGAGATGCGAAAACTGAGTTTGGTCGCCAAAAAGTGAACTTCGCATCTCTTCCTAAACGATACAAAATAAAACGATTACAGAGGAATTTTAAAAAAAGCGATATGTATAATAAACTGGCCAAGGGATTTTTGAAAATTCCTTTTTTTAACGTAATAATACGATAAAATGGGTGGCGGCGCTAGTTAGGGTCTGGGAACCACCTTAAACTCTTAACATGCTGGCCGGTTGTAAAATCTCTTGAAAAAACCTTATATAAGATCTTTGTGAATGATTCTTACCGCATACTATAGCGAAAGTCAAAGGGTTCAATTTACCTACCAATTTTTGGGCTACCCAGCGGACTATTGCTGAGGAGATTGGAAAAAACAAAACGTGATGTGAAGATTATGGTCAGGTTATCGTGCTACCGGTGAAGTGGCTGACTGACACCCAGGAGGGAGGCGCTCAAACATCCGACAAGGAAAACTTATACATACATACATGAAATAGATAGAAATGTTACTTTGAAGCCAAAAAGGTCCTTGTCTCAGCATTTGGCCGCTACAATCAATTTTATTTATTTTACAAGTGCACACCAAAACGTCCAAGAGTTAGGTACAATGGTATTAGAATCGAACTAGCCAAGTGTGTAATTCTATCAGGGCACTTAGCACTATAGTTACGTAACGTACCTACCTATTCTATGGCATGACTAAAGTAAACCAAACAATAAAGTGAGGGCAATTCATTCCGGATGTTAGCGGGTTAACAACGAACCTTATTTTTTCGCAAGAATATCAACGTACCATCGTATCATACATCGATTCGTACATGCGTTGAATTCGTGGTAGTGGCAAGCCTACCTACTATTTGCACAACATTGACGAAAATTGCAACAATATCAAACTACCCTCAAATTAAACCCAGAGTTCAGTGCAATGTCATCACCGCGCCTCGCTTGGTTAAACAAAAATATGAATTGCAGAGTAAATGGCGGGATAGGGATTATGAAAAGGTCTAAATCGCATTGTACTTTGTACGACGTGTCTTGTGAAGTGAGTGCGCCTCACGAAAACTGCCATCGATACAGGTAAGCCAAGCCGAGCAAATATCTCTGAATACCTAAGTAACTCATACATAACATCCACTCGTACTAAGCGGTTTTCCTCCACCTTCATCATTCGGACCGCTAAGGATTGGAACTCGTTGCCTGCTTCTGTTCTTCTTATTCACTTCTTCCACTAGTGGACAAAAAATTGAAGTGAAGAGAATATCAATAACACCTTATTTCTTATTTGATAATAATAACTATGTTTATAGTATACAATTTGACTTGTCTAAGTGCTTATTTTGTAAGCCTAAAGAAATAAAGTTATTGATTCTGATTCTGTTTTTCCTGCCAGTTACAATCTGGGTCTTTTCAAGACAAGAGTGAATAGGTATCTTTAGACCTTCGTGATACACCATCGGCCACATCGTCACTCTCCATCAGGTGAGATTGTGGTCAAACTAAGGTCTCGTTCATAAAAAAAAACAGTAAATTTCTGTTTGCTAATTAGGATTCATGCTACGTCGTCTAGAAATATTTTATTGTAATTGATTTGTATGCTTTGCAAATACCTGGGTAAGATGTCGTCATCATATTATGAGATAATGCAAACCACTCGGTGTCATGTCGGTCACCCACATTTCGCCTTCGCGAGTCCTTCTGTCCCGTCCAAAGAAATCTATATCTTATATATAAAATTTCCATGTCACAATGTTAGTTACCGTACTCCTCCGAAACGGCTTTACCGATTTTTACCAAATTTTATATGCGTATTCAGTAGGTCTGAGAATCGGCTACTATCTATTTTCCATTCCCCTAAGTGATAAGGGTTGAAGGCAAAACAACGTTTGGCGGGTCAGCTAGTACCTAATATTATTCACATTTCTGTGGTCCCGTCCGTCCAGACTAGGTAGCTATAATAGAAATATGTAGGTATGTGTCATACTTTTAGGAACTAGTTAGAAGACCTATAATTAAATACTGGATGGGGATTGCTATAAATAAATAAACAAGGTATTGTATTACCTTAATAATACTGCAAAATCCACACCGTACCTATCGTCTAGCCCCAAGCTAAGCACAGTTTGTGTTATGTGTAGGTCTAGGTACTAGATGACTCGTACATAATACCTACAATACATTACATTCAAATAGATTTTTAATATACATTATGTAGGTTAAACTTATTGTTAGTATTCTAGTTTTAAATCTAAGCTCATTGTGATATATAATAAATTTATAATTTATTTATTTATTTATTAGGAACATATACAAGAACACCCGGAACAAATACTCGTAGATCGTACAAACATTTGTCCCACAATCCAAGGCGGGAATCGAACCCGCTACCTCCTGCATCACAGGACCTTCGCCCACCACCCCACATCGGTCGTCAAGTAGCATTATGAAGTAACAGAGAAGGATTTTTTACGTGCCGGTAATCCTGTTAAGTTACCTCACACTAACGAGTAGAAGAAATTTCCATCCCCGTTAGCAAATTCTCAAAAATATGTACCTACCTACACTTGCTCCAGCTCGAAAACTAACAACCTAACAAGGTAAAGGTTTCTTGTTCGCTTCGTTACTTTACCTACCTTAAAAAAATTAAGTGAACAAAACATCAAAGTGATCACTTGATTTCCCTGTTTTACTTATGTAATTTTAATTCCAAGTGTCCAAGAGTCTGAAGGAAATAAAGCACTTTGATATTTGATAATAGTTATCAAACATTCGGCAGTTTACATTTTTTTTCGAATTTAGACTTTTTATGCCAATCTATCCTAATTCTTTTTTAGATGCCAGTTTCTCTTTTTTATATGGGAGTGGATGGCCAAATCAGAAACCATGAGAATTACAGAAAAGTGGTGACGGAGTTGTGAGCTCAATTTGAGATCATTTTACAAGATAAAAATAAGGAATTTTTAATTTAATAAACTCATTAGGAAAAGCTGTTATATCGAGGAGTAAAATACAGAATCCTAGCTAATAATTTCGGCAAGGTCACCAGTTGTTCGAATTTCACAAGTGAAGGTACTTCGGTTGTAAAAATAGCAATTTCCTTTGATTTTGAACCGAATTCTAAAGGAGGAGGTTCTCAATACGTCTGTATGTTTTTTTTTATGTACCTACATACACTGAAAAAAAACATACAGACGTATTGAGAACCTCCTCCTTTTTTCGGTAGAATATGATTGAAGTCGGAAGAATATGATTTGGGTATAAAAAGAAGTAGATAAGGTTATCTACTTCTTTTTATACCCAAATCGTATTCAATAATAATTCGTCCAAAAACTATGAAATAAGTTATTTTTAACCGACTTCAAAAATGGAGAAGGTTCTCAATACGACTGTATGTTTTTTTAATGTAGGTATGTTACGCGATATCTTCGCCAAATATGGACCGATTTTGAAAATTCTTTCACTATTCTATAGAAAATAAACCCAAAGGGGTACCATAAAATATCCCCAGAGGATTAGTATTTATCCCGCAAAACTTAAAATAAGTGTAAAAGTAAGGGATTTTGAAGTTGGTTTATAGTTTTTTAAAACACGCCATATTATTAGTAAACCAAATATTAATCCTCCCTCATTAGCAACCGAATCCGTTAGTTATAGTGCAAAACTACAGAACTATATTATTTGAAAAGTAAATCTATTGGATTTCCTGCAAAAGTAAGAGATTTAAAAAAAAACATAAAAGCCTATTTTGTTTTCTGAAAAATTCTGCCTTCGACTCATTTCACGAGTTTTATTTAGGTCTCGGATTTGGCCGTCCACCATTCCCATATCAAAAAGCTAACCTTTATAAATAAATAAAGCCACTTTATTTGTGAATTAAATATTTATCTAGATTTTGTAGGTGGGTCGACATTGACGTACCGTAGTAAGTAGGTACCTTGAGATAAGTATATCACAATTCACTGCTCGGCTCCACAAATGGGTCAGTTAATTAAATAAATAATAATGCTGGACAATTTACTCAACATTATCTAGCCCCAAGCTAAGCAGACCTTGTGTTATGGGTACTAGATAACTGATATATGTACATAATACAATATATTAAATATATAGCCAATTATTATACATAGAAAACTACCAGAACACCCTGAACAAATATGTGCAGATCGTACAAATATTTGTCCCGAGGCCGGAATCGAACCCGCCCACCGCGCCACAGAGGTCGTCATGGCAATATATATGTCATATGCCATAATCGGTTAATTATGGCATATGAGCAAAGACTGCTTAAAAGTTCTCTTGGTTCCACTTTCATGGTGGTTATGGCATGTATTAAATTTATTCATTAGAAGACGCACCGTGAGCGACTCCACAGAGACCATAACTGTGTCCGACTGCGAGGCGGACGAGCGGAGACAGGATAGCGGCATCGATAGGACCCTGGATGGACAGCTGGATGTTATACAGCAGAAGATCGACCGGCTTAGTGGTACGTATTATACCCCGGACAGCGCAACAGTTTTGGACTTTATACGGCAGCTGCACCTGTGAGAGCTTCACTCATTTTAGCTTATCGAATACCGTTCAACATTTCATAAGGGGTTTAAAAGAGGTTTACCTATAGCATCCTCCATGGTTGTTGAGCAAAATTAATTTCTGACATTCGATCTCTTTTATAAATTACTTTTCTTTTACAAATGACTTACAAAATTTGATCTCGTTAGTCGAGGTGAAAAGTTATATGTTTAACTCGTGAGCAAATGTTTTTTGTTTCGTGCCTTTTAAATCCCTCGCTACCTCAGCAGTCTACTTTAGAGCCATTGGCTACGTGACTCTTCTCAAGACTGCTTCGCTAGCTTGGTATTTATGGCGCAATTCTGATTTGTAACTTTGGTGGCCACCAAACGCATTATAAACCATTTTCTGCTTATTCTAAATGAAACAAAACTATTACAGAAATATCGAAAAATAGTTTATATTGGGTATTGGCGGTGAGAACTTTTGGTATTTTTTTTCCTTAACGTTAATACTAGAAAAAATAAAGAGTGGCACATGAGTGGAGCTAGTGTCACGTCACTATGCGCCTTAATATCGGCACGATCAACCAAAAATCGTTTTGCCCACTTGCTGATCAAATGACTGGTACCTACTTATTTATTTATATAGAACTAGCTACTGCCCGCGCCTACGCCCGCGTTATGTTATTCCAGGTCCCAAACTATACACATTCCTAATTTCAGCCTAATCGGTAGTTTTTGCGTGAAACAGTAACAAATATCCATACATCCATACATCCATCCATACAAACTTGACATTTATAATATAAGTAGGACTACCAACAGAGGATAGGTACACTAAAAAAACAAAAAAAAGAACACACTATCTACCTACCTCTGTAAAGTACATATAGGTTTCCTCTATAACGGGTAAAAAATGTGTAAAAACTACCAAGTAGGTAGGTACCTGCATTAACTAATATTTCACTCAGATATGTTCATGGAGCAGAGCCGTCTCTTCAACACCATGAAGGAGGAAATACGCAAATCCCGCGCTTTCGTGAACCAGGCTGTTTTCGAACAGAACGAGATCATTTGCGAACTGCTCAAGAAAACTAGTGGGAAAAGGTTAGTAACATTACAAGAATAATACCTAGGTTTAATTTCCTCGGAACTGCGATAGGTACATACGTCTCACGCAACACAACACAACACTTACCTACATACCTATCTGCTATTCTGTACCTACGTAATGAATCTTTATTTCGTCAAAATTCGTGACACTAGCCCCCTTATTCATAATAGTCTGCTAACTTAAAGCATTGCTAATTCTCATTCTATCTTTTTCTAAAGGACTGTACACAGCGGAAACCGACATATTTTCACTTTTTCAACAAAGTTTTAGGTAAACCGCAGTAATTTCTTAGAATTTCAATAGTTCATCATTCTTACCACAACTTTGAACTAACTAGTCAGTTCCAAGGTGACACGATTGACACTGACAGTGCAGTATAGCTATACGTACACCAGCTATCTCTTACTCATAGCTTGACTCCGAGGGATAAATAAAGATACATGACAACTATGGTGATACATAGTTAAAAGACCGGAAATGACTTATGCTACCTCCTACCTACTTATTTCTCTGTGCGGATTGCAGTAGGCAACAATGTACTGTAGGCAAAGATTTACATCTTTGACTGTAGGTAGGTATTATTGCACGATGCACTGGTAGGTGGGTTAAAATATGAACATAAAATAAAACCAAGATAGGTAGGTACCAAAATTGCAATGATATGCCGGAATACCTAAAGGTAAAGGTTTATGATAAAAATCTTTGTGTCCTCACAAAGATTAGAGATGATCTTTGGGAGGACCTCCTGGTCCTCACAAAGATCTTTATCATCCCCATCATCATTTATACGGTTGGTACGGTAGGAGGTAGGTACACCTCTCCTTTCAGCAAAGGTATACTTTCAGTGTGCCAATCCCTGAGCCCGCAGAGAACAGCCGCGCCAAGTGTCTGCTGGACGCCATCGAGGGTCGCAAGGGAGCCGTGGAAAGGGAGATACGGGATGTCTTCATCAGCTTCCTGCAGAGTGAGGTGAACTTCAATTTCTTCGTTTTAAGGTTGATCGTAGATCGTGCTGCACGGCTATTCTAACTCGATCGAAAAGTTGCCGTAACTCGAAATCATACACAAATCCGCGCGAAATTCAAATATTTTAGCGGTTTTTAATATTTTCTGCAATCTACAATGAAGTACGATTAATGGGGCTTCTGGCAATAATGTTGATTTTAGTAATAAATCTCATAAATGATTAATTTCTCCAAAAGTCGAGTCGAATCGAAATTAGTTAAAACATGGCATCATAGAAAATGTTTTACAATTTAGGGTAAACTACTTTTCTGTTATTGATATTGCTTGTAAAACGCAGAAAATATTAAAAACCGCTAAAATATTTGAATTTCGCGCGGATTATTTGAATTTCTCGCGAATTTGTGTATGATTTCGAGTCACGGCAACTTTTCGATCGAGTTAGAATAGCCGTGCGGTGCGTTATTAAAACATTTGTTTTTTTTTCTGCTTTCTAAATGGCGTAAAACTGGCGGAAAAGTTCCTACGTATGTTAAAACCAACTTTGATGGGAAAATGTTGATTTAGCACATAATCTCTTATCCCAAATGCTCCATGCATGGAAGTTTGTTTTAACATAAATCCACCAAAAAGTCTGAATATCGCGCCAACACGAACGATGTAACTTAACTATCTATGTACAATTTTACTTCGACTGATGTACTGACCCCATTTATTGAGGGAAGCGCTGGCGCAGCGAGGTGAACCAACAAAGGAGATGCTAGATGCGAACAGCGCCGCCGGAGCGCTCATTATGGGGGAGACTTTGGTCTAGAAATGGACGACTTTTTGTGAATCAGTTTTTGTAGGCCTAGCTTAAGGCCTACCTACCTATAAGGGAAACCTATGCCAATATCACTGTCGTTCCTGGATAGTCGTCCTTTCTCTTGTTAACACTTTGGCTGCCCACGGCGCCCGGCGCGCATGCTCCAGTAAGTAGGTACAAGACTGTGCATCACGCTCCCCGGGTCGCACCGCGAGGCTGGAGTTAATTGAAAGATGTTGCTGCAACACACTCCGTTCCAGGATCTGAAGGAACGCATGGTGCAAGCCACAACCGCCTCCGTGCGGGAGGTGATCGAGAGCTGTCTGTCGCGCGACATCTCCGCGCTGTACCTGCCTCTCCTGCAGCACTCGCATCGCAGGCTGCTGCGGCATGTCACCAGGACCGTGGAGGACGCTTTTATGGAGTGTACGACCACAATTTTAATCATAATCACAATCTTTATTTGCATGAAGTACAAACGTTCTTAATTTCAAATCCAAATATTATATAAACTGCCTTATACATAAGATGTGCAAAATATTATTAACTACAATTATTAATGTCAATAAAATATAATAATATTTAATATAATCCAAAATTAACAATAACATGTAAAACAATCAAATTAAAATTAGCTTGTCAAAAAAGTATGTATGTCAATCAGTTTTTAAAATTCAAATATTTTTTTACATCATTAAATCAGTAGCCAATTCTTAATTTGGTTTTAAACATGTTTAATGGCAAATCTTAAAATTTTGCATTGCCTTTTTTGAGTCATTTGTTTTAATATGTATAATTTATATATTTTGTTATTTTATTCATTTATTTTTGCTTGTAAATACAATTCATTCCCAGTGTAGGTGAATGGCAAGGTGGGAAGTTTGTACATGCACCCTGTAAGGGAAAGGCAAAATTTGTTCGAATAAAAATAAAAAAATAAAAATAGAAAAAATCAAATACATTAAAATTAACAGTAAAAAATAAATTCCATTAGAATGTAAGAAACAATACAATTAAATAAATTCATGTAGATAATTTAACTTACATAAAGAAGCCAGAATATAATTGACTAGCTTCCACTGGCGGCTTCGCACGTTTTTTTCCGAGGTAAAAAGTAGCTATATTTATTACTGATCAAGAACTAAATATACTCGTATGTACTATATATCCTACTAATAATAAAAATGTCAAAGTTTGTATGGATGGATGTATGGATATTTGTTACTCTTTCACGGCTGAAATTTTGTATGGGTATACATAGTTTGGGACCTGGAATAACATATTGGCTATTTCTTATCCCGATAAAATGCGGGCAAAGGCGCGGGCAGCAGCAAGTATAATATGTTTGTTCGGGTGGAATCTTGCAACTCAATTTCAGATAGACAACTTATCCTCAACCGATTGAGCTGAAATTCGGCATACTTATGTAAGCTTGGTGACATGACAATGCAATGGCATGGTACCATCGAGCTGGTCTGATGATGGAAACCGAAGGTGACCTTAGGACCTCCAACGAACCAACTTTACCACGTCGAGTTCGGGTTCGTTGGATTTGTCTTAGCAAGCACTTCGGTCCTAGATAATTAAAAAAAAATATATATATATTTATTCATTTAAAAGTTTTTTTCATATATTAAATACTAGCTGCTGCCCGCGCCTTCTTCGCCCGCGTTTTATCGGGATGAAAAATAACCTATATGAAAGCCTATATGTTATTCCACGTCCCAAACTAAACCCATCATCATCATCATCAGCCCATACACGTCCACTGCTGGACATAGGCCTCCCCCGTACGACGCCACAAATAGCTATACCCATACCACAGCCGTATTGAACCGATTACGGTTCAGTAGGTTTTGCGTAAAATATACGTTTTGAATTAAAAAGAAATCGAATAGCAAGCATTGCCAATAGGGATGACGACAGTAAGTAACTAAAAATCACTAAAATTATGTATTTACCGAATTATACCTGAGCCATAGATTACAAAACACGTATTATATTTTATGTTTTGATCGAGATTAATTATTATTTTGATAAAATAAAACTACAAAATACCATCCGCCATCCGCAATTCGCCATGACACGTTGAATACCAATCAGAGAATACATATAACTGTGACGTCATGCCGTCACAATATGTAATGTAAAGGAACAGAATAGCTGGTAAAGCTTCTCTTGAAAATATTATGATCATTCTGTATCATCACATCAGATATCAGCTATTCGTGCATCTATGACGTCATAGGTAGCCGCCACGAGTATTGTAGCGTTTATGAGCGAAATTGAAAATGTATTTTTAAAAGTTGTATTTTTCTTTCGAAGTCCATTTTTTTTGCAGAAATATGATTTAATTTGCATTCAGTAGATTTCTAAAAATATCACGGTGTAGTTTCTCAAAATCAGTCATCATGCCTATTCTAATAAATAAAAAAATTATTTGGTTTTTTTTTTCAGTGGAAGCATATACGGGTTGCCTTTCCAAGTCGGTGTTCAATGTGTTGGGATCCTTGTCCCAAGCCATAGAGCGGCACAAGGCACTGCTGGAAGCAGCTGCTGACCCTCGGAAAAACCTTGACAACATTCTCAGGTGCACTGTTAAAGAGTAAGCATCTTATATGTCCGTCCAGGGTACCCAGCTCCGATGGGATCAGCTCTCGCTTAGGAGCGCGGTAATATGCGGCTCTCCCCTACATTTTTATATTTACAAATCATTTTTGAATAGTCAAATAGGACTATCCATACACTAATCAGACAAACAACTGCCATGTCTTTGTTGCTGACCTGACCTCACCAAACTCAAAAATTATTGCGGATCGGTTCATTCCCGTTATTTATATTCATACTTTTTATCTGCCACCGGAAATCGACAATGATAGAACTATTCTAAAATTTTCTAGGAACTATTCTAAAATTTTCGAGGCTGGCTTCGCTCGCTATCATTTCTTTTGTCCTCAGAAACTCTTGCTTATTTTTCCCTGCGCAGTACACTAAATAACAGACAAAATCTCAAAAAAATCGAAGCTCGCTCCGCTCTCCGTTACTTATTTATGCTTGTAATTACTGTTGTTAGGAGTTGAGGGTCGGGATCGTCAACCTTCACGGCGGCGAATCAGTATTTTTTTCCGGTTTTTTTTTTTTGAGTGTGATTGGTAGAAAACCGCCCCGGGTACCAACCCATACCTACTAAGCCGCGCCGCCGCCGCCACCCCGCTACTGCTAAGAGGGAAACTCTCATTCAAGTCCCTGTCAAACACAAAAACTATAAAGTTAAGTACCTAGGTCGTACCTATATAATCAAAATCGGCTACCTAGCTAATCCGTTTGGAAGTTAACACGCCATAGACAGATAGATAGGATAGGATAGATAAAAATATAATATAGAATAAAAATAAATAAATAATAGATAGGACACGTTAAACTTTTGCGACGCCTTTCCGATTCTTTTTATAAATAAATAATGCTGGACAATCGTTACAGCATCATATAGCCCCAAGCTAAGCAGAGCTTGTGTTATAGGTACTGGATGACTGATACACATAACGGTTAACGGCGCTATAGTCCGTAAGTAAGTCGCAAAGATTTTCGCCAGCTCGGGTATTTGCCTCCGTGGCGCAGTTGGTACAGTAGCAGTCCCGTATTCAGGGGAAAGTCGCGGGTTCAAGTCTGTCCTGCCGGAGTCGTAAATTTTTGGGATATTATTTAATTTCTTTGATACACATAATACAATTCATTAAATAGATAATTTTAAGCAGGTATACATAGAAAATACCCAGAACACCCGGAACAAATATTTGCAGATCGTACAAACATTTGTCCCAAGATGGGAATCGAAAACGCAACCTACTGCGTCGCAGGCGGACCTTCGTCCACCGTGCCATATCGGTCGAATTTGACGTCAACAACATCGTCGCGTCGGCGCCGCCGGCGCCTGGGCTTAAAATGTCTCAGCACAATCTCTGTTCTAGGTTACTCAGCAAAGAATTGAAGCAATGGAGCCAGAAGATGCGTGAAATCTTCAAGTTTTCCACGGAACCTGTACAAGACCTACAGGAGTCTCCGAACTTGTTCTTCCCACCTACCAGTACGCCGCAGCCTGCTAATCCTGTAAGGAAAGTTTTTGATCAATTGGTGATTGGCTCTTTTCGTTTCCTCTTTAACTAACCTCCAACTAGCAACCTGTAGAAGGCGGCTAAACTCACTCAGATCTATGGACAGTTGCATACATAAGGACAAGTTATAAGGTAGCTAAATGAAGGGAAAACTACGCTCAGCTTTGGACATGATAATCAGAAATTAGCGTACTTAGTGCCTATTAGGTACTTTATCAGTTAATCAATTGATGTGGTTCTTTACAATTTTTTATTTTTGTATGAATTAAATTTTATGCGACTAAACGACTCCGAATATTTTGTGTCCCAAATGTCGGCAAGCCGTTGTTCTAGTTTTTAGCAAAGATTGTAAATCGTTAGATAGGCCCTTACCGTAGTGGGACCGCGCCGTTTTGTGTGCCACGCGAAATGAGATAGCTCACTCATTTGGAATCAGACTGAATCAGTGTACATCTAAACACGGTGCTAGCTGGACCTGTTTAACTTTGGCATTTTTTGTTGAAAAGTGTCTCAAAATGCCATCGAGTGCATTTCGCAAATGCAACAATAACTTCTTAAAATACAAATAAATCAAAAGGCGGAACATTTCACTCTTAGGATTGCGATATAATGAAATAACTATTATTTTTCCTTCCGCTGCTGTAGCGTTGCGACCGGACTATAAACAAAGTAAAACTACCAGCTAATCTGTGGTACACAGACTTAGAAGTGCGAGCCGACCTTAAATTTGCCGGCGGCGGCGCGCCGACCTCCACGGACAGCGTGGCGGCGCCGCCGCGCCGGCGTGGTTTGATTTTTTTGTCTCTTATGTAGGTATTTAAAATTAACTATTAGTAAGCCCCTAACAGTAACATCGTGACTGTTTTAGTTTCAATCGTCCGTCTCGTTTTTTATATCTTTATTCATTAAAGAGGGTTTGATCAGAGTGATCATGTCACCCTCATAGTTTACAATAAATTTACTGTTCCGGAGCTACATATTATGACGGTTTGAAATTGCCATTGCAAGACGTAAGGCGCAAAAATAATAAAAAATCAATAAACCATTTAAAAATGGGTTTCTTATTGTTTTTTGCTTTCTCCTGCATAATCTAGAACGGTCAAAGAGGTTTGCTAAGTTTGTTGTAGAAGGTGATTTACGAATTAGTATTTCAAAACAAAAAAAATGTTACAGCTCGATCTAGGCTACAAGAGCTTTCATTTGATAGGTCGGTATTTAGTGTAAGGTACACAGTAATAACAGCGAAAGGAGCGAGCGTTTTTTCGAGTCTATCCACTGCCGCGCCGTGCCACTGCAGCTGCCGCGCCGTCGCTGCCCCATGTGTAGTCGGTCAGTCAGCGCGCCGACCAGCGACCAGACTGTATAGATAATCTGTTTTATCAAAACTCTCTAAGAAACATAGCAGTGGTGCGCTGAATATTTCTACTTCTTCTAGCAACCGCAATCACAGAAAACCTTGAAGGAGACTACATTCGTAAGTACTGGAGGGATAAATGATATGTTTATTGGAGAGTTTTGAACAGATTCTCCGGTCTGGTTGCTGGTCGTCGCACCGACGCGACTGATAGAGACGGCGGCGGCGGCGGCGGCGGCGGCGGCGTGAGAAAACAGCGGCGCGGCGCCGGCGCGGCGCGCACGTCAACACACTTACACGTCTACAGACTGCACACTTTTTTCACTTTTCGATTTCAGGGCATGATAGGGCCTTTATTTTTTCACTAAAATGTGTGCAATATGATTGCCCAATACATGGGATTAATAATAATTAGGTTTATTGACAAAAACACTATTTTAAACTTTTCATTTGGTAGTGTGCGTGCGTCGCATTTTGACGCAACATTGAGACATTTTCGATTTCAGGGCTTAGATGACATTTATTTTTTCAACTTTCGTGAAACCATATTGTGTGCAATGTGATTGCACACAATATGTTATAATAACAGTTAGGTCCGTGGTTAGGTTTACTGGCAAAAACATTATTTTTAACTAGTACTCATTAGTGTGCGTGCGTCGGCATTTTGTTAACGCACACATTCAAAGACAATGCCACAGTTTTTGGTGTCAGGGCATATCTAACTTTGGTTTTTTGATGTTTTGTTATATTCTTCCTAAGGAGATGTCCTACAGACACGATACTAGACGTAACGCATTGGAGACCTCTGTAATAATATGTCTGGCTTTGAAACGAGTTTTGAATTGAATCAGTGACAACTGACAACACCTATAATTGGAGACGGGAAGGAACCATTTTCTTCAATATCGTCAATCATGTGCTTGTTGCTGTTTAGGACCTAAACATGCAGCGCTATGCACAGTATCTAAAGTTATGGTAATTATTTTCCAATGCGAGCGAGATGCCAGTGCAGATCGCACACACCCCACATTACCTAAGCTCTGATTAGTCTGGGGCCATCTATCCATATATTTTGTTAGGTACTTTTTTATTGAAGTCCTATAGGTTTCCCCCTCATCCCTCAGATGATCGTCGAGATATCAAAGCAAATCGAACGCGGCGAGGTAAACGCTGCTTTCGAGCGAGCCCTGAACGCATCAGATATTTCTCTAGTTATGTCGGCGTGCCGGAGCGCGGCGTGGGGCTCGCCCTTCGCTTCGAGTTGCCAGCTGCGCCAGAACGTGCTGATGGCTCTGATGCAGCAGCTTAGCACGGATATGGTGGATGATACTCAGCTGAAATGCAGGTAACTTCCTTCATACACCGAGCTTTGCTGCCCTTCTACGAGAGACTTCAACGAGAAACGAGTACCGACTTAGCTCCGGTTTTGGCCATTCATGTTTTTGAAAGTCCATAAACATCGAGATAACGCTTTTATATCAATGTCCATAAATCAAAAATCGTAGCTTCAAAGTGTCTCAAAAACGGAATTGGGAAATTCTTCCTCATGAATTAATTAAATTATATAAATTAATAATTTTATTTAGTTATATAATTTTTTTTTAATTATAAATCAAGAAACCTGTTTCAAAAAATACCTACAATCAGCCTACAATGTATCCATAAAGTGCAAAGACATCAATTATTTTGGTCACTTTGGCCCTACTTCTGGCCATAATAGGTAGGTATATACCTACATGTAATGCTGGACAATTATGATCTATATATAGTAATATGGATATATGAGTACTATGTCTGTCCGTCTACATAAACACTACCCAAACTCGATGTGAAATGTTAGTACACAAACCGTCTATATGAACTTATTATAACCTGAAATTGACTCCGTTTTCGATTTGCCATGCTGTAATGAGTACCTATACAATAACTACCATGCTTGTTGATTTCTGATCCTTCCTTACATCTTACAACCTTTAATAAATATAGGAGGTCGGTAAAGGAAAAATTACGCGCCTTTATTGATAAAAACTTACGAATTGTTTTTTTTGCGATCTTGTTTTTTAATCTTAAATGCTGAGAAATTTGACCTTTATTTGGAAAAAAACTGAATCGAGGGGACTTGAAACAAAGCCATCTGGACGGAGGGATCTGACTCGCATGCCGCTAGGCTACTCGGCGCGTCGCGTGTCGCGGTGAAGACGCGACGGGAGACCTTTCCAGTAGGTACATAAACGGCAAAGGAACCTTTGAATGGCGATTTCTCGAAATCAAAACCGTGTTGGCACCTAGAATTTTGGGGATCGATTACCTACTCACCCTATACCTAAGCACACGAAGTGGGAGCCTGTAACTCGATGCACCTCGCGGACGGAAGTGTCGGCGGCGGCGTCGTCGTCGCGTGATATAAACTCGACGCCAAGCATGTGATTTTTAGTTTTTTGTGTCATGTTTGGGTTACAAACATTCCACATCGAGCTTGGCCAGTGTCAAGTGTCAAGTGTGAGCTTGGTCGTAGAAAAAAAAAACTAAACTTATGGTATAGATGCCCTACCAACGGTCGGCACCCAGTTTTCACATTAAAAGTTAGGGCACAATGCAATAATTTTTTCAGGCGATCCTTACAAATTTGCTTTCACAGATACCTAGAAGAAGCCATCATCCACCTGGACAGCCGCCACCCGGACACCTGCCAGCACCTGTCGCTGCTGGTGGGCGAGATCCGCAAGCACCTGTCAGCTTTCCTAGCCGCGCGGCCCGCCCATGTGGCCAGTCGGAGAATCCGGCTCATCATCGTCGCTGCTGATAATCTTATCAAATGACTGCATATATAATATTTCTTACCTACCTACTTAAAGGTCTAGTTAGTGGATCTTTGCTGTACCTACCAAGGAACTGGCTGAGTTTTATTACTAAATGGCTAAGTACCTACTGCGGGGGTATCTAAAGATAGGTTTTTGATTTAATTTATTATTTTACCTGCACGTCCCTATAAACCCAAGTTACTATATTAAACGGTTACGGAGGTTAAAAACGCAGTAGTTTTACTT
The DNA here is from genome assembly GCA_947859395.1 of Eupithecia insigniata. Taxonomy (NCBI): domain Eukaryota; kingdom Metazoa; phylum Arthropoda; class Insecta; order Lepidoptera; family Geometridae; genus Eupithecia; species Eupithecia insigniata. The sequence goes on from OX401996.1 coordinate 1,380,409, forward strand.
CAACACCAAAATCTTAGTGCAATATCATTTGTGCATGGCGAAGGACTAGATAACTTTAGTTAGACCATAGAGTAGTTAGATATAGGCACAAGTAGGTATATGACGACCGATAATGTGGCGCACAGGCGAAGGTCAGCCTGCGGCGCAGGAGGTTGTGGGTTCGATTCCCGATTGACTATTTTAATTTTTGTAAAATCTGCAAATATTTGTTCTGGGTATTTTCTATGCATACCTAATAAAAAATGTGACTCAACGCCCTGAGAAGGACGTAATACCCACTAAAACCTCTCCGGTAGCCCTCTCGCCATTTTCGCCGAACCACGGGAACATTTAGACTTACCGCGGCCCGACTGACTGGTGTCCCGTCTTCCTCCCATACATGGCCGGTGAGCCCACCGTTCCACACACTCTCCGACCTCTGCATCCGTCACGCATCCGTCACGTTTGCTCCCCCTGATTGGGACATAGACAAGATAGACTAGAAAAAAAAAACAGTTCTATGGGATAGACTCAGATGAGATGGCACCGCGAATGTCAACCTCTTGGGCATTTCAGTCACTCCATAGTATTGTATTCTCTTTGAGTCACCCCAGAGTCTCGCATTTATACACACACAAATACTCACACTCTCGCTCAAACTTATTCTTGTCTTATAAACTTATGTAGGTATCATATCTAGAGACAAGCTTTGTTTAGCTTGGGGCAAGATGATGGTGTGCTTCGTGTCCAACATGATTTATATAAATTCCTTTATTAACCATTGATAAACTTATACGGACTGGGACTGCTCGGGCAGTCATAATCGACAGCTTGAAGCTGCATTGATAACTGCTTGGAGTAGTTGATGTCGCGCACAGATGTACTAGGGATGCTAACGCATGAAGAGCGCAGATAACTGCGCAAGAGAACACATTTTGGGAAGAGGGTTCTTCCTAGAGAGAAAATACCGTGGTCCGTGAAAATACGGAAACGGAACGTAGGCTGCTATGATGCTATGCTATGATTTTTGTTAGAAAATATAAATTCCTTGGATTTTTCCCACTGAACTCTTCCCGGCTGTCAGTGTCATGTCATGACGTGCTGTCTGTCTCGCTGTCTCTGTCAGCAAAGAGAGGATGAAAGATGAAACTTATGAATGAATGAGAGTTGAAAGTAATTTTTGTTTGAAAAAAATAGGTTTTTGGTAGTTTTCGCGTGCTTGTTCATTTTTATTTCGGAAAATTCTATTCCCTAAAAATTATCGCGCGGGGATTCCGTTAGTGCATTGTTCCTTCAACGGTTGTTTGTTAAAATGGGTTTACGATATTTGCTATTGATTTTTGTGAGTTACAATTTGGTCGTATCTTGTGCACTGGGGGCGGCTCACATGCATAGCTTGGAGACGCAGGAGCGCGAGCTGGACGGCAGTTACCGGCCGCGCGACGGTGACCACTACGGCGGCGACGGAGAACATAATTACGAGTTCGATCACGAAGCTATCCTCGGTAGGTGTCGAACGCCGATACCGGCTGTTTTATTATCTTTGTTATTACTCTGGCCGGTTTTGCAATGTTCTTAGTTGATAAGGATCGCTGTAGCCGCGCGCTATGTCGTTCCTGCGCGCTTTTATAACTCTCTCGCCTTGTATCGTGCTTGTGATCATAGTGACCTATTACATGACTATAGGGAGTGTGAAGGAGGCCGAGGAGTTCGACAAACTGTCTCCGGAGGAGTCCAGGGACCGGCTGGCGCTGCTACTGCCCAAGATGGACCTCAACGGAGATGGAGAGGTTGGCCGTGAGGAACTCAAGCGCTGGATCTTGAACTCATTTGGGTGAGTATTAGTATTCTGATTAAACTTGCAGTTTTGTAAATTGGACACAAGAAAATAATTAATATCTTGGATGCACTACATGTTGTCTTTTTGCCAGAGTCAGTAATACCATAAATCTGTTGAATAAAGACACCTCAAGCAAAACAGCTTTTGTTACAAAAGATTTTTTTATTTTTTTTTCTTAATAGAGAGGTCAGTGTGAAACAAAGGTAGACTTTAATTCAAACAGCATCCTGTTGGGATGTGTAGGTAGATAGATAAAAACAATAAGATAAGGCAATCTTGAGGCCTATCTAAATCTAATTTTAACTCATGCATCCTCCTGCTTCTATATGGAATTTAGAGCATAAACCAGTGCAATATATTTACTTTAATTTGTAAGGAATTTATTTTTTTATTTGCCATTTTCATTTAAGTTACAAATGGGGGACTTTCTGATGAAGAGAAGCATCTTCTCTAGCATAAACAGATGTTTCAATGATAAAAAAAAATCATGATCATAATCACCAACCTTAATTGATAAGCTCGGCACCAATCTTAATGGTTTTTGTGTATCAGATGTTTAATATTTTGGTCCTTATTATTATATTGGAAGCAATCAGTACTGCTGAAAAAAAGCTTAATAATAGGAGAGTTGAATACTTTAGCTGATTACAGCTCAAGCTTTAATTTTACTGGTGGCAAAGACCTACACAGTAAATGAATGATAAAAGATAAAAATGTTATGTTTTCTAGTCGGCTGTCACTCGAAGAGGCTCAAGAACGCATGAATGAGGTTGACGACAACCGCGATGCTGTCGTCACGTTGAAAGAGTACGTGCGGGATGCTTTCGGAGTTGACTCTGAGGAGGACATTGGGCCGGATGAGCAAGCCGACTCGGGGATGGTGAGTTACTTCATTACTTTTTATCTTTGTACAGAGAAAAGATCCCGTACAAAATATGGGTGAGGCTGCTACTCCTGAGAAGGTCTATTAAGGTGCACACTTTCGTGTATCGCCGAACAGTTTTCAACCAAACTGATGCCATCTAAATTATCTTTCGTAGACGTATGTATGTATCTTCAAGACAAGAAGAAGAGTGAATAGGTATCTTCTAGACCTTTGTGATACACCGTCAGCCACATCGTCACTTACCATCAGGTGAGATGGTGGTCAAAGGAAGGTCTATTGCCGGTAAAAAAAATGTGAACAGGTTGTCGGTGGTGATAATCATTTGCAAAACATGACTACATTAATAGCTAGGGTCAGTGTTGCATGAACCTGACGGAAACCTGTAGATTAGTCAACACCAGGTTATTGGTAGAATAACACTTACATACTAACCATTATTTATTACTAGCTGCTGCCCGCGCCTTCGTCCGCGTTTTATCGGGATAAAAATAGCCTATATGTTATTCCAGGTCCCAAACTATACCCATACCAAATTTCAGCCCAATCAGTTCAGTAGTTTCATTGATTTCAAGATGTTTGATATAATAAATTATTACTTTCAGCAAAAGGTAAGAGTTTGCAATTCATTTTATTTCCCTATTATCAATACGGTAGCGGTACAATTGCAATGTAATCATAAACACAAACCTGTTTAAGTAATAACATCTCGCGTGACTAACGCGGAACATCTGCGTTACAAAGTAAATAATCTATTATGAATTTGTACAAGGTGCCCCAGGATATGATCGCGTTATTTCAAGTAAAATATATTCCGAGGAACTTAAATATTTTTAAAGTTACGCGATCTTAACACATAATTAATTATAAGTACAATTTAACGGGTATTAGTATGTAATCCCGTGAGTACGGCAGTAAACCTGTTGAAAAGTCGGGAAAAATAGGTAATAACGATAAAAACCCGGTAAATTGTAATTTTATTACGAGTTATTAATTTAATAGAACAGCACCTATTTTTCATTTTTTTCTGTTAACTTCTCTCCTTCCCTGAAATTGGTATATTTATGTACATGTGTTTTGTACAGTTAACAGATATTTCCATAAAATAAAACCCTTTATCGTGTGCGCTTGTACTTGTTTCTTCGAAATATTGTTGTTCTATTAAGGTGTTCTGTGACAACTTGTATTGAGCAGAACGTTTTTCTTTCAGCTATTGCAAGAGGAAAAGGAAATGTGGGCGGCCGCCGACGAGAACGGAGATGACAAACTTGATTTTCAGGAGTTTTCGGTAAAATATCTTATTTTGTATTTTACCCATTTTTGTAGCTTTTTTTCCAGGTGTTCCGTGTATAATAAAAATATATACATATATATATATATATATTGTATTATCAGTCATCTAGTACCCATAACACAAGCTCTGCTTAGCTTGGGGCTAGACGATGCTGTGTGGATTTTCCAGCATTATTTATCTATTTTAGCAGTTCGGCTCAGCTTAGCTTCAACTCTGACTATCACAATCAGGCATAATTTAACTTGTCTGGCTTCGGACCATGGCTTAGTATACCTACCCTATTCTCGGATAAAAGGCAGACCATGTGTCGTTCAAGACCCAAAAGTACATAATGTAATATGTAATGTACGTGTAGTTTTCACTAGTGGACAAAAAATTTAAGTGATCTCTTCACTTCAATTTTTTGTCCTATATCAATAAGATCTTATTTCTTATCTGATAATAATAACTATGTTTTTAGTATAAAATTTGACTTGTCCAAGTGCTTATTTTGTAAGCCTAAAGAAATAAAGTTATTGATCTAGAGGATAAAAAAGCATGGGACGACTTTTGCTCCAACTCGAAAACTAACAACCTAACAAGGTAAAGGTTTCTTGTTCGCTTCTTTACTTTACCTTAAAAAGATTGAAGTGAACAAAAAATCTAAGTGCTCACTTTATTTCTCTGTATTACATAAATAATTTTTATTTTGTGACGTGTCCAAGAGTCCTGTAAGGTCTATAGGAAATAAAGCACTTTGATATTGATATTGATTCTGATTCTTTCAGCCTTTATTACAGTACCTAGTTTTGACCTGAAGGAGTAACAAACATTAATTCAAAGTTTACCTGTTGCTTTAACTCATGTGTACCTTGGCAGGTATTTACAAACCCCGAGGAGCACACCGTTATGCATCCGTTCCTGGTAAAGCAGACGATGAGAGAGAAGGACACCAACAGAGATGGCAAGATCGACTTCAAAGAGTTCGTAGGAGATCGGGGTAAGTAACTACACAATACATCGGAATCGGACCCCTAAAACAATACAGCTCTAACTCAAAATAGCACTTTTTTCAGTTTCGTTAAAAAACCTTTTTCTGCTTTTGTATACTAGTTATTGCTGGGATTACCTCCTCACATTCATAAAATGAATTCGTCAGAAAAACTAGCTGACGTAAACATTTTTACTTTTTAATATATAGCCAATGAAACTCACAAATAACGTGGCTTTCTATTGGTAAAAGAATTTTCAAAATCCGTTCAGTAGATCTAGAGATTACCGCCTACAACCTCGCAAACATTACTTCTTTAAAATATTAGTATTAGATGACGACAGATATGGCGCCGGGGCAATTTCCGCCTGCGACGCAGGAGGTTGCGGGTTCGATTCCCGCCTTGGGGCAAATATTTGTACGATCTGGGTATTTTATATGTACTTACCTATAATAAAACCATAAAACAAATCATATTTAAGAATAGAAATGTCTCACGTAGTTAGTTATGAAATTAGGTAAATAATAAAATAAGTGTCGATCTAAGTTAATTAAGGAATTCGTTTATATTTACTAAGAAAATAATTTACAACTTAATTCAATGTTGTCCACGAGAGCTACTGCCGACAAACTGTTGCAGTTTGGCAGGAAAGATTTACTGCAATGTACTTTTAAGTTGAAAAATAAACAATTACAAAAAAAATACAAGCTATGCTTAGCTTGGGGCTAGATGATGTTGTGTGAATTAATCATCATCATCAGGCCGTATACGTCCACTGCTGAACATAGGCCTCCCCCAAACGACGCCACGAATAGCGGTCCGGAGCTGCCTCCATCGAACGACTCGTTTATCGTTGCGTGAATTGTTCAGTATTTATAATTTAGATTGTTTGTCTTCACGCACTAGTGGGCGTCATTTTGTTTCCATTAACACGACACGTAATACGGTCTCGGTTTAACAGTGATGTTATTAGTTTAAAAATAGGCGAATTCGATAGCGTATGCAGTGTAGTTTCTAAGTGTAGTTTTGTTTCATCGGCGGCGCTATCATATCACGTCACAATGTTTTGAACTCGCTTCTAAGTGTAGTTTTGTTTCATCGGCGGCGCTATCATAACACGTCACAATGTTTTGAACTAGCTTCTAAGTGTAGTTTTGTTTCATCGGCGGCGCTATCATATCACGTCACAATGTTTTGAACTAGCTTCTAAGTGTAGTTTTGTTTCATCGGCGGCGCTATCATATCACGTCACAATGTTTTGAACTCGCTTCTAAGTGTAGTTTTGTTTCATCGGCGGCGCTATCATAACACGTCACAATGTTTTGAACTAGCTTCTAAGTGTAGTTTTGTTTCATCGGCGGCGCTATCATATCACGTCACAATGTTTTGAACTAGCTTCTAAGTGTAGTTTTGTTTCATCGGCGGCGCTATCATATCACGTCACAATGTTTTGAACTAGCTTCTAAGTGTAGTTTTGTTTCATCGGCGGCGCTATCATACACGTCACAATGTTTTGAACTAGCTTCTCTAGCTGCTTCATATGCGTGTTATCTTTGAGGCTATTGAGACGTGTCCGAAATATTTCAGGATGCGAGTCTGGAATACTACTGTTAGATCAGGCTTAAACATTTAATCTAGGTTATTTTTATCCCAGAACAATGACAGCGAAGCCGCAGACAGAAGTTTTAAACTTTTAAATAAAGATTATAATATGGAATGGAATACATGGATAATTTGATTCAATGTTATCTGTATAGAGAACTCGTAAAACGTGAATAAGCATCAATTAAAGCAATTTGAATGGGGCATGCATGGATACGGGACACTATAGAAATGGTCGTTGTGAATGAACCAGTCTGTGATCTTGAACTAAATATGCGCATTTATTAGAGAAGCCAGGAGATCAAGACAGCATTGTCAGCTCTCTTGATGCTACTGTCCTTCTTATGAAAATAACAGTAACTAGCATTTTTGCCAATATTTATTTATTTGTTTGGATTGAACAAAAACATTATATAGATGCAATGGTAAACTGGAAAGCGCATAATTTTAAAACTGTCGCACCTCTCCGCGCCCAAACTCAGGATACGGTTAAAGCCAATTTCACCAAACAGAAAGCTTAGTTTAATATTATTTTAGTATTCGATTATACAATGAGTAAATGATTATAAAATTTTTCGTCAAGTATATTTATAACCTACCAGAGGAAAGGCAGCAGCCTTCCTTCTGAGTATTTTAAAACACCAACACTGCGATCACCAATCCGCCTGCCAAGCGTGGTGATTATAGCAAATCCCCCCCTACATGGGAGACCATCCACTCGATGAACCGACCGAGTCGATGGATGGAGGCGGCTCAGGACCGCAATTTGTGGCGTCATACGGGGGAGGCCTATGTCCAGCAGTGGACGTGTATGGGCTGATGATGATGATATTTATGCAATATACTTAACTAGCTGCTGCCCGTGCCTTCGCCCATGTTTTATCGGGATTAAAAAAATATAGTTAAAAACTAAAACCCGACTACATAAAAGTCTTAAACAAGCGTTTACCTATTGTCCATAGCATTTTATTTTGATACTTAGGCCTTTGTAACTAATTGTACCCTAGGTATATGGGGTGGGTGCCTCCGACTACCTAAGTATCAAAAAAAATGCTATGGACAAGAGGTGAACTCTTGTTTAAGACTTTTATGTAGTCGGGTTTTAGTTTTTAACAATATATTTTTTACACCTTTTTGCTAAAGTTTGAGAATCGTTAATCTCACAAAAGTTTGAGAAACGGTTTCGGAAAGTACAAACAAAGACCTTTGCAACGATACCACACACGAGCATATTTACTAACATTGAGATTTTCGACCTTTTCTTAGACCCCCGCTATCTCGTTAGACCCCCATTTTTATCTGACGTCACATAGCCTATAACCATCGGGCTATTAAGACGAATCATACGACACCTCATCACCTTGTTGAAATCGGACCAGTAGTTTCAGCGCTACGTGGGAACATAAAAATGGGCTACATACTAGGGTGTCAAAATCATAACCCTCGTCGTAGTCGGGTAATAACACTGCTTAGCAGCTGTTTCAAGTTAGCAGAGAATTAAGAATAAGTGGGTAAGTGCTTGGGGTTAGTATCATTGATCTATGGCCCGGCAACACGCTCCACCACTTGCCTGCACAATTTTGATGAGCAAAAATATCGAAATATCGATACTTTTTACCATACATATATCGATACATTTTTTTCATTTGCCCATCCCTAGATAACCCGTTGCCATGGTAACAAATAAATAGTTTCCATGCCAACAGCTGTACACAAGAGGTCTCCATGGCAACGGGTATGTCATCCTTCACTCATCACATCAAACTAAATTAGACTCGAACTGTAACTAGATATCGTCTCTTGCAAAATTTTATCGCGCTATCGAAGTGTTCCAGGTGTAATTTAGACCCAGCTATCTCTTAAGACCCTCAATTTTGTCGGACACCATATAGCCTATAACCATCGGGGTATTGAGACAAATCAATCGATACCTCACTTGTTGAAATCGAAGTAGTAGTTTCAGCGCTACGTGGGAACAAAGAAATCGGCTACATACATACATAGGGTGCTAAAATCATAACCCTCCGGTAGTCGGGTAAAAATAGCCTATATGTTATCCCAGGTCCCAAACTATACCCATACCAAATTTCATCCCAATCGGTTCAGTAGTTTTTGCGTGAAAGAATAACAAATATCCATACATACATACATATATCCATCCATACAAACTTTGACATTTATATTAGTAGGAAGTACGATACTTGCGTACAAATAGAATAGGATTGAGATTGTCCTGCTCAGTTAGTTGGATCTGAGCGGGTCAGCTAGAGATATGACATCATTCTCAATCCCATTCGTTGGTTTTGACGGAAGATCAGCGTTGTGTTGTGATAATATGCCCACCGGCTAGTTATTATTATTACACAATGCTGAGTCGGACGCCATTTAATGCCATTAAATGCTACTGCATTTAATTTTATAGGTTAACTTACTAAATTTAAATTTTGAACTAATGCTACAAATAAAGATTTTCTATTAATTATATAATTTGATGACCTCTGTAGCGTGGTGGGCGAAGGTCCGCCTGCGACGCAGGAGGATGCGGGTTCGAGTCCCTCCTCGGGACAAATGTTTGTACGATCTGCAAATATTTGCTCAGGGTGTTCTGGACGTTTTCTATGTATAGTAAAAAATATCTATGTATATATGTAGTATATCAGTTACCTAGTACCCATAACACAAGCTCTGCTTAGCTTGGGGCTAGATAATGCTTTGTGAATTGTCCAGTATTATTTATTTATAAGTAGGTTATACCAGCTATACGCAAGTTATACCAGTTATTCATAAAAATATTGTTCTAACTTTAATAGCATTTTGTATTTTCCCAGGAGTGCAACAGGACCAAGCCTGGCTGGTCGCAGAGAAGGAGAGGTTCGACCATGAGTTCGACCTCGACCAGGACGGCATCCTGGACAAGGACGAGGTCAAGGCCTGGGTCGTGCCTGATAACAAGTACGTTCACTTAAGCACTAGCATACCCAAGCTCAAGGGATATGTAGCCTAGACGAAGAATGACGAATTTTTTAAATCGGACCAGTAGTTTTAACGATTCCTCAGTACAAACTTTACCTCCTTATAAATTTTATATAATTTAAGTTTTCCTTAACCTAAAACAGATATATGTACACTTGAAGACAGATGTGGTGCGGGTTCGATTCCCGCCTTGAGACAAATGTTGTACGATCTGCGAGTATTTGTTGCGGGGTGGTCTTGGTATTTTCTATATATTTAAAAAAATATATGTTGTATGTATTATATTATGTATATCAGTTACCTAGTACCCATAACACAAGCTCTGCTTAGCTTGGGGCTAGATGATGCTGTGTGGATTGACCAGCATTATTTATTTATGTTCATTGTCCATGACTGCATATGTAATATCAGTATAGATAAATAGTACTCAAGGGTACTGCAGGCAGATCCTGGATGCGGCAAGCTGGAGACAGGGCGGTCATTAGGGGAGGCCTATGTCCAGCTGTGGATTCATATAGGCTGATGATGATGACTCAGGGGTATTGAAACTATCGCTTAGTTAATTTTTATAATTAGTTCCAGATATAAATACATCTACGGTTTTCAGGAAGGTACCTAAAGCTAAACCGGAGACAAAAGTTTGCAAACTTCACTTTATGGATATAAAATTACAATCAAATAATATAAACAGATTAGAACTAGTATTTAAAATTTAAAAAAAACAAATCAAGTAATAAAATTTAGCTAACTGTAGACTGTTGCGAAAAATCTAGAGGCAGCTCAACTCTCGATCCATATCCTTTAAGATATGATATTAGTGCTTTATTAATAATAAAATATAATATATATGTAATATAAAACATTTAAGCCGTGGGGTCGCGGCGTACGAATATCGACCCCTCCAACTCAACCCGTGGATGTCGTAAGAGCCGACTAAGGGAACCTACCAGAGGAAGGGCAGCAGCTTCCTTCTGAGTATTTTTAAACACCGACACTGCGATCACCAATCCGCCTGCCAAGCGTGGTGATTATAATAAATCCCTACATGGGAGACCATCCACTCGATGGACCGACGACATCGTTAGCGGTCGCAGGGAGTCGATGGATGGAGGCGGCTCAGGACCGCTATTTGTGGCGTCGTACGGGGGAGGCCTATGTCCAGTCCAGGCAGTGGACGTGTATGGATGGGCTGATGATGATGATGATGATGATAAAACATTTATACATATAATATTTATGTATAAATGTTTATTCCTGAAGATCTTTACAGTAGTACAGTGTTTAGACCCAGTTAACAATTCTTAGTTTCAACGTATAGTTTGCAGGTCAAAAAAGGTAAAAAGAAACAAACAAAACAAATTGCAACAACCGTGCAATGATGGTGATTTCATGCATGGTACATAGGTTCTTGCAATGATTACCACCTTTATTGCTCACGAAGACTATAAACTTCACTGTTTCCATGCCGGTACCGAACCTACATTGACTATTTAGTATACACATGTATGTATCGACTTTTTTATTGTTTTTCGACGTGTTTACTCGCTTCTACGGATATCATAGGCCCATCACAGACGTAGCTATATAATAGTAATATGAATCATAGCAAGGCACAGCGCGATATGTTTTCTTCTAGCTGCTGCCCGCGCCTTCGCCCGCGTTTTACGGGAAAAAAAATAGCCTATATGTTATTCCAGGTCCCAAACTGTACCCATAACAAATTTCAGCCTAATCGGTCGAGTAGTTTTTGCGTGAAAGAGTAACAAATGTAAAAACTCATTGGTTGTATGGATGTATCCATACAACCAATGATGAATGATTTTTACAAATAGAGACGTTATTATAAAGAAATAAAAACGTGGCAATATTTTACTATAGCTACATTGGACCTATGGAACTTTATTTCTATCACTTAGCAGGATATTATAGATCACAGAGACCCGTTGTCAGAAAGAGATAAACATACGTTCACAGTTACATGAGCGGCTAACGGCCAATGACATCCTATGACATCGCATAGGCTAGCAGCTAGAGTGAACTGGGGTAAAAAGGGACCTAGCATGCAGCTTGCTTGCGCAAACTGGTTTGAGTCCGGCCACACGCTCCATCTTGCTTAAATGCAAATGTTTGAACGTCTAGCCGCGGCCTTGAACCGGTCCCGGGCGGAAGTTTCCGCTCTACTTATGTTCTTGTTCACTCATATGCTACTTGTACTCATTTTTAATTAAATAGTTCATCTTTAGGAAATCTAAAATAAAATGAAGTTAATGTTGATAGTCAAATGTTAAAAAAATCTTATATTTACTAATATAGATAAAAAATACGTATTGGATACCAGTGGTAAAAAATATTATTGTAGCAAGCTAGGAAGGCCGATGTGCCATATCACCCAACCTCCTCTGCGTCTTTCGAACTGACAACATCGCGCGCTCATTATCTCCTTCTCTCTGTCACTCACAAATGCAACGCACTAACTTGTCTCGTTCGTGTAGGTGGCAGAGGGGCAACAGCGCGGGAGTGATTGTTGAATAAAATAAAATTTATGATTTTTAATTTTAAATAGACTAAACGCTACTTATAAATGACAAAAATGTAAAGAAAAAACCTACCTGCTTTTTACAGCCGTCCCAGTATAGGTTCTACACTTTCTGACCTCACAACATGGCGTATTTTGTTATTTTGTTCGCACTCCAAAAGCCCGCAAGGCATGTTCGCGTCGCAGCCAGACGCAGGGCCAATTGAGTTAACTCAAGCTAATTAGCTAAATATTACATTTAATATAAAATAATTCAATAGGTCTAAATATTACATTAAATATAATGATACATTTTACACATGACACAATGGCTTACAGCTTTAATTCAGTTGCCCACGAGCACTCTTTTATCTGATGCCTTCAATATAAAATGCATCTAGATATTAATCAGCTTAAGTCCATATTTCAAGGCAAAATTTTTTTGCTGTGCGCCGGTGTTGCGACCCCGATCAACAACCTTAATCCAAATCTGACCATTGACCAAAAGTTTGTGTCCACAGCGAGATCGCGCAAGAAGAAGTGGATCACCTCTTCGTTCACGCCGACGACGACCACAGCGATACGCTGTCCTTCGCGGAGATCCTCGACCACCATACCGTGTTCGTGGGCAGCGAGGCCACCGACTACGGAGGCGATATGATGGGGCAACACTTCGATGACGAGCTGTAGGCAGTGATGTGATGGGGCAACACTTCGATGATGGGCTGTAGGCAGTGATGTGATGGGGCAACACTTGTTGATGTTGAGCTATAGGCACACACAGCAAGCTCAGCATGATTACCCTCAAGAGACCGAGACAGGTCTGTGGCACTTCTGTCTCGCGTGGACGTCTGTTATTTCGGTCTCGCACGCGAACTGACAAACAAACAATAGTCTAAATTTCATGTTAGGGTCGTTACGCACTGTCTACTTGTCGCCAGCAACTTTGTTCCTCGGCGACCAAAACCTAGGCAGAGTCGCCCGGGCCACCACCGGCGGCCAAGTGCGTAAACGTATATAAAGTATAGCAAGTAGTCTTGGGTTATACTAGGCAAAATCCAATACCTGTGACTTCAAAATATCTATGACAAATACCTGTTACAAAATACTAGCTAGTATTTCTACCAATCATGTACAAATTCATTGTTTTACTGATTGAATAATATATTTATTGTAGCAATGACTAAGTAGCAGTAGCATGTTGATTAACCGAATAATTTAAACGGTATTTTCTTCAACAACATTGTTACATTGCGGTATACATTTCAAATTTCCAAGTATAAAATACTAGGTGTTTCATTCTGACTTAGTGATATTATCAAAGCGAGAATAAAGAAGCGATATTATCTAGCTGAAGCGATTTATTGCTTAAGTACCTAATAAAATAACAACTATATCGTTATTTCGTGCACTCATGACACTGACACTGCCTGTGTGACAGTCACAGATATATTTAGTTTCTGTCACTGTGACATACCGCCAATTTTCTATATCTGTGACTTTTATCAGTGACGATAAATACGCCTCAAGCCTAATAGCAAGTCACAGTCGCCGTGGACCGCGTTGCCAGCTTTAGCTCTAAAGTCTCAGTTGTCGGTCGCTGTCGCGGCCCGAACAGCCATTATTAGAGGTTCAAAGTTGAAACAAAGATTACTTTTGTTTTTAGGAATGTTGAAGTTTATCATGTTTATTATTTGGTTTTCTATTATATACGAGATGAGTATTATGTTAAGTAACTGACGCTATCCCTCTGTTAACTTTTAAGTTACTTTAGTAATAAAAATTTATCATAGTTTAAAATGTAAGTAACAATGCGACCGTTTCAAAAGCCTTAATTTTACAATAACATTTAGATTGTCTGTTTTTTTATATAATGTGTAAGTGCTTCCTAAGTCTATCTCGTATTGCTTCATACATGTAAGTTTTCAAGTCTTCCATGGACATACTTTAACCACTAAGTTGGTTGCTACAGACTTTTTAGAACTGCGTCATAGGAGCCTATTTTTACACGAATACCTTTAACTTAAGTAGGTAATATCTAGAAAAGGACTGATTACGTAGAAAGACGACATCTGGCGCGGTGGGCGAAGGTCCACCCACCACCCTTATTTATTTATAGTCAATTCGAATATGGTGGAAGAAATCTTTTAGGGACAACACCAACAGGCAGAAACGCGGCGACATTCTATTTATGGAAACACGCATAGATTTAGAGGTAAATCGACGACGCGTCGTGTTCGCCAACGATACATCCGCTTGTGGAGGTAGTCCCTAAAAGATTCCGACTCAGTATTTTACCCTGTCAGCGCAATTCTAGAAACAGTTAGTACTAGTCACCCTACAAAGAAACTTTTTCAAATAAAGCAATCTCAGTAATTATTGAAAATATTTAATATGCCTTTGAAAAGGCTGAGTAGATATTGAAATTGTTATATTTTTGCAGATATGTATTTATGTAATAAATAACTTATTTACCACGAAATTACATGTCGTATTAATTTTGATATCTTACTCGATCCTACACCTTTGAGCAATCTTGAATCTTATTGGATGTGCCATAAAGTCGCATTTTAACTGTCTGTACTTATTAGACCAAAATCTACGTTTTATTAGAATAGTGTATTGTGTGATGTAAATGCAATTCTAAACAAGACGAAAATAAATTTATTTATTGTAAATTGACTTTTATTCATAATGGTTGTAAGCTTCATAACTCACTACTTCAAAAAGTACCCACAAGGCAAACAGAAGTTCCATGGATGAGAAAATAAGTAGATACTCAATATTAAAAAGATACTTCTTTCAAGTTATTGCTACCCCTGTACCATAGGCGTGGAGATACCTATGTAGAAATTCATTGGTGAGGAGTGAACTCAAAAGATTGCTAAGATACCAAAATCCTGTTGAGTTATCTCTCATTTGTATTTGAATTCCTGCTAGTACTTTTACAACTTTAAAACAAGGGTAGATTAACAACGTGAAATTATTTTGAGTTCTCTATAGTATGGAAAGTAATTCTGTGTCTGTCACCTTTTACATAAGAGACTGAACGGATCAACGGGAACGGTAAATTTTTCTAATTTATTCAAATTATTTAAAAAAGTATGGAGCCTTAATTAATTCGAATGGCCTAGCACTGAACAGAGAAAAAACCTGCTACATGACTTTCCGTCTGAACGGCACACCCAGGCAACTGCTCGCAGTGACCGCTGGAAACACCACCCTACAGATGGTTGAATCCACAAAACTACTAGGTTTCCAAATAGATAGTGGTCTCACATGGGAGAACCACATAGAAGACCTCTGCTCTAGACTAGGCCGCACATGCTTCGCACTGCGCCGCCTCGCCGCGACCGCTACCCGCAGCGTGGTACTGGCGTGCTACCACGCGACGATACACAGCACCATCACATATGGCGTGGAGCTTTGGGCGCGCGCTGCTGACGTAGTCAGAGTCTTCGTCATGCAGAAGCGCGCTGTGCGCGCCATCGTTGGCGTGCCAGACGACGTGTCGTGCCGCGAATATTTTAAACAATTAGGGATAATGACGCTCGCTTGTGAACTAATCCACCAGGTGGCGATGTTCACTCACAAAAACATTGATGTTTTCAAACGTAAAGGTTTGAACACCACCCGAGCTCTCCGCAGCAATAAACTAGCACATATTTTAGTCGCACCAACTCATAAACTGTGTAAATCGGAGAGGTCCGTGTACGTCATGGGTCCCTCTGTATACAACAGGCTGCCGGACACAGTCCGAGGGGATGCAATCTCCACGACGGCCTTTAAATCGAGGTTACGCAAATGGCTCCTGGAAAACTCGTTCTATACGATTAACGAGTTCTACGCATTGCCAGTTTGTTAATAATAATTTTGAAATGTACAAGTAACAAGTAATTAATTTTTAGTATGTTATAATACTTTTTATTCTTTATTAATTATGATATCAAATAATGTTATTTAAAAATAACCTACTATTGTACTTATACTGAGTTATTTTTTTTTTAAATCATTTATTTGTTCATGAGGGTTTTTCCGAACATGACATGTCACCCCCGTATTTCTAAATTACAATACTTAGTGCTTATTCTACTAAAAACCATTATATGTAGCAAATATTAATAAACTTAACGAAAACAGCCTGAGATTTTCCTGGAGATCTATCCTGCCTAAAAATTAAATTATACACCAACAACGAACCTACATATATTTACATTACATTTCTAACATTATACATACAAGCAAATGTATTCATTAACCAAGTGAAAACATAGATGTCTATAACCTAACTACACTATTCAATGTAGGTACTACTCACCCAACCATCTGAATAGGGTACGTGCCTACTTTTGCGCACTACAAACTGCATAATTACCTACCTACCTAATTGGTCTCCTCTATGGAGGAGATGTATATTTTAAGCAATTTTTTGGCTTTGTCGGAAGTCGGTTCAGCCAAAAAACTGTTACACATACCTACATTACAATTAAATAACATTCCGCGCTGGGCTGCGCCCCGGACACACTCCACCAACACGTGATATACGTCTTCGACTTCGTTCGGCGAGTCCGTCAGTTTCATTAGATATTTAAATTTATTTGATGGTATATGACCTGAGCGCAGTCTTAACAGATAAACGATATGTTTCCTAATAAAAGGTAATTCTTCAAACCATGGGCAACGAGGAAGTTCGCACTGAATGGTGTTATACCAAATACCTTTGATTTTCGATCTCTCGTTAAAATGCTCCTTCCATTGTTCTCTACATATCTCTTTTACTGTATATAAAACTTCACTATGTACTGGCAAACAACTAAAAGGAATCCCGTCAGTGACGGCTTGTCGGGCGGCCAGGTCGACGACCTCGTTACCCATGATACCTACATGTGACGGTATCCACTGTAGTACTACTGATTTGTTAGAGGACCTTAATCTGCTGATGGTTTCCAGGATGTTGAAGGCAATCGGTAGTCCTCGAATATTCGAGGATATGCGAGCCAAGTGTGCAAGCGCACTCTTCGAGTCAGACAATATAACAAAATTGCTATGATCGACTGATAACGCGTAAGATAACGCCTCAGAGATTGCGATAAGTTCAGAGTGCATTGTCGAGATGATTGCTTCAATTTGAAATTTTACTCGTAATTCTGTCTGAGGATCATAAAATGCCGCTCCTGAACCTATCGATTCCTTTGAACCATCAGAGAAAATCTTGTAACATGTGCCATAGGTCTCAGCTAGAACTAGATCACATTGGTTTTTTAAAACTTCCCTATTAAACATTCTTTTAGGTAACTCAACTCCTTTAATTTGTAAACATACCTGTTGTGAAAGGTCGTAATTAGTTAACCAAGTATCCATCGAATACATAAGTAGGTTTTTAGATGAATAAAAAGTAAATTGTCTAAGTTTTCTACATAAAGCTATTAGAACAGGTATTTTCTTTCTTGCCCAGTAAACATGTTCGCATTTTAATTCAAGTTGTTCTAGAACATCTATAGTAACATTGTTCGTAAAGGACTTTGCCTTTAGCCAGAATTTTGCAGCTAGATAATATCTACGTATGTATAAAGGAGGGAGACAAAGCTCACTTTCCATGACGTGTATAGGTGTAGATTTAATAAATCCGCCTATAACGCGCATTGCCTGATTTTGTACGATATCTAGTTTCTGTAGGTGACTTTTGACACTAGTATCATAAAGGAAACTACCATAGTCGAGTCTGCTTCGTATGATTGCTATATATAGTCGCCTCAAGTGTTTAGGATGAATCCCCCAGCTACCCCCAGCTAGTACCTTAAACACATTAATGAATTTAAATAGTTTCTCGCGAGTTTCGTTGATATGCTTACCCCATTTTAAACTTCTATCTAAATACATTCCTAAATACCTAACACTATCTACCTGCTGCAGACAGTTGTCGTCTACTTTTATATTTATACTTGCATTCCGTCTACCCCTGCTAAATACAATAATCTTAGATTTCCGAAAAGAAACACTAAGATCTAATTCTTTTGTTAAATTACAAAATATATCTATAGAGCTTTGAATATCGCTGACTGCCCGGCTTAAAACTTTGTCCGAGCTGTAAATAACAAAATCGTCAGCGTATTGAGAAATAAATCCTCTTTTAATAGAATGACAAATTTTAATTGTTGAAATGTTAAATAAAGTCGGTGATAGCGGGTCCCCTTGGGCCAACCCTATCCCTGTTGTACGGCTTATTGTAGTATTATTATCTAGATCAATTGATAGAATTCTCTCGCGTAAAAGTTCCCACAAATATTTACAGATGGTTTTATCTACTCCTATACTGTCCATTACTGATAACAGGCTAGTTACATTTACGTAATTATATGCTCCCTCTATGTCAATAAAACAACCTATTGTTGGAATTCCTTCCGTAAGACCTATCTGTATGCGTGATATAATCCTAGATAAATTATCCAAACACGATCTCGACCTTCGAAAGCCTATCGTTTCGTCTGAGAGTAGGTTATTTTTCTCAATGTACCACTCCAGCCTACGAGTTAAAATAGTATGAAATATTTTGCAAACGCATGAGATTAAAGCTATTGGCCTGAGACCCCCCGATGAACTATTAATACTACCAGGTTTTGGTATTGGTATAATGCGCGCGTCTTTCCATTGTGTAGGCACAAAACCAAGTGTTAAGAACCGGTTATAAAGCGAGACTAGTACATGTTTACCTACGTTTGGCAGATTATAAATCATTGAGTAGGGTATGTTATCAGCGCCTGGCGCTGTATCTGACCGTTTTAAACAATTATTAAATTCCTGTATTAAAATAGGGCAACTTAATTGGACATTTTGCGTAATAAACTTAGGTTCCTCTGGTGACACAAAGTCCGGCGCTAGGCTACTTAATAGACTGTCTGCTTTTTCACGGTCAATACTAGGTTTACTCGCTTTATAACCCTTTAGCCATCGCATACATGACCACATCTGTCTGGCTGAAGTAACACTGTCTATGTTAGAACAAAAACTCTGCCACGACTTACGTTTACCGTTGTGAATAGCTGTCCGTGCCAAACTTATCTTGTTTTGTAACAAGCTGTAGTTTCCAGGGGTCGGATTTTTTCGGAACTTAGCTAAAGCCAGGCGACGTTCAGCTATGCACTTAGATATGTCCGCTGACCAGTAAGGTTTAGGCACGAATTTCTCGGATCTAATAGGACAATTAGGGATTTTACTAGTAGGTACGGATTCTTTGGCTGCCTGATTTAAAATATATATAAAACTATCGTAAGCTGTTTGCAGATCAATCGAGTGATTGTAGCCCGATAATAATTCTTCAATTTTCAATTTATAGAGTGTCCAGTCAGCTTTACTGTAAATTCTTCGTTTCTTATTTTCAGTAGGGCGAGATATATCTGTGCTAATTTTCAAAATCAAATGGTCGCTCCCCAAGTTCTCATTTGTAGTTTTCCAGTTATATCTAAGAGCTGTGTTCGACGAAGAAAATGTTATATCTGGCGCTGTTTTCTGGGTTAAACCATTTACAAGTTTAATGCGGGTCGGGCTACCATCGTTCAAAGACACGAAATCGTTTTCGATTGCTGAGTCGAATATATATACTGAGTTATAAGTACCCGACTTATAACTCAGTGTTATCAATAAATATATTGTATTGTAATTCCAAAAACTGTTTACAACGCATACCTTTCATTTTACACCTCACTAACCTTGTAGGTCTTAAAATTTCGACGTCACAATTTGTACTGAAAATTTAGTTATTTATGGTTCCGTACCTAAAAAGGAAAAACGGAATCCTTAAAGGATCACTTTGTTGTCCGTCTGTCAACCCTCTTCTCAAGAACGCGTGGAGCTATCGAGTTGAAATTAGCATCAAATACTCAGGAGTCCGTAACCTTTTGGAGCCGTGATATAATCTCATGTACTTAATCAAGGAATTGGCAAGAAGCAAGACCTTATAGCACAATAAATAAGGGGTCGTCCATTAATCACGTGATATTTTTATCATTTTTTGAACTAGCTCAATATTCTCGTGAATAAATAAATATAAATAAAACCATTATTTAATACAGTTGGTTTTAACAAAGGAGCAAATCTCAGCAACTAACGGAAAGTGAAAATAGATAATAGAGCAACTAGGTACGTACATAGTAGTCAGTATGTTTTTAAGTAATAAGTCTACTTCGTATTAAAACGTGCCACGGAAGACCAGCGCTGCAGTTGCTCCCCGAGCTCCTGCAGCGCACGCCGAGTGGCAGTTTTTCGGTCACACTGTTTTTTCTATCATCCTTTTTATTATTGAATTTTCTTGTGTTTTGTGAACCAATAAAAAATTATCTTAAACCTGTGTGTCATTCTAAGTATGAACTTGTATGTAGACAAGAGGGACTTTGCTTCAGTTTCAGTTCAATCCTATGGTTTCTTATAAATAGCTACTAAGATATTGTTAATAAATGAAAGTCACGTAAATTTACAATATTTTTTTATTCAATATAATAATCTTAATAAATCCAAAATATTTACACAATACAAAAACATACAATAAGACCTTGTTCAGCGTCCTTCGCTAGCGTGTAATGTAACATGGTTCTAACAGACTATTGCAAAACAACATGGATCCGCTCCCTTCACACTTACTTACATTTTAGGTAAGTAGAAAGAAATAATTTACAATTTGCTATTCACATATAAAATTAAATATTTGGCCGACTATGTAATGCCACCTATATACGCTTAGGCCAAGGCATTGGCTGCTAGTATGCAGTTAAGGCCTTAACAACTTGAAAAGAGCACGACCCAAGCGTGATATGGGAGAATAGGACATAGGCAAGCGTGTCGAGGTGACAGCAAAGTAGACCAAATAAACAATTTACAATACCTAAGAACAATGTGAAGCATCACACAAAATTTCGTCAAGGAAACGGACAATAGGGTCTAAAATTGGCACCGTCACGGTGCGCAGTTATTTGATTTCACAATTTACAAAGAAAAAGTTATAACAAAGGTATAACGTAAATCCTGTTATCAATACAATATAACAAAATAATATATGAAATTTCAATACGAAGAAAATTCTCGATGTTTTGTAAAATACGTGTTTATGCAGAGCTAGGACTTGAATCCATTTCATTCTGATGTTCCACGTTTCATATCGCTCGATATATAAAAATTAAGCTAAGGAAAAGTGACGTAAGCTTTATAAATTATACTAATTATCGAATCCTGGCTTTCACAAAGTAGCTGTGCTTCAAAGCGGAGTATGGACAGATATCTAAAAAGATAATAGTCTGGATTCTAGATATAACACAAACAATGTTGCCTGTACCTATAATTTTCCAGTGCTTAATAGCGCGGCCACACGCTCAAACTCTTGTGCATGCATGATTGCACAAGCCAGTTTGCGCAAGCAATATAGCCCGGCCACACGCTCCGTCTTGCTTGCGCAATCAGATTTGAGCCTGGCCACGCGCTCCATCTTGCTTGCGAAAACTGTGTTTGTGCAATCATGTATGCACAAAACTTTGAGCGTGTGGCCGGGCTATAACGCCAAAGCACCCCAAAAATTTCTTCATTTCGTGGATCTTTCGTTTACGATGAAGTAGGTTGTTTACATTCTCCGCTTTGATGTAACGGTCCACTGAATGAGGACCTGATGTGGCTACGAAGGTATCACTGACCAGCCACATTTAACGCAATACGGAAAAATAAAGGTCCCTTTAAGCTTACTGGTTATCTAATAAAATGCACAAAGCAATTCAATAAAACGCGGCTAGTCAGCTACCTTTATGAAGCTGAAGGTGAAAACGAAACATCGAATACATCAAAGAATAGAAAAATTACGATTGACTAGCAAATTCTCTATTCTTATGAGATATACTTGCCTTACTTCCACCTAACAACTCCATGGAATGCGATTCATTTAAAAAAGTGACGATACAGTCAAGTTAAAGACATCTAAAATTATCATACAAATAATATACATACATACATAATAGAGGACGAATCCTTATATTGCAATTAATATTACATGAGACATGTGAACTTATTAACAACTAAGTTGAACTAAAGATTAGCTGTACAGTACACGCTGGGATGCAGCGCTTGGAAAACTTAATTTACAATTTACGTGAAAGCAATACACATAAACACATCAAGTGAGTTTGAAACGATCGCGTCCAGATGATCTACGCAGCGTGTACCGATATATTAAATGAATGATTCAAGAGAAGGGAGACAATTAAATAAACGAAATTATCTAAGTAGTCGTGATGGACAGCATCCAGGCTAGAGCAGAACCACGTGACATGAAGTGTGATAGCGATCATCAAAATGATCTCAACAGAAATGTTCTCGTCTCCCAATATCAAATGAAACTAACCTAAATGACCTTTAAATGCACCTTCACCAAAATTTTGAAGTAACGAACCCCGCTGTCTATCTTAATTAGTATATAAGGCGCCGTACTTTGTAAAATCGTTTTAATATATATTCGTGTTAAGGTCAATCTATAATATATTTGAATTCCCAAACTATCGCGTATTCATATATTAACATAAGCTTGCAACGACACGTTACTGCTAAATAAACAAGGATCTCGTAAGTAGAAGTCAACTACGGGAAGTGCCAACTGCCTATAACAGGATACAAACCAAATTATATAATAATAATCTTTTACATATTTTATTCTAATTACAAATAAGTTTAAAACTAGTTATCAATTTTATAATTAGCTTTTTTTTAATAATTATATTGTAATTGGTGACCATTGTGGACTTAGAAACGAGAGAACATTGTATAAGACTTTACAAAGAAAACATGAATAGCCTTTTGTAAACATAATAGATTGCAGGGCGACTTGAGTATAAATTATTCATTGCTCGAATTATATTCCAACAAAATATATCGAATAAGCAGATTAACCGTTAGTAGATCTTAGAAACAAAGTCAAAGTGGACCTAGCGTGGAGTCTACAATAACAAATATGAGAAGGGGGAGTAGTAGACACGAAATAAACCAGATATTAAAAGGAACTGCTTTTGCCAACATCTTCCGAGTTTCAAGAGGCATCCTACGCATCTATGAACACTCAAGATGGTATAGATGCAAAGTATGTCCCTTGAAGTGAGGAAGAGATCACCAAAAGTCTCGATTTTAACGCAGTATGATTCTGTTTGCATGGGTATTCGATTGTGAGCTGTATGTGTCTTGTTTCTAAGTCCACAGTGCCGTGTCGCGGGGCAGCCGCTATGCGCCGCGGCCGGGGACGATGCCGATATTCTACAGTACATACCTCAACCTGCGCGCGCGCCATCAACGTCAAGCGATTGATTCTGAAACAGCAACCAATCATTGTTCAAAGCTTGTTACTGGATTCTTATAGGGTTTATTATACGATGTGTCTTTGATAGAGAGAACTCGATTGAGAATGAATCTCTTCAACCCTGTCACGATTATAATAGCTTATATTACAAAAGGAAGCCTTAGGCGTCGTCCTAATTGGCTAACGATCGTACGACTGAACAATGAGATTTCTTCGCGCAATGAAAACGATGATCGTACGATAGTCCTATAGGTGTCCTAATAGGTCAGGGTGACAGATCTCAGTCAGTGCCTATGTCAGTGATCGCGCGATGACACGTGACCAATTTAGGACGCTCGAAGAGATTTTTAGCTTTGATAGCGCGATCAAACCCCTCGTACGATCGCTATAAAGCATTTCCAGTGCGCGCGCGATGACTTGTAAGCTTTATTAGGCACTCTAAATAAATGTGTATGTTTCATCTCGTCGCGTCGTGCGACGAAATCGCATCGTTTGCTCGTACGATCGACACCAATTAGGAAGCCGCCTTTTTCAAGTAATTATGATTATGTAAAAAATTCGGTTTTGAACTATAAAATAGTAGAGGTGGTACGGTCAGAGGTGTACACTAGCAGTTATTATGCGTCATATGAGTAAGGTGTGGCTGTAGCAATCGACCCCTCCACTTAGTGGATATAAGAAACGAGTAAGAGGACCGGAAGGGCAGAAGGCAGTTTCCTTACATGTATTTTAACACTCGCGACGATCAATCCGCGGCAAAACTCCTCTTGTATGGGTTGGAGGAGGAATGTTCAACAGCGGACGTATGAGTGTTGATGTGGAGCGAAAGAGATAGTATGAGTGTCACCTGTGCGAGCGCCGTGCATCACTTGCAGCAGGAGGAGGCGCGCGGCTGGTCGGCGTCGGCCAGGCGCCGCGCGCCCGCGCCGCCCGCCGCGCCGCCTCCTTCGCTCTTTGGTAACTTGTTCGCTGAAATAAAACGTTCCTTTTATTTCATACATCCTATACGACATCGGCCTGCTTGTCTAAGAAGTCATGGAATGTGTTGATGCTATAATGCCTATTTCTGCGCTGGTCTGCGAGATCTAAGCTTTTGACCTTACTGACAATTCAATGCTAAAGTATTAGAAAAATATGGGACAACAAGTGCAGCGCGACAGGCTTTGCAGTATTTTGTATTTGTATTTATTTATTCATAAAAAAACTTATTCTATGTTTTGCATTTGAACATTCTCTAAACCCAACAGGATTTGTGTAGAATGTTGCATCCTCAGGTTTGATACAATTTTAGAAGTGTACGTGTCTTTTTGCGGTTACGTCTGTACCTATTACACATAGTTTTAAAAATAGATGTACCTACCTAACCTATGTATGCATGCATTACGTAAACATAACACAAAAAGATAAAAAAAGCGAGTTAAGTAAGGTAAGTGCTAAAAGCGAAAAGAGGAGTTATCTGCACGACCAAACAAAAAAAAGATTTAATAAAGATTAAAAGCATGGGACGACTTTTGCTCCAACTCGAAAACTAAAAACCTAACAAGGTAAAGGTTTCTTGTTCGCTTCTTTACTTTACCTTAAAAGATTGAAGATAACAAAAAATCAAAGTGATAACTTTATTTCCCTGTTTTACTTTTGTAATTTTAATTTTGTGATGTGTCCAAGAGTCCTGTAAAGTCTACAGGAAATAAAGCACTTTGATATTTGAAACAATGCACCGATATCATAGAATGGTATCTGATTCAAATGACAAAAAAAAATGATTAGATGTGTTTTGTATAAATGAATGAGAATGTTAATTTTAAATAAATAAATTTATCGTGATGTCCCCCAGGGTACCAGGAGACCACATATACCTAGGGTACAACTAGGAAGGCCTCCATCGTTTATGAGTTCTACCTAGTCAGGTTTTACTCGCAGTTTGGCCGTCGTCGCAGGCTCTTAGTCCTTTAGCCACCATGCAACTTCCAATTGTATTTAATGTCCAATTTAAAAATTAATCTACTGCCTCGTAAGAAATTATATTTCCCGTAAACAAATGGTTAAATACTTCTTTGATTATTTTTTTTGATGCAGTAGCAAACATATCTTTTAGATTCCTGAGCTACCCATGAAGGTATCGTCATAGCGGCCAGTAGCTAGCATAAAATTTCACAGCTCACCAATAGCTAAGAATATGTCGTTGACGTTCATAGCAGTCTTTGCGCTGGTCTCCATAAACAGCAGTCCGTTCTCGTCCGCGTACGCTTGCGCCTCTTCGAACTCGACCATGCGCTTGGCTGCCAGGTCGCTCTTGTTGCCCGCTAGAGCGATCACTATTGACGGGGAGGCTTGCCGCTGGAGCTCTTTTACCCAGTTCTTGGCACGACCGAATGTGTCCTGGAATGGAGAGAAGTCAGATTAGCGAGTTTTAAAACCATGGGCTTGGTATATCATCATCTACAGCATATGCAGCAGTGGACTACCACTGCTGGCCATGATCTCCGGATAAGCGCCTTAATGGCTCTTATTTTAAGGGTGTATTTAAAGGTGGGCGCCATAATGCCTACACTGGGCATCCGGGTCGCCGATCTTTTGTTTTAGTTTTTTTCTTAATTTTAAGTTAAGTTAGGTTTCATTATAAAAACAAGTGGGAGGTCGCAGGGAGTCGTTGGATGGATGCAGCTCAGGACCGCTATTCGTGGCGTCGTTTGGGGGAGGCCTATGTTCAGCAGTGGACGTATACGGGCTGATGATGATGACAAACGGGTTAACTACGAACAATGTTTGTGTTGGAAGAACACCAAGGTTACATCCCTTAACGAAGGACTTCACACCCACTTAAATTCATAATGAATTCGTTAAAATTTTTATATTAAAGAAGGTTTTATTTTGCAATGTGGTAATGAGAAATAAACATTTTTCATTTTGTTTATTATGGACCAAATTGGACTCATTGTAAGAGCATTCTGACCATCTTCACATCTGTTCCAAAATGGGATATAAATTGTTATCATCCTGACCTGGCAGATGATAAGGTGCCCAGCACATTACATGACGCGTACCGTATTTAGTTGGGAGTTAGACGAATCTATAATGGTATCATAGGGGAAACCCAGCGCCCCACGGACGTTGATTTTTATTCCAGATATTTATTAAATTTCGTATGACTCATCGGTCCCGGTGAATACCCATTGATTGGGATAATACCGAGTGTCTGCGTCAAGACAGAATGATGATGTTATGGCAAGTTTATTCAATTATTCTGTTAAAATTACAGATAGTAAGTCCGTAGGCGCCGTCCTCTCTCATGTTATATTCCCAGTAGAAATAAGAAGTCACTAACATTTTTTTCTTTAAGCTTATAAAATAAGCTCATAGACAGGTAAAATTTAAGACTAATAATTTTACCTGTCTATGAGAAAAAGTCGAATATTAAACAAAATTAATATTATTATAATACGAGAAATAAGGTGTGTATATGGTTCTCTTTTCACTTAATTTTTTGGTCCATTTATTGTCCCATAAAATAGTTATATAATGAGAAGGATAAACAATAAAACTCTAAAATTAACTTATTCAATCGAAACAATTTAAACTCTGACCGAATCCTCAAGAAGAACTTAAGTACATAAATCAAGCTTAAAAATAATCATCAGAATGATCTATCAAATTGCAATAACAGTTAACACATAGTAGCTTTGATAATGTATCTATTCGCAGCATTTCCTCCCAGTCGCATATTTTACATTAGTACGTTACATATGTACATACATAGCGCGGTACAAGGCAGATAATGGCGTTATCTGTGGCGGTGTCTGGAGCCCTTGAACTCGAAGCGAAGACCCATCAGTACCGCCTACCCATCGCCTCGCGTCACGCATCTATCTACGCATCTAGAGAAACACTTTCTCACTATTGCTTACTGGAATTTCTTTTCCATAGACGAAATTTTAAAAGACTTTAAAAATGGAGATAGTTGAAGATGTTTAGATTTATAATTCGTCAAAATTCTGCAAAGAGACCCATCTCCTCGGTTTTTGGCAGTAACAAGAACGACGGGAGCTACAATAATATGTAAATAATTAATAAAATAAGTTTATTCAGACATTGGATATGTTGTTAATGCTGGAAACTGGCTGGACAATCCACACAGAATATTTATTTCCTAAATGGTAGAAAAGAGATAGAAATAACATCATTCTTACAGTTATCCCGATTTTGAGGAGGCAGAGAGGGAACGCCTCTCATATGTTCGTAGAGTGCGGAGCACTGATGCAAAAACGTACGATTCATCTAGGCAAGCACCTGCAGTGGCGGCGTACCCGGGGCGGATTTCTACTAATTTTTATGATCAGGCTGCGCGTGTGAGTTTCCCTTGTCACCCCTTCAGGTTTAAGTTAGGGGTGCTAGGCCACCCCGAGAGGTGGCAAGATGGCACCCCTCGGAGCTTGGTAATACCGCGGGTAGTGAGCACCTGCATAGCCCGAACGAGCTAAGAGACATCACCCAGAACGTTATACAAGAAAACAAGGTCTGGTAATTGACGTGACAAGTGTCCGGGAGTGACACTTGTCACGTCACATTTCAACAAAACGTAGAAGTTGGGAAACAACTGAGTTAAGGGTCAATTGAAAAATCCATAAAAATGACAATTTCCGACACAATGGTACAATTTCCGACACAATGATAAAAAATTTTGAGAATAAACGAAAAAAATTAAATGAAAGGTTTTTATAGGCCAGCCATAAGGAAAAGTTAATGCGTTGTATGGCCCTCAAACAGCAGTGGACAAACCGGCTGATGATGATGATGATCTTACCAATGATGCTGATGACACTATAGGTATGCCCATTGTATATATGTAAAGTGTGAATAACACTCGGTTAGCATCACAAGGTCATCGAACGTACTAATTACAAAAGCTTATCTGATAAGCGTTATTTAGCAGACGGTGGTGAGGGGCGTCTCTCCCTGATATCTTTATTTATTTATTAAGGAACAACAAACGACAACATTTAACTTATTTATTATACATTATGTTAGTACTTAATTGTGTAAAGATGAGCGATATTCACAATGTAGCCCACAGCGCTATCCACATATACGTTTTATACGTAGAGATTAAAAAAACATGCAACTAGAAGCCCTAACTAGAACATGAAGTAGGTTAGGGTAGCTCGTCGGTAACTAGGCTCTTTTTAGACAACTAACAATAAGTTAAGTGACAAACTAGAAATGCTTTCTCTTGCTGCTTCGTTTATTTACTGTGTCTATGAAACTACTGTATTTACTTAGTTGATGTACAAACCGGCTTGTATGCTGCCGAATGGAGTGAAAAACGTCACCAATGCCTCAAATGTGTTGGTGTCACACCAAAAGAACAGATGGTTTCTTAAGAATGGAACGGATAGCCTTATTCCCCATACAAACGTACTTTCCGCTTCATTTGGAAACTATGTCCCCGATCTTATTAAAATTTAATCAATATAAGTAATCGAATTCAATTTGCTATGTTTGTAGCAGTTTAGTTTAAAAAAAACATCTATAAATGAGAGCGAAACTAATTTAGACCACCAAATCGAGTCATCTTCAAGCGATTTTTTATGCATGATAGACACCTTTATTCGGAAATCTGTCGCGCTGCAAACATCCAAATAATCAAAAATATTTTAGAAATCAATTGTTTACTCAAAATTAATCGGAAAGTACGAAAAAAAACTAAAAATGCTAGTACTAATAACAATATATATATATATTGTTATTAGTAGGTATTTGTTTAGTCTTAATAGTACATAAAGTAATTGTTTTCAACAATACATATCTTTATTCAAGAACCGAAATACCCTCGGCACAGATTAGGTAATGTTACTTCGTCCCTAGGCCCCATGCCGTTGTTGATGCCGTGTTTACGTATCGTGACTATAAAGTGATTAGGATCACACAAACCCCCAAAAAAGCGACATAAAGCCAAGAAATAGTCGAGTGACGTTATTTAGCACTAGGCAGTGTAAACACTGGCGTTCTTTCTGCCACTGGCCCTGTCTGTATAGCCTAAATTATGACCTCGGTCGGAGGTCGCCTACCGTTACCACAGACAAGAGGTAAACAGTTTAACCACTATTTTGTGCAAATCTAAATCCTACCAATGAATCGTACTAATAATATAAATGTCAAAGTTTGTAAGGATGGATGTATGGATATTTGTTACTCTTTCACGCAAAAACTACTGAACCGATTAGGCTGAAAAATTTGGTATGGGTATAGTTTGGGACCTGGAATAAAATATAGGCTATTTTTTATCCCGATAAAACGTGGGCGAAGGCGCAGGCAGCAGCTAGTACCGTTATATGTAAGGAATGCACATACTTATGTATGTAATTGAGAGTACAATTTGGTGAGAATAAATGAGCATTCTCATAACCTACCTATAATATACATAATATATTAGCTGTAATTTGATTCTAATTTAATTCTAATTTGTCATAATTTTGTTCACACTGATATTATAAAAGCGAAAGTTTGGATGTTTGTTAATTCTTCACGCTGAAATAAAACAATGGCTACTTTTCCCTTAAATCAGTTCCCACGGGATAGAACTTATTCTTAAACATATAGACCCAACGCGTGCGAAGACGCTGACAGAAACTAGTTGTTAATAAACCTATAAACAAGCATTATAAATGCAAATTCATGGTGTTTTTTTTTTCACGTCACGAGTGTACCAGCCAAGCTTGACCCAACCACAGATTATATAACATGTACTTCACACCCAACTACGTCACTCAAGGATAATATTGCCTCACCCACGTCCACTATTGTTAACGCACAAAGTTACGTTGCTCATCATTAGACAAGTCTCAGGCTTCGCCAAATGAGACTGTGAAGTACCGCAACCTATAAGTATGAATGTACGTACTGGTATTAGTTTCTTTTTATAAAATCTTCTATTTATCTGTGGTTATTCTTAGAATTTTAATTTTTTAATTTCCCAAAAAAGAATACGTAGTTTTAAACATTGACCAAGATAATATGGCGTGTTTTAAAAAACGATAAACCTCTTTCAAATTCCCTTACTTTTACACGTATTTTAAGTTTTGCGGGATAAATACTTATCCCTTCGGAACACTCGGAAAAGGAAAATCGAAGTTTCCGATTCGAAACTCTCTTATATGTATCGCTTGCATAAGATTAGCGATTGCAAGAAAACGAATCGGCAATTTCATTTTCGTTTTTACTAATACCTAATCCGGATTTTAATTGCTTAAACATTTCAATGTATTTCACAACAAAAAATCAGGTTTAAATACCTCTTGTCTTGTGACAAGGGTCAGCAACACTGGCATATTATCTAGTTATGTTTGTTAATGTCTTTGTTGGATTTGCCTCTTAATTTTCACTTTTACAAAGACATTCTTAAGTTTATTTACCGTGTCTTATGAATTAATGAAGAATACAAGAATGTAACGACCTTGATATTTATAACTCAAGTAGTTAAGTCTCATTAATTCAAAGTTTTATCATGAATATGTATTATCTGTTTTTACACGTGACTGATAGACGGGAGTTGTTACTTATCATTTATATAATTTTTAGTAAGTACATATTTCAGATTAATTTTTTATTTGTAATTAATTATGTGTACTAATTTACTCGACTGACAATTTCCTTTTCCCGAATCTTCTAATGTTCTATGAGTATTCCAAGTTTTCTTTCTTTAAGAACGAGTTTACTTAATAATAAATCGATAATTTTAACCATGACGTACTTCAAACTGCTAATGACTACTAGTTCAAGACCAGAAATACCATCGAATAGTACCTACTTCAGGGATAACTTAGTAACTTAGAAAGTTACTAACTTTCGTAATCAAATCACACTAATATTATAAATAAGAAATTTTGGATGTTTATTATATCCTTCCGACAAAACTACTGAATGGATCGGGCTGAACTTTTGCATTAATGGAGTTCTAGACTTTTTACTACTTTTTAACAGACTTCAAAGAAGGAGGAAGTTCTCCGTTCATCTATGTTTTTTTTTTTAAACAAGAGGTTAAAAACGATAAACCGATTTCAAATACCTGAACCTAAGTTGAGGTATTTGAAATCGGTTTATCGTTTTTTAAAACACGCCGAATTATTATCTCAAAAAAAAACGCGCGTGAAACCGCGCGGGCACATCTACTGCACTCCAATAAGATTGAAACCGATCCATCTCAATGAATCTATTACCTTGTTCCGGTCTCAGTCGTTGACTCAGTCTCACTGACAGCTCAGACCACAGTAGGGCACAAAAACACTTGCCTGATTGGTGATGTCGTAAACAACGATAGCCGCTTGCGCACCTCTGTAGTACATCGGCGCTAAACTGTGGTACCTGCGGACAACATATAAACATTACTTACTATTGTTAACTTTTATTATACTTGTTAAATGTTGTTCCTATCTGCTTGAATAATACCGCAATTTATTTGCTTTTCGTTAGTCTCGCTAAAACTCGAGAACGGCTGGACCGATTACAATAATAATATGGCGTGTTTTAAAAAACGATAAACCGACTTCAAATTCCTTTACTTTTACACTTATTTTAAGTTTTGCGGGATAAATACTAATCCCCTGGGGATACAATTTATGGGACCCCTTCGGGATCATTTTCTATACAATAGTGAAATAATTTTCAAAAACGGTCCATAATTGGCTGAGATATCGCGTAACATACATAAAAAAAATACTTACAGACGAATTAAGAACCTCCTCCTTTTGAAGTCGGTTAAAAATTGGGGAACAAAGTAATTGTTCCTGATACGTGAAGTTCACGGGGGCATCTAGTTATAGATATTGTTTAATGTAAGTGAAATGTAAATTGACGTTATTAAGTGAGCCAAGCTAAGACCTAGAGAGGTCAGGGCTGGGAATCCTGGAGAACTCTTGTGTCAAAGGCCAAGACCCATTTTGGTCGCTGAATAAGTTGGAGAGTCCTGTTTCTCCAACCGATACTTGAATAACAATAGTTTGACATACATAATTACGTTCCTGTCCCGTCTGTAACGGCCTAATTCGATATAGTAAACCCATGGTAAAACATCACGGTCGGCTGGTCTACGAAAATTCAATTTTATAACAAATTTACATGCGCCTAAATCGCGTGAATATGAAATTAATATTATGGTAACTTGTGATAACAACGCTATTTCTGAAGATGTCTTGGGAATATTACCAAGACATAATATCTTCAGAAATAGCATAAGAATGGCAACAAATTGCATTTGACTTGATTTTATCATCGAACATTCATCAAATCAATAAAATTTTATTTTAATTCAATGTCGCAAGTTATACACTTTTTTTATAGTTCTCCCATAAGAGACCTAACAAAGTCCAATGGAAAGATGGTAGGAGGGCAGACAATATGGCAAAAGTCGCAGGACGACTCTGTTTGAGACTATCGCAGGACTTTGATGGTGGCACAAGAATCACGTACATTCTTGTGCCACCAAGAATTTATTTAATCAATCATAATGACGATCGATGTGGTGCGTAACATTACATAATCTGTGGTGGTGCGGCGGGCGAAGGTCCGCCTGCGACGCAAAAGGTCGCGGGTTCGATTCCCGCCTTGAGACAAAGGTTTGTAGGATCTGTCCCAGCATTATTTTATTTATATAAATAATGACTGTGAGCATTGTGAGTGATTCTAGAGGCCTTATACTCGTATCTAGCAGACGGTGTAAGTCAAGCTCTGAATGATGATGATAGAGAACCAAGACTATCTCAGCACACTAAAGTCCATTGTTGAACGGTTGAACCACCACAGAAGAGGATTTTACCATATAATTAACCCGCTTGTCAGGATTAATTGAATCAAGACGAATCCAAAGCATAAATTCCATCGTGCCATATCTACTAGTGTACAAGAGTCGAGTAATCGTATCCTGCCAGTTAACAGAATACCTAACAAGTGATGTACTAGTCAAGTCCAGGTTCCACCCACGGCGGCGCTAATTAACTGGTCTAGTCCCCCGTCCCGACTGGAGCGACATTCTGCATTCATTGGTATGGTACCTTTTATAATTGCAGTCGAGCGCTTTAATCAGAAAACTAGATTATCGCAGACTGACTGAGAGGGTCTTATACTGACACAGGAGGTTGCGGGTTCGATTCCCGCCTCGGGACAAATGTTTGTACGATCTGAAGATATTTGTTCAGGGTGTTCTGGATGTTTTCTATGTACAATATAATAAAAAATATCTATCTATGTAGTGTATTATATTAGGTATATCAGTTATCTAGTACCCATAACACAAGCTCTGCTTAGCTTGGGGCTAGATAATGCTGTGTAAATTGTCCAGCATTATTTATTCATTTTATTTAATTATCATCACGAACGATGGGCGAAGGTCCGCCTGCGACGCAGGAAGTTGCGGGTTTATTCCCGCCTTGGGACAAATGTTTGTACGATCTGCAAATATTTGTCTCGGGTGTTCTGATTATTTGCTATGTATAATAAAAAATATCTATGTAAAGTATTCTATTTACTATATCAGTCGTACCTATAACTTTAGTTATGCAGAGTTAAGCAGAGCTTTAGCTCTGCTTAACTTGGGGATAGATGATGCTGAGTGGATTGTCCAGCATTATTTATTTATCAAACTAGAAACTGATCAATGCAGATTTTACTTTCGAGGACTATCGATGATAGCCTTAGAAAGTAAAATCTGCATAAATTTACACATCATACGGGTTTGTACATAAGAATATCAGTAATTGTAAAATTGATACTACCCGTTTGTCACGAAATAGAACAAAAATTGTTACCCTACGAAAAAAACCCATTCTGTTTATATTATTAGTGATTTTAATCTACCTATAATTTTATATTAGTACCATATTTACCGATATTAATTAATGTGGCACAATTTATAAAATCATCAATCAATTTTAAAATAACTTTTGCTTGCAGCGCAGTGTCTCAGAGATAAATCTGTCACATTATATAACTAGAACAGGGCAGCACTTCTTATTGTGTCAAATAACAAGCCTTTTCTGACACGGGCAGAGGTAAATCTTTAATTAAAAAACTACTAGCTGTTCCCTGCGGTTTCACCCGTTAAATTCACATTTCGCATTTCTATTCTAGGGAGATAAAAAGTACTTTTTTCCCGTAACTCTCCCATGGGAATTTGATGTTTTACCGGGACAAAAAGTAGCCTATGTTACCTACTATCCATCCTTTCAACTAACTCTATGATCTCTGTTATTATAACCATACTGTGTGAAATGTTACGCCTTTGGATTTATTTGTATTTTAAGAATTTATTGTTGGATTTGCGAAATGCACGCGATGGCATTTTGAGACACTTTTCAACAAAAAATGCCAAAGTTAAACAGGTCCAGCTAACACCGTGTTTAGATGTACACTGATTCCAAATGAGCGAGCTATCTCATTTCGCGTAGCACCAAAACGGCGCGGTCTCACTACGGTAAGGGCCTATCTAACGATTTACATCTTTGCCAGGTATAGAGATTATTGCAAAGGAAAATAATTATTATTTTAAATAATAAACACGACGCGGGGAATCCTACCGATACCTATAATAGGCAACAACTATCACATAAATAAACAGAGGAAATTTCACAGGCATTCTTTGAAACAAACTATGCAGTGTACCTAAATCAAATAACACAAAGTATGTAACCAGAGCCTTTAAGTCCGCGCTTAAGTCATACATAGCGTGTATTGATTAGCGTAGTATGATTCAGCAAGTGACGTAGGCGCCAGCTTTAGAAAACTAATAGGCTTATACGTAGCCCCATTCAATGCTGCAAGTCAATTCAAAGTACATTCTCAAGTCATGGAAAAGTATTTTCAATACAAAACACTAGCTAACTGTTGAACAATTTATAAGTAAGTAGTTCATATGAGCAAATATGTGTATAACACAGTTGAAAAATAAATGATTCTTATTCTAGCTTTTTGTGCAACTTGAGGACTGAAAGGCTAATGGCCCGATAATAATCTGATAATATACAGCGGGACAAAGCAGCCAAATGTTATGGACCCGTTGGGAATTAAAGTATGAACCAAGATTTTTTAAAACAATGGAGTCCTGGACCTCTATGAGCCGCCAACCGTCATGTGGACGCATCCGATTAGTACTGATATCGATCAGTTGAGCCACTTGCAGCTAACCACAGACTGTTACAAACAATATAGCCAGCAAGCTATATTGTTTGTAACAGTCTGTGGTTAGCTCAACGGCTGCAAAAATGTTTCGTCTTTGACGGGACTTGAACCCGAAACCTTCCTTCAGTAAGGGATGCGCTACCAATTACGCTACGAGGTCAAGTATAGTAGGAGTCGAACTTTGGGACTTCCTTGGGGCTCTAGCGCCGCCGCCGTGAGTGTGAGGGATACGCACAAATATCAAAGTGTTTTATTTCCTTTAAAGGACTCTTTAACACGTCACAAAATCAAATTACATACAACAAAATCTTAGTTCTTATTTGTTTCTATTCTTTAAATATATTTTTTCATTAATATAAGGTTGCCACTTGATGAAATGATGTATTTTTTACGAGGCACTACCGTAACGAAATTTATGGCAGGGTATAAGGTAGATAGATTTTTAAGGTTTTAGCAAAAACTTGAAATCTTATTGTAAAAATATCAAAATACGTAAAATAAAATAAACGTAACAAAATATTTTTCACCACTCTAGCTCGAAAACTTGAAGAAAAATCGGTTTTTGCTTACAAGTGGAATAAAGGATATTATTCAACTTGTTGAAAAAAGTAATTTGAATTCAGAATGCTGTACTCAATTTCGATGTTGTTATAGTTATTGATATTGTGGTCGGCGCTGAAGAAAATAAAAACAACGCGGTGTGCACCAGGGGAGGTCAACTTTCTCACTGTGTGTACCTTGACAACTTAGCTTGTAAAAAGCATTTTTATAGGCAAATAGCGCCATCTATAAATAATTTCCCAAGTAACAGGCCCGTGAATTTATGATGGGAGTCTCACCTCTGTGAGCTAAACTTATTTTATCTTATCGAAGGGAAGGAGGTAAGACAAATTCAACCTTCACAGAAAAGAATAATTTCGTTCGTTTGTGGTTTGAAAGAGGTTTGTAGCATTCTTACCCTCCATGGTTCTTGAACAAAATGATTTTCTGACATTCAACCTCTTTTGTAAATCTTTACTAATATTATAAATGCGAAAGTAACTCTGTCTGTCTGTCTGTCACCTTTTCAGGTCAAAACTAGCGAACCGATTTAAATGAAATTTGGTACACAGATAGATACTCTAGAGCCTGAGAAAGGACATATGCTACTTTTTAATGCGAAAAAAGGGTTGTAAGGGGGTAAAAATAAATAAAATAAAAAAGTTTGAGTCCCTTGACATTGATAAAAGGCTCGACGGATGTTGCCAGCTAATGGGCAACTTGCCTACAATATACGACCATGCACTTTATCCGCCAGACAATAATTGAATAAATATTTTCAACATTTTATTCGTCCTAACAGGGTAAACGTACTTAAATACACATTCTCTAATATATGTTATCTGTCATTCAACCGTTGTCTACGCAAATCGTCCATTTATATTTATTATCTGTATGGTACACATAACAAAATTCTTGTTCCATTCCAACTTAATTTAACCAGTAGTCATCTTAAAGCTTAACAAGAGTGAAATGATCCTTAATCTGGGACAGGTAATTTAACTTCCAGCAAACTTAACAAATTGTCTTTTATAGCAAGACCTTTTTGGATGTCTTTTCTTATCGTCAATCTTATATGACCAAATAATGAAAATCAAATCAGTGAAAAGCTCACCTCTCCTGCCCAGCAGTGTCCCAAATCTCGAACTTGACGGTGGTATCATCGAGGCAGACGGTCTGCGTGAGGAAGGCCGCGCCGATGGTGCTCTCCTGGTACTCGTGAAACTGTCCCTTGACGAAGCGTAGCACTA
The DNA here is from genome assembly GCA_947859395.1 of Eupithecia insigniata. Taxonomy (NCBI): domain Eukaryota; kingdom Metazoa; phylum Arthropoda; class Insecta; order Lepidoptera; family Geometridae; genus Eupithecia; species Eupithecia insigniata. Next base: position 1,417,738 of record OX401996.1, read on the forward strand.
GCGAGGACTTCCCCACGGCGGACTCCCCGAGCAGCACCAGCTTGAACTGGCACACTTTGCTCTGAGGAGCGCCGTTCGGCCGCGCAGCTGTACCGCTCCTGTTTGTCGCCATCGCCTGGAAGGACGGAGTAGTTGTAATTCTAATTCAGAGTGGGCGATCTGCACCGACATGGGCGTGCGTTTGTACGTTTGCACATTATTTCCATAACTAACCAGACTCTAACCTAAGTGTAACTTTCTACTATTTTTTGAAGTAGCGGAGTAGGTTGAATGCTTGGCAGTTGCGTTTCAGCTCAGTAGGTGTAGCTAGAGTAAACGGATTTATTTCTTCATAGTCCTGTCTTTTATTTGATCTATCTGGACGGGTGAACGTTGACCACGACCGGTTCGCTTTTAGGACTTAATTTTTGCTGCTGTTAGAGCCTTCAATTAAGGGTTTAATTAATCCAAATTTACGCTAATTTCGCGTGGTTTTGTTCGTTTTACTATTTTCTCAAACATCATGTGAAAATTCTGGCACAAAGATATTTTTAACAGCATAGGGGAATCTAAAGACCCCACTAAAACATTGTGAATTTTCGCGTCAAGATTTTTTATTCTTTTATTTCCAAGATTCCTGAAATAAAATAATGAATGAATATTTCAGAAATCTTTACAACTTTGATTTCTTTAGCTTTACAAAATATAACATTCATGGATATTTTTATTTTACAACTAACATGAAAAGGTCATCTAAAAAGGAGCACAGAATATCATCTTTCGGCCAAGGTATTGTTTTGAAAAGAAGCATACTGAGGCAATTTTTGCAGTTGCATAATACTCAAGGGCACCAGAGATAATGCTTGCAAACCGTGTGCCTGGCTTTGTGCATTCCTTGTTAGTTCTAAAGAGATACATTAAAATGCCCAATTCAGAATAACTATACAGATTTAAGTACCTAAGCTAAAAACAATATAATCATAAATAAAAGTTTTGGGGCATCACTGGATGCAGGCGGCACAAACTCATTCTGATGAGATTTTTAGGGGAGGTTTATGTCTATGGACAGTTCGGCTGATACTATGATTATGATTTTTAATATTTATTTTCAACCTTAAACGCAAAGTTCAAATTGTTTTAAAATTAATTAAGTAAAACTATGTTTCAATTGTAAATACTGCCCCAATTGTATTATTTGACCATAAGTTTCTATGTTAATAAATGAATTAGAAGTAAACCCAAATCGCTAGGGATACTATTCACACAACATTGAAATATTGAACACCATGATGAAATATTTTATACAATAGAACTAATTATTTTAGAAAGAAGAAAAATGTTGTGGTATTCGTTTTTCTACAGAATAGTTTATTCATAGATTGAAATTTCCTAGTACTTTTACAATTTAAATTCACAAGGAATACAATTTATATTTCAGTTGACCAATTAAATATTTTATCTGCATAGCAATCAAAAGTCATTCAACCCAAGTATACTGATATTTGCACATTGAGCAACACACAGTACAATACAGGAAGTTATTTAATGATTTAAAATTTCACAAATTACCCCTAACAAAAATACTAAATTTAGTCTACTGCTTTACTTACCATATCTACCATACCAATCATTCAGGATGAAAAAAATATCTTATTTAATGAGATATGTATAAGTTACCCCTTTATTTAGAGTAACTCAGAAAGATAGGTAACAAAGGTATTTAAAGTAACAAAGAAATTCTAAGAAACCTTTCAAGCATTTCAACAAAGAATATTTCTGATAAGAATATGTAAACAAATCATTCAAGAGAGATTTATTGCATGGACAATGATTCTAAGACATACATTACCATTAAGCAATAGCTGGGTTTTTAATAACAAATTTTATGTAAAAATCTTTTTATAAATCCCCAGCATGAGGATTATGGGCATTATGCCTCTGCTGATAAGAGCCAATATCAGGGAATGCTGTTGTTAGCAGAGGACTAGTGTAGGGTGTTGATGTGATAAAAACTGTATGAAGAAACAGTTATTCACACCAAGAACATTAAAAGAAAGACCAAATAAAGTACAGAAAGGCTTAGAACTTTAAAAGTTACTGAAACCATACACTCTACCTACTTCTTCCACTAGTGGACAAAAAATTAAAGTGAAGAGAATATCAATAACACCTTATTTCATATTTGATAATAATAACTATGTTTATAGTATAAAATTTTACTTGTCTAAGTGGTTATTTTGTAAGCCTAGTGAAATAAAGTTATTGATTCTGATTCTACCATAGAAATATAAGCTTAATGTTTCAGGCACAAGGCAAAACAATTATATCTCGGACATAGTGTTTCGTAGTTGTTCCACTGGCAGAAAGAAGCAGTTTCAGTAAATACCTCTCAGTGCTATATAACAGTAAAATTATTGTGTTATCTACCTAAATGTATTGTAGGTAGTTGCCTTCTTATACATATTTACTAAACTCACTGATAATAATGAAAGTGATATCTTATCAAACTTTATTATCTAGTTTCTGATCTGTTTTGTTTTAAATATGAGAGTTGTGCTTTGTTAATTTTCTATGTTTTTATCTCTTACTGTACAGCACTATGCAATAATGAAGTAAAGTAAAAATAGAGTATTTTGTATATTATACACCCCCAAGATTAGACACCTTCATTTATCAATATTGAAAGTTTGTGTTGTTATCGTAAAAAAATAGTCTTTATCAACCACACTTGTATATTTACAAAAGTACATTTGTGTAAGTGCACTTAAACACAAGTTTGCATAGTTGAACAAGTAATTTGCATGCACAATCATAGATTTTTTCAACTCACCTGCTAGAAGGCCCACAAAAACACAATTAGACACCATGGACACCTGATCACAACACACAGAGCTCTTGCTCACAGCCAGATAAACTTCCACCTTGAGAATGAAGAAAGACCACAGCAATTAGCTGAAGTAAAAACGGTAAACAAGAACAACGTTATCAACCGACTGAATCGCGGCCCACAAAGGAATCCACATCGACACCTTATCGAAAGTTCCGACGCAGTTTCAGTCCTAATTTTTTTTAATAATGAGCTTATCTGTTGAACACCGAAACGTGTCTGTTGTGGTGATGACTAACCGTATCTGGCCGTATCTCGCCTCTCGACAGGAGGCCTACCGTTCGACGCCCTCAATCCAATCAGCTGGGTGTCACAAATCCACACAATGAGCACATTTGCAACTTGTATTAGGTCTAGAGTCACCTACTGAGCCTGCCTCTAAGCTAAATTATCTTCTTTTGCGGATGATACCGACAATATTCGATAAAATGACGCATTTACTTGATTGTAAGGATGTGAAAGACGTACCCTCCCTGTTATTAGATCTTCGTTTTACACTTTTTCTCGGGCGACAAATCCTCACGAGGTCGCCGTGTCACGGAATATAACATTAATTACACTCTGTGATGAATAGAAATCAGTAATAATTTGCTAAACTGGAAAATCTAGCAGAGAAATGCAAAATGACCACGAACAAACATGGAAGCGAGCGAGAGAACGAGATGAGAAGACGTTTCATCAAGATTTGTCAAACTTGTCTATGAAAACTGTCATTATGATGTCACCCGGTTTAAAAAGTAAAAAATTGTCTATAGCAGATTTGTTATAATACTCCGTGAAAATAGCTGTGAAAAGCAAGAAAAAGCAAACTGACAGTGCAGCTTAGCTATACGTACACCATCTATCTCTTTTACTCATAGCTTGGCTCCGTGGGATAGACAAGGATACATGACAATTTGGTGATACATAGATATAAGACCGGATATGACTTTGGCTACCTCTTACCTACTCTATGTGTCATGTTTTATTTTCTGTAGGAATGGGCAAATAACAAAGTGTATCGATATATATTGTATCGATATTTATAATTAGTGTTATAAATGCATGGTAAAAAATATCGATAATATCGATATATCGATATTTTTGTTCATCATCATGGTGCAGGCAAGCGGTGGCGGCGACGCGGCGGCGCGGGCCATAGATCAATGAAACTATTCCCAAGCTACGGAACGTAGTAGAAATCTTTGACTTCAAGACGAATGAAGGAAGACCATCATATCGACCATAACTTTGACACTTACAGTCAAACATAGACAATCAGTGCTACTAACAATATATAGTAATGTGTTGCCCCTTGTTCACATTTATCGATATCCATGAATAAGCTGTCCTACTACAATTGGTAACCTGATATAGATAATTGTCTACCATTAGAGAATATCGATTTTGATACGAATTTGATACCCTGAAATTAATATCGATATAAAATCGCTATATTATCGCTTTTAAAAATAGCCCAATTATATCGAATTTCTGAAAAAATATCGATATTTTTTACCCATCCCTACTTTTCTGTTGTTTTTGTTTAAAATTGCCTATCAATCAAATGAGAGCACGTGAATTAGATTGTGTATTATATCTTCAAAATAATTAGAAAATTAGGTTTGTACTCTTACCACATCTTACAAGATGAAAATAACTAGATACAAGAAAGTTCAAAAATATCTAAAGTTTTATTACAACAATTTTGGTTTTCACGAGCCATACCAGGTTCTTCTTGACGGCACGTTCTGTTTTGCTGCTTTCAAAGTAAGTCTTACCATTATTTTCCATAATACTTGCAGGAAAAGGTGGCGAAGACTTAGTTTCGATTACTGCTTGCACTTATCAAAAGTAATTGAGGCTCTTTAACTTAGCTCACTCGTTATCTTACAATCATTATTTTGTAACAGAATGGATAGTAAGTTCCGTAGTAACGGCAGACTGATCGACATCGTGGACGATGAGTGGCGGGCCGAGCAGCTGCCGCACGAGGACATCCTGGTTCCGTTGGAGGAACTACCCGACCCGGAGGCAGACAGTGTAGACTCTCACCTCACACTGAAGGAACAGAGTATGCGCTGGCAAGAAAACTTCCCTGAGCCCGCAAGCAGTAATTTAAACTAGGTATTCATTTCTGTCTTTGCTAGCTAGCTCATAGTACTCTTCTCATCCTAATTATTCTTGATTATCTACTTGTGCATTGCTAGTCCAGCGAATGCATTATAGTCACCTGGTACTGATCCAAAATTTATAAGGAACAAAAAATATCCTAATTTACTTCCAGGAGCAGATAAATGTAAGAGAACAGTTGCCTAAATACCTCAATGGACAAGCAAAGTTACTGACCACCCGCTGCATAATAATAGAAACTGAGAAAATAGCCAAAAAGACTCATGGAGCCCTCACTATCCTCAAACAATTTGGTATACATGAATGTGGCCACAAGGAACCGATCTCCGGATCAAATTGCATCAGGTCTATGATTGGGAAAAGAAATGAAAAGCATTACATCTTGGCTTCACAAGACAGGCACTTACAAGATATATTAAGAGAAAAGGCAGGTGTTCCACTTCTGTATCTTCACAACAAGTCACCGACTCTTGAGAAACCATCTCAAGTTAGTTATGCTAAAGCTGGACAAACTCTAGAAGCCGATCCTCACATATTCATCAGTGAAACTCAGAATGAAGCACTAAAAAGCATGAAAAAAGCTTTAGGAGTGGAAGAGCCTGCCGAAGAAAAGAAGCTACCTATAAAAAAGAAAAAGATTCATAACCCTAACCCACTGTCTTGTAAAAAGAAGAAAAAGAAACCAAATCAAAATGTACCATCTATAGAACCACAAAAAGGTGTTAGGGAAGGAAGTGTCAAGAAAAGAAGGAAGAACAAACTGCCACGACATATAAAAGAGCAGCTAAAGGTATCCATTATTGATAAAGATTAATAAATTGATGTTAAATGCTATCTATTTCTTTTACTATCTATCTATGGCATACTTATGGATTATGTCCCAGAAGAGAAAATCAGAATGTTTTACTTTAAGCATTCATATCCCGAATGCTTAAAGTAAAACATTCTCATTTTAAGTATGTATTAAAGAAAAGAGTGGTAGGTAGGTAATTAACCTTTATTAACATGATGCCTTTGACATAAAAAAAGGTGCAACAAAACACCGTAACATATTTGTCCTCATAATACTCTTTTTAAACTCATAATAAAACATTTATTGTCATCTCAACTGCCCATAGCTGTTTACTTCTTCTTGAACGGCCACAGCAACTTGAAGCGATAGACGCCAAAGGTGAGAATATGCACTAGCGGCAGGTTTGAGAAGTAAATCGTGTGGAAGTGAGTCACAATGTCGTAGCACTCTTCTGGATTAAACACGTCTTGTCCGTCAGGCGAGTCCTGGGAAATAGTCAAATATTTGTTAAGGGGGCTCCGTGAAAACTTGCTCAATTCTGTCCTCACCGTTTTAAAGATTTCTAAGACTAATCATAGTAATCATAGATATGTGAAACTAGTCACAAAATACGACCAATGTCTGATCTATACTTTAAAATATTTCATTTTACAATATTTCGTTAGTTTTATAATAAATCACTGTAGATAATACAAAAAAATTATGCGGGGCTCTTACAGGATACATAAAACACCGAATGAACCATAAACAAACAAAACTACTGCATCAATACCATATCTTTAAAATATAAAGATTTTTGTAATGATTACCTAGGTACTAGATTCGATAAAATAATAATAAAACACATTTTTGTAAAGCGCCATGCAAAATAATTGAAGCAAATTTACATTTTTTTCTAAACAATTTCAACCATATTGGTCATATTTGTCATATTTAATGATTTGTTTCACTATTCATATTAGATTAGTTTTAGTTAAAATATTTAAAACAGATCGGATAGAATTGGGAATTTTTACACACCCTTATTAACACTTTACAATTAGTACAATGATATGAATTTACAGGTCATCTATAATAAGACCCGGCTATCGGGTGACATGTCTACCCGCGGCTTGGCAAGATTTTCCTGGATTAAAATATAACTTCTAATTTTATTCCAGGACTAGAACTATATCTATGCAAAATATCAGTCTAATCCATTCAGTACACGTCTCGTCACGGTTTAATAGCGCTCGGCGAAAGTGGAGGGGGTTCTGCGCAGGTGGAAAATCTAAAAATCGACTTCTCAGGTCAGCGCTACCTATATTAATGTCATGAAAAAATAAGAATATTCATCATATCACCCTAGACTAGGAGGCATTCCCAAAGATGGCGATCTTTGTGCATCCATCGCATCGGTGGCACCAGAGTTGCCCAGGCGAAAAAAATATCGCGCACAACAAAAAAATGTGTGCGTACATACGCTAGGTATTTACGTCTAAGTACCTCAATACTATGCCGTATCATCAGCTCCTTGAAATACTCCCAAAGTGTGGCCGGCGCCTGCCAATAGTAGTTCTTGTAGAAGAGATGCGAGGCCAGGTAGATGTTGAGTATAACGGACAACTTGAACGCGGAGAAGTCGTGCTGAGCCGAGTACCTGAGGGTCTCATTCAACAGGTTTATCAGGAACCGCTTCTCGGAGAGCTTGTGGTTCTCGATAACTTTCTTTTCAACTAAAAAGTTACCTATTGAGAAGGTGATTAGGGAGGATGGGAAGGAATTTAGCTGTCGTGACCCGCTGCTGCCACATAGTACCTTGGTCGTGGGGCAATAGTCAGCTAAGACACATTAAGCTGCTGGTTCTATTCCGCCGCGGGACAGTCCGACAGATTTTATCAGTTTTCACCTACTAGGTACGTGCCTGCCTTTGTCCCTACTTGGGTAGTTATAATAGGTCGTTCGTCCCTTCCACACCACCCACAGCGTGCTGATGACGCACTTTCAGCAGCTGGACGCGGCGCGGGCGCGCTTCCTTGCCAGTTTCAAAGCCAGGGCTGGGTAGTGAATGCGTTGAGAATGTACAAAGAAGGCAAGAAACCTATAAACTTGTTGAGCCCGTGCTCCTTATCCTCATCCCCTGCCGCGATCATGACGATGACGTCGTCCTCTTTCATGATGGATCCTATAAGCAACTTGGGCACCGCGTCACGTGCTGGCTTCTTGAACGGAGGCGCTTCGTTTTCCTAAAGACAACAGGTAGAATAGGTAGGTATGCCTGCCTAGCCTGGGCTGGTTAGTTTTAAATTTTGACGTGGCTCAATAACATAAATCTGTGCTCGTTCGCGAAACTATTCGCAGACTGTAGACAATAGAGTTGAGAAGGTAGAATTTAGTAAGTAGGAACAAAATGGGTAAAGAAACATTGAGTGTCCTCATCAAACTCCGTGTTCAAGAGCCAGCGAGTAGGCGAGCAGTGCCTCTCACCGGACCAACTGTTATGCTAAGGCTACACAGTGAATGTGTAGTTTTATTTACCTTACTTAATCACCCTATCGTAAGGTATCGATCGAATTTCGATCTTACTCAACACTGAGCTACAGAAGCCTAGTCTGGGCACCGGCACGCGCTGCAGCAAACTCATCATTGAACGCTGGTACCTATGGGCTTCCTTCTTTGGCTCTTGTCGTGCGTTCTCCTATCCGTCAACTCATCTTGCTTGCGAGAGTCTACCTACTAAGTATTATAATAATAACTAAAGTCAAACGGTTGCGCATACCCCCACTAAGAGAATCTGCTACCAACTAAATCAAATGGTTGTAACAGTGTAAATACCCACACTAAGAGAGAAGAAATAGGAAGGAGCCGAAATCTGCACAGACAGCTTGCCCTCCTCTGAGGTCACTGGATGAATCTGCTCCGAGGCTGCCTTGACGAACGGACGAGGTGGCTCTTCACTCGTATGCTCGTCCACTTGGCTCTCGGACTCATTGATTATTCCATTTTTGATCATTGCCGACTTTGATATTGCCATTTTGCTCTTAATCATTGATGATCTACTTTTACTCTTATTCATTTTATCTCTACTCGTCATTTATAATAATTAATAACACTCTGCTCCAAACAAAGAATAAAGTAGTATGTGACTAACTTATCCCCGAATACTCAAACGAATCTCAGATTTAAGCACGACTCAAGTGATGATTTTTTGACAGATTTTCATTGAAAACTGTCAAAATATTGCGACATAAGACGTGCTTACATCTGAGTTGCATTTGAGTATTCGGCCGTTAGTAGGTAGAATCAATGAGTTTAGAATAACTACCGACTAAAATAATGAGTTTATTAGATCATGACTTTCCTCCACGGCCAAGAGAATACAACTCCACGGTAGTCTTGTGTAGTTCAGGAATAATGAACTAAAATGAATTAGTTCCGACCAGTGAACTAGTAAGAACGATTCAGCTCAACTAGTTCCTTGTGTTCACTTGCTCTTCAGTCACGAAATCTCGAAACCACTAAAAAAGTTGGCGTCTGAATCACTATTTTCTATGGCATAAAGTTTAAAATCCAATAACAAGAATAAAAAGAACTGTTTGAGAATGCATTTCGATTACTCGTTCCCTAGTATAATGTTTCTTTTAGTTCACTGTTACATTCCGTGATTCCGTGTCAGACGGAACTAAAGACAAGGGAATAATTAAGGGAGAGCAGGGATATAGAGAGCGCATATTCCGCGGTAGTAAGAGAGACGGAGATATGCATCTAGTTCTCTAGTTCAGTAGTAACTTGTCTCAAAGGAACGAATAAGATAGAACAGAGATAGACAGCGCATAATCCCCGGCAGTAAAAGAGACGGAGGGGTAATGAATGAGAAACTTTATTTGTTTGAAGATAGAGATCAAATTGCCCTGTTAGTATTTTATGTTTGCAACTTTTGTAAGTGTAAATGTATGGACCTACTTGTATTATTTTTGTTGCGAGCAAGGAAGGAGCATGGCATTTCGATATTTCGTCGGTAAATGGACATTTCGTCCGTTTTCGTGTATGTTTTGGTGAAATAATATTATAATTAATATTCCGTAAATGTAAATAGTATCCAATCTAGTTTCTGACACCAAACAATCGGTTGCGTATGTTGAAGCATTAAAATAGGAGCCCTTTTGTGATTAAAACGACCCGAAAGTTTTGCCGAGTGGGGTACTAATAGAACTAGAAGTCCGAACTAGTACATTAGTGAGATTGTACTAGGACAGAGCGATCTCTTTACTGACCGAGCAAGAACAAGCCTACTCCACGAAAAAACACCACCAAAAATCCACCTTGAAAATTGTTAATTTTTTCCACCGTTTCATTCTCTTTGTCGCGTCGCTAATTAATAACAAACCACAGATGTACTAGGGATGCTACGCATTAACAAACCTAGGTACTTAATAAATCTCCTTGGCAACACCGCAGCACCATAACCGTGCCATGGCGTAGCTCTACGATGTCTGTGGCCATAACATAAGATACCTAGTTATTGTATACTCATTGCACCTTATCTCATTCATGTGCATTTGAACCTCGATTCCAACCTTATGGGTGATCGCACGGGCTGGCGAGTTTTTCTGCGTTTTCAATGATATTCCATATAAACTGAGGTAGATACGTTTTACAGAGGTCTGCGTGGCAATATAAACTCAAGCTAATTAGCTTGAGTTAACTCAGTCGGCCCTGCGTCCGGCTGCGGCGCGAACATGCCTTGCGGAGTGCGAACAAAATAACAAAATGCCATGTTGTGAGTTCAGAAAGTGTAGAACTTATACTGAGTTGGCTGTAAAAAGCAGGTAGGATTTTTCTTTTCATTTTTTTCATTTATAAGTAGCGTTTAGTCTATTTAAAATTAAAAATCATAAATTTTATTTTATTCAAAAATCACTTCCGCGCTGTTGCCGCTCTGCCACCTACACGAACGAGACAAGTTAGTGCGTTGCATTTGTGAGTGACAGAGAGAAGGATTATCTCCTTCTCTCTGTCACTCACAAATGCAACGGGCGCGCGATGTTGTCAGTTCGAACGACGCAGAGGAGGTTGGGTTGATATGGCACATCGGCCTTCCTAGCTTGCTACAATAATATTTTTCACCACTGGTATCCAATACGTATTTTTTTATCTATAGTAGTAAATATAAGATTTTTTAACATTTGACTTCATTTTATTTTAGATTTCCTAAAGATGAACTTATTAAGAGTGTGCCATAAGCAATTTAGTGTTAGAAATCGTTATTTATCTCAGAATCTGTGAAAGCTACTACCTTCAAATTTATGGAAATGATACTTTGAACTTTTATCTTGGATTACGTGTTTTAAAAACACGATGGGTGAAAATTTTCTGGATAAAATATTATTTTGAAAAATACATGTTTTGCACAAATTTTGCTATTTATCTCAGGAATAGCACATTTTATTTGTTGGGTTTTTGTTTTGTCAAGAAAGCTTGAAGTATTTCTTGAGTTATGTCTTTTAATTTTTCGATTAGTTGTTTAATTAACTTGTAATTAGATAAAAACTCATTTTTTGCGCTGCCGCCTTTCCAAAAACGTATACTCTGTCCCGCTCCTATGAACGCAACATCCTATTGCTATCCTTTTTACAAAATGGCGCGCAATGCACACTCTTAATAAAAAATGGGTACAAGTAGCATATGAGTAAACAAGAACATAAGTACAGCAGAAACTTCCGCCCGGGACCGGTTCAAGGTCGCGGCTAGACGTTAAAGTCTGGCTACACGCTCAAAAATTTGGCCAACCATGCATGCACAAACACAGTTTGCGTAAGGAAGATGGAGCGTGTGGCCGCACTCAAACCAGTTTGCGCAAGCAAGATGGAGCGTGTGGCCGGGATCTTGCTTGCGTAAACTGGTTTGGCAATTTGTGTTTGTTTGGGCCAAATGTCTCGTAGTGTTTACGTTACATGAGTGAGCTTAATAATAGTAACTACGCATAACCAATGACATGTCATATGAGTATGTACAGATTAGGATGTAGGAAGTATCGCTACACTGGTTTGTGCAATCAAGCATGCACAAATATTTGAGCGTGTAGCCGGGCTACTAAAACAGAATACTCAGTCTATCCCAGTCGGGTATTTGGTTCGCGACCTTGAGCCGGTCCGGGGCGTAAGTCGCTCTACCTATGTTCTTGTGTGTGAGACAAGAACATAGGTTGACGAGAAGATGAATGGATCCCAACAATTTCTTCTCAACACTTTGTGGAAAGTGAAAAGTACGTTACGAATTTTTTCTCGCAAACTTTTAAGTACATGTTTATTTTGTTCATGCTGCATGCTAGGTCCCCTTTTACCCCAGTTCACTCTAGCTGCTAGCCTATGCGATGTCATAGGCTGACATTGGCCGTTAGCCGCTCATGTAACTGTGAACGTATGTTTATCTCTTTCTGACAACGGGTCTCTGTGATCTATTCTGCCGTCCTCTAACTAGAAACCCGTTAACCCCAAAACGTAGTTTTCGAGATATCGGCAAAAAACACATCGGTTGAGATTTATTTGTTTCAAATATTTTATATCCTATTTAATGAAAAACTCTTATTGCATTGAGCAATACTTTAACGCACTAATTAGAAATATAAATATGGATTAGTATTGTCTTTATTGACAAAGAAAATAACATAAAGAAATTAAACTAGTATTTACAATTGAAACAATTGAGCTAACTGCAGACTGTTGCAAACAATCTACAGATAGCTCAACTGGATTAGTTGTAAAAAATTCTGTCACTTAACTGCCAACGAAGTTTTAATATCTCTGGAACTATTTGGAATTTTAGAATGGTTGTTAGACGGAAAGATAGAGAATTTTGAACTGTATCCGTTTCCACCAAAAAGTCAAAAGGCGCCATTTCAGGGTTAATGGCCTTCTAGTTAGAGGATGGCAGTATTATCCTGCTAAGTGATAGAAATAAAGTTCCGTAGGTCCTATGTAGGTAGCTATAGTAAAATATTGCCACGTCTTTATTTCTTTATAATGAGTATAACGTCTCTATTTGTAAAAACTCATTGTGCGTTTACAAAGAATAAAATTAAGGGAGAAGTTATTTGGCGCAAATCGTAAACTTATTACGTATTTTCTATGAACCCATCATGAAACCAACTTTGATTTAATTTTATTTTGGGTGCATTTGGGAAAATGCTGATTTTGAACCCAAAATCTATTATTTTCTCAAATGCTCCAAAACTACCAATAACCCAAAGTGGTTTATGTATGATGTCCGTAATACTACGTGCATTACGGACATTAGCAGAATTGTGTTGTGACATACTCGGCGATGTCGCCGAGTATGGTGTGATGGGGTCGATGGATGGAGGCGGTTCAGGACCGCTATTTGTGGCGTCGTACGAGGGAGGCCTATGTCCAGCAGTGGACGTGTATGGGCTGATGATGATGATGATACTCTGCGCTCACACAGAAATGATAGAATTACATATAAAAAAAGTTTCGGTTTAAAAGTCACCTCATTTAATCAATTAACTTATATTGTAAACAACAATCATCATATTTACAAAATGCAGAACCATTTAAATACTAATAATTAGTCTGGAAATACAAAATCTCTCAAAATAGAGAATTCTAAATCACTAGAATTTTATCTCTATGTAGGGATGCTGGATACTCCCTAGCTTCAGTTAAGTATCCCTGCGAATCTATGAAAAACAGTTGTTTTGTTCTGAATTTACCTTTTGGAGGCATTTCAACAATATTCTAGCGATGCCTCCTATTTTCTCTTGGTGGGCTCCTCTCTACTGTCTCGCGTTTGCTATCCTTTGGCAAATCCCAGTAACGGCCCACAATCTCCTTTCTGATACTAGCTCCTCTTATGTCCCAGCCGTCATCTTGATTCTTAACATCTTCTCCGCTACTATTGCTGCTGCTACTACTACTACTGCTGCTGTCAGAATCGCTGGTGTCGGAATCACTTTGTTTTTCTTCGTTTTTTACTGTATTACGATCTTTATTGGTGCCGCGTTCCATTTTCTTGTATTCGCCGTTTATTTCTATTCTGGTTGTTCCTTCCATTCGGTTCTCTTTGTTTCCGATACGGCGAATTTCCTCCCTTTCTATGTATCGGTCTTTTTCGCGGTCATCACTCACTTCTCTATATTTACTTTTATCGGTTCTGCGATCTTTGCCTCTTCGGTCCTCATATTTCTCGCTTCTATCTTCTATATCTTTTCTCCTACTTTTCTTATCGCGTTTCTCTTCACGTCTTTCATCTCTACTGCTTTTTATGCGTCTTTCTCTGTCTTCATTTTCAACTATTTTATCCCTATCTTTATCTTCCTTTTCAGCTCTGGAGTTTCTTTCCCTTTCTTCTCTAACGCCTCTGGAGTTCTTTTTTTTGTCAGCTCTTGATTCCCTATCGCTGCCCTCCTTTTCAGCTCTTGAGTTTTTTTCCTTATCATCTCTGGAACTTTTGTCTCTTTCTTCTTTTTGAACTCTTGAATCCCTTTCTCTGTCTTCCCTTTCAGCTCTTTTCTTTCTTTCTTTTTCTTCTCCCATATTTCTAGAGCTATTTTCTTTGTCACACCTTGGATCCCTCTCTCTGTCTCCCTTTTCAGCTCTGGAGTTTCTTCCCCTCTCTTCTCTTAAGTCTTTGGAGCTATACTCTATGTCATCTCTTGAATAATTTTCTCTATCTTGTCTTGAATCCCTCTCTCTGTCATCCCTTTCAGCTCTGGAGTTTCTTTCTCTATCTTCTCTTACGTCTCTGGAGCTCTTTTCTTTGTCACTTCTTGAATGTTTTTCTTTATCGTCTCTTTCAACTCTAGAATTATTTTCTCTATCTTTCTTCTCATCTCTAGAAAGCTCTCCTCTGTCATTGCGATCGTCTTTTGAATTTCTTTGTGAATCTCGCCTATCATTATCTTTGATCTTATGGCTACGATCTTCTCTGTCGCGGCTTCGATCGTTTCGCTCGTCATCCCTGTCTCTCCTGGGTCGTTCATCATCGCTTCGCCTGTCTCTATCATTGCGTTGCTCGTCGTTGTTATTTCTTTGATCACGCCTATCATCGTTCCTCTTATCATTTCGCCTCGGCATTTGAGGTATGACGAAGTTGTCCTTGTCACGTTCGTGGGTTTGTTCGTGTCGTCGCGCGTCTTTGCCGTAGTTATCGTAGAAGCCGTCGTGTCCCCACCTCTCTTTCTCTTTTGGTTGTCCTGGTTCCTCTGTGGTTCTCGGTGTTTTATCTTTATTTTCTTTATTAGATTTCTTCTTGTCCTTCTTTTTCTTTTTACTGGAATTGTCCTCCGAATCTGTTGACAATAAAAAAGATAAAAAAGTTTGTTATGGCCATAAGATATTTTGATGTTTGTAACTGTCAAAATTTTAGTTTTATTAATAATAAATGTTTACCAGAGCTGCTGGAGTCAGAAGAATCACTAGAACTACTGCTCGAGCTAGAATCTGAGCTGGATCCACTTTCCAGGTTGATCTCTGGTGGCGGGGCAACATTCTGGAATATAGATAATAAATTTAATAATAAAAAACTACATTTAAGGATTTCTACAATCCAATCCCACTAAAAATGTGGAAGTTTGGATGAATGTATTTTTTTACTTCTTCAAATCTTCATCAGCATCTACAATCTTCGCTGAAACTACAGCTCGAAGCAGGAATGTTGCAGTGATGACAATTAACTTCTAGACTACTTCTTTAACTTTTTATCCCAAAAAAACGCGGCAGAAGAAAGTAAGTAAATAAGTCTACGTACCTTTGGCATTTGTTTCAAATGCTCCCTCAAGTCATCAGTGAGACCACCAAGACCAATAGTGGTGAAGAAGTTGATCGAAAATCTCGTGTTTTTCGGATTATCCCGCGGAAACACGCCTTGGAAGGCGCCTTGAAGAGTCCTGAAAAAGAAAAAAAGATATTACATGAATCAGCATTTAAAATTTTACAGATATTGAAGATCAATAGTAACTTACGGGTCTTTGAGCCTGTCGTTGAGTTTTTTCAGCCCCATGTATTCAGCCAGCTCTTGGAAGAGGATCTTGATGTAGATACGACTGGAGCTGGTTGTATCTTCCTCATTGAGCATCACACATTCCAGCACCTCCCAGCTGATCGAGTCAGTGAACAGCAGGTGTGCAAAGAACTTGCTGACATTCCTCAACCTGTTTGTGTCGAGCCTGTGAGCTGTGCTGTAGGAATCCTTGAAGATCTCTTCAAATGGCCCAATGTAGATGCGATTGAGATTGCAGAAACGCTGTGCTAGCAAACCATAGAACTTCTCGTAGGTCCTCTGTTCGGCACAGCAGTCAAGGAACATGTGACAGAGCTCCACTTCCTGCCCAGGTTTGAGTTGCATCTTCATAAGTTTATGAGCACATTCTTCGAAGTCCAAACTAGAGTTAATTGTCAGGTATATAGTCCTACGTAATGCAACTAAGTTAGTCTCTGTATTATCAATAATGGTCATCTCTTTCTGTTCTGTTGTTTCCTCCTCATCCTCGTCATCAGACTCTTCAGATCCACTTTCCCCGGAACCTTCATCAGAGTCTGCATCAGAGCCAAGGATCTCCTTGCTCAAGGTTTTGTATTTCTGTTCATTCTCTTCATATTTCTCATCATGTTTGAATACATCTGGAAACAAAAACTAATCTGTTTAGTTTAAGTCTGATGCTTGGCTATATGTTTAGGAAAATATGGTAAAGACATAAAAAAGCTGGCATTTAAGTAGTATTGATGCAATTATTTATATTAAGTGGCCGTGAGGCCGCGGCGTACGAATATCGACCCCTCCAACTCAACCTGTGGATGTCGTAAGAGCCGACTAAGGGAACCTACTAGAGGAAGGGCAGCAGCTTCCTTCTGAGTATATTTTAAACACCAACACTGCGATCACCAATCCGCCTGCCAAGATTATGGCAAATCCCATGCAGGGGGGCCTACATGGGAGACCGTCCACTCAATGGACCGACGACATCCTAGCGATCGCAGAGTCGATGGATGGAGGCGGCTCAGGACGGCTATTTGTGGCATCATACGGGGGAGGCCTATGTCCAGCAGTGGATGTGTATGGGTTGATGATGATGATGATCAATGCAATTAAAATACATACAAAACATAAGCAAAATAAAACGGGAGCTTATCAGTAGTCTCAATTTACATTCCTAACCGTGTCTGAAGTTACATTATGTTGTTGTAGGGTTATGTATACAATAGCGCCTCTTTAACTCCAATTTCAAGGTAATGGTTACAAATTTAGTTTGAGTTAATGAATTTGAGGTTAGCGCAGTTCCATATTCAGGGGAAGGTTGCTGGTTCAAGTCTCACTGGAGTCGCAAACTTTTGGGATATTATTTAATTTCTCTTAATGCCTCTGTAATGGTTTTATATTGTACAGCTTAGGAGGAGATGCAAAAAAAGAGTTTGGTGGCCAAAAAGTGCAACTTCGCATCTCTTCCTAAACTATACAAAATAAAATTATTACAGGCATTAAAAAAAAGCTTATGATTCACAAAGTGGCCAAGGGGTTTTTGAAAATTCCTTTGTACATAATACGATAAAATAGGTAGCAGCGTTAGTTGGGTCTGGGAATCGCCATAAGGAGTGTTTTTTTATTCAATTTTGACTTAGTAAATGCTGGATACTATAAAAATACTTACTCAAGATATCCTGTGCATCAGTAGCATCATCCAACATTAGCAGATGTGTGAACTGTTCTTCTTCAGGCACCAGCTCCAACTCCTCAAGCAGAGCTGGATGGTCTTTGAACCCATCCTTCCACACTTGAAACATCACCTCAATCATGTACTGAACCCTCTTATCCAGTTGACCCTCATGCAGAATGTTCCTAAGCATCTCAAATATAGCATTTACACCTTTCGATGACACCTCAGTAAGTTTCTGACCGCACTCTTTGAGGAAAGCTATTGCAACTTCTACAGAGTCATCAGATGGAGTCTCTACTAGTAAAGTGAGGAGCTCTAGAGCTAAGATCTCATGTGCGACACGCTGGTTTACCAAATGAGCAATGAATGATGCTGCTGATATGCATATAGCTTTATCGTTTCTCTTGAATCCTCTTTTGAACTGTATTACAAGCCTTTTTAATAGTAACTCTCCAATATTGGGAAAACGAGAGTTAACTGCAGCTACCAAGGCGGCATAAACGTTTGTGAAGGTAGGTGAGGCCGCTTGAGCTTGGATAACAGACCGACACAGCAAACCTCTGCCTCTTACTATGTTTTCCTTCAATAGTTCTTTGATAATGATACCTATGTTGCCTACGTTGATTTTGTTGATGTGTCCATGGATAGACTTCTTCAGGGCTTCCCAGGCAAGTCTCTGGTAGGCGATGGAGGATTTGTCAGTGATTTCAGCTTGCATCATCCGCAAGCGAGCGGGCGGGATGTATGCGCCGCCAGTCCGCGTGTTTAGCATGTCAGTTTCTTTGACCTTTCTCGCTGGGGGTTCCGATTTAACGTTTTTAGAGCGATCATTCTCTTTTTCTGGCTTGACTAATTTGTCAGGTGATTGTGACTTAGAGTGCTTGCGTTTACGTTTGGAATCTTTCTCGCGGGGCTCTGGTGGTGATCTAGATTTAGATCGGGCTCGTTTTGATTTCTTTTCTCTGCGTTTTTCGTCGTCATCATTGTTCCTGTCCTTTTTTCTTTTAGTTTCTTTGGTGGGCTCCATTACTATGGTTTTTAGTTGATTACTGCGGCGGTGTAAATGTCACAAAGATGAAAGAGCACAGAGAAATGACTTCTAGTAAAGCAACAACTGAAAATATAAAAAGTACTCTGTGAACAGTGTGAACTGAACAGACGCATAGACCAGCCAGACCTTCAGCAAAACCTTCAGAACAAACGAAAAATTTACGAAGTATACGTACTGGTCTATGGAAAAATTCCTCCAACAAATTTACTCTATGAAAAATTCAATGGTCTTCTTCTTCTTCTTTTAGCTTTGGCTCTGCATCTGGTTTGATGCCTTGTAACCATAGATAAATAAGGGTAGAGCTTAGAGTATCTAGAAAGGAGATGTCAAAGCAAGGCGTACCCCTCTGCCGGCCATATGGCCATACACGTTATATAAAACTACTTCACTCGTAACGTAACCGCGACCATTAGCTGTCGTTTCGTGGCGCGAAGTAGTGCTCAGTGAAAATGGGTGAATTGTGCGGTATTACGGTGTAAAAGACGATCAGAGACATCAAACGTATGGTACCACGGTATTTCCTATCACAAGTAAGTGATATTTTTGTCAATTGTTTTTTGTAATATTGTTTAATTTAGATTCAAATGGAATAGCAGTTGCGACAGTTTTAATACGACGCCAACGTCTTGGTAGAGGGTGTAGGTGAGTAGGTAATGTGAGTATAAATTCCTTGGTAGAAGGCGTAGTGTGAATCAGAATCAATAACTTTATTTCTTTAGGCTTACAAAATAAGCACTTAGACAAGTCAAATTGTATACTATACACATAGTTATTATTATCAAATAAGAAATAAAGTGTTATTGATATTCTCTTCACTTCAATTTTTTGTCCACTAGTGGAAGAAGTGAAAAAGAAACCACTAGCACATTATAATATCACTTATATGTCTAATACATGTTTATTTTGCCTATCTAAATCTAAATTTAATACAATTTAGATACATGTCAATATTTCTTTAAAGCTAAACAGAACATTGAATTTCTTACATACTACTGACAGTGCGGAACGGAGCGATACCTGGCAAGCATTAACATCATTGATGTAATCATCTATGGAGTAAAAGGCCTTCCTGATAAGATTTTGTTTAATGTACTGTTTAAATTTACGAATAGGGAGTTCAGTTGCTTCAGATGGAAGCTTATTATAGAAGCGCACGCAATTGCCCATAAATGATTTCCCTACCTTTCGTAATCTATATGCAGGGATGTGTAATTTGCTCTTGTTTCTTGTATTTATGTTGTGAACATCACACTTTTTCAAAAAGCTATCTCTATTTTTGTGCGTATAGATAAGATTTTCATAGATGTACTGCGATATTACTGTCAAAATATTTATTTCTTTAAATAATTCTCTCAAAGAGTCGCGTGGCTTTAATTTGTAAATTGCGCGTACCGCTCTTTTCTGGAGAACAAAGATAGTCTGGATGTCAGCTGCCTTTCCCCAAAGCAAAATACCATAAGACATAATACTATAAAAGTAACTGAAATAAACTAACCTAGCTGTATCTTCATCGGTAATATATCTAATTGTTCGAACTGCATAGGCCGCTGAACTAAGTCTGCCTGCGAGAGCATCAATTTGGGGCATCAGCCCATACACGTCCACTGCTGAACATAGGCCTCCCCCATACGACGTCACAAATAGCGGTCCTGAGCCGCCTCCATCCATCGACTCTCTACGATCGCTACGAGATGTCGTCAGTCCATCGAGTGGATGGTCTCCCATGTAGGGGGGGATTTGCCATAATCACCACGCTTGGCAGGAGGATTGGTGATCGCAGTGTTGGTGTTTAAAAATACTCAGACGGAAGCTGCGACCGCTACGATGTCGTCGATCCATCCAAGTGGATGGTCTCCCATGTAGGGGGGGGATTTGCCATAATCACCACGCTTGGCAGGCGGATTGGTGATCGCAGTGTTGGTGTTTAAAAATACTCAGAAAGATTTTGAACAACTCTGATTTCATTCATTTGAAATCATTCATTTTATCGGACTTTTTACACCCCATCACTACTTTTTTGTGTTAAACTGTGTTAACTAACTAAACAACAGTGTAACAACAGTAATTCTTTGTGTGCTTGTTTTGTGTTTGTGTACAGCTTTTACTTGCGTGTGCGTTTTATAAGGACGCTTAATTTTTCTGCATTAGTGTGCGTGATTATGTAAATGTGTGCTGTACCGTGCTACCTCGCCTCCCGCGAAAACTGGTAGAATCATTTTAGTACTAAAAGTAGCGCTTGGCAACTCCCTTTCTAGATACTCTAAAAAGGGAGTTGCCAAGCGAGGTAGAGGTAGCATAAGTCATTTCCGGTCTTATATCTATGTATCACCATAGTTGTCATGTATCTTTGTCTATCCCTCGGAGTCAAGCTATGAGTAAAAGAGATAGCTGGTGTACGTATCGCTATACTGTCAGTGTCAATCTAGGACCAATAATTTTATGGACTCCGCCTTTCAGTTTACGCATGTCCGTTTTTATTAGTGTGCAGTTGCAGATTTGTAATAGTTGCATGACTAGGGAAGTGACTTTGCTGCCGAGCCGAACTAGCTTCGGCCCAAACTGGTCCGAATCAGGAAAATACACTTGAATGCGAATTTCATTCCTGATTCGTCCCATATTTAAAAGGCACGTTTTAGTACTTTCAACCAGGGTTGTTGCTGATACCGTTTTTTGACACATTACCAGATGCTGATGCTGATTTTGGCCATGTGCGTGTCGGAATCGCGAACCGAGTATGCCACACTAATTCAATGTAGATGATTC
This sequence comes from Eupithecia insigniata, assembly GCA_947859395.1. Lineage (NCBI taxonomy): Eukaryota > Metazoa > Arthropoda > Insecta > Lepidoptera > Geometridae > Eupithecia > Eupithecia insigniata. Next base: position 1,438,973 of record OX401996.1, read on the forward strand.
TACCAATCGAAAACGAGTTTCGAAAAACTATACACATTTTATAGAAAAGCTACGCACTTTTTTAGGGTTCAGTAAACAAAAGGTACCAACGGGACCCTAGTACTAGCCCTCCGCTGTCTGTCTGTCTGTCCATCTATCGGGCTTTATTGTATCTCATGATTTGTAAAAGATAGATTAGTAAAAGATTGGGCAAGTGCCGCTATAAAACCTGATTTTTTTTTTGCTCATCATTCCAATTCTTGCGTGTATAGTCTAGAGCGCTAATTGACACTTGGAACTTATATTCACGGGTGTGAAACATCCTTCATTCAGGGAGTCTAATGGATTAGCTATTAGGACTTATTTTGCGTAAATTTGTAATTGTTTATATGTTGTTTTTGCTCCAAATTTTACATCGATGTCGATATTATTTTGTAAGACTAAGAATATAATTTTGCAAAATTTATAAAAAATAGGGGCAATAAATATGATAACACATTACAATATTATTATATAGCTAAATGCGCGCGGCTTTGCCCGCATGGTTGATTTAACGTTGTTATTTTTTGTAAATAATGGTTATATTAGTGGCATTGGTATTTTGATTGATGTATACATAGATATTTATATACTGTTAATTTTAAGGATATTGTATCGTTTGTATCTTAATAAAAGAAAAATAAAAACAAAGTAAATACCTACGAAAATTTTGTATTTTAACTAAAATAAAATTATCTAACTTTTGAAACGATAACATTCGGGAAAAACCGCGTAAAAATAATTCTAGGTTATTAAAGTTATTATCTTGTGTATTTCTTTTTTCCTCGTACTTTGAGTTATATAAACTAGTTAAATTAATCCTACGGAAACAATAATGATAAATCAATACTACATGCTTGAGAAGAGTGTGAAAGACAGTACTTTTCTGTACGAAATCTTGAAATGGGACAAATCAGGAATGAAATCAGCAATCAATTTTATTTTCCTGATTCGGGCCAATTTCGGCCGAAACCAGTGGGACGTATGCGGAATAACCAGAAAACTAAATTTGATGGTAAGCTCATCACTAGCACAGATGCTAAATTTATCTCTGCTAATTATTCATAGTTTTCGACATTATTTGTATCCTAGACCCATAGGAACACATGAACTAGATTGTTAAAAGGTTGTTACTACAGATTTCTAGTAATCAAAATAATTACTTTAGACTTTATACTATTAACTTACGCATGTAATGACAAATCCGGGACTTTTACTCCATCTCTTGTGCTTCTTAAGGACAGAACACAGCAGAACACGACATATTTTCACTTTTTCAACAAAGTTTCAGGTAAAACGCAGTAATTTCTTAGAATTTCAATAAAGTTCATCAGTCTTACTACAATTTTGAACTAACTAGTCAGTTACAAGCTGACACGATTGACACTGACAGTGCAGTATAGCTATACCCAAGGAATTTATATACTAACGTAACTGGAAGGATCACTGATACAAAAAGCGCGGTCTGAAAGAGACTGAATACTAAGGTGGTGTGTCTCTTTCTATAAAGGCGACCATAACTTATGAAAGAAACAGGACAAGACAGGGAATATTCATGATTATTTTTTTATTGCTTATATCCATTCTTCCATGAGTTTGACACCCTATGTATGTATGTATGTAGTCGATTTTTATGTTCCCACTTAGCGCTGAAACTACTGGTCCGATTTTAACAAATGAGGTGTCATATGATTTGTCTTATAGCCCGATGGTTATAGGCTATGTGACGTCAGATAAAATGTAGGGTCTACCAAGATAGCGGGGTCTAAGTAAGGGTCGAAAATCCCAATGTTAGTAAATTTGCTCGTGTGTGGTATCGTTGCAAAGGTCTTTGTTTATGCATTCCGGAAACGTTTTAAACTTTTTTGAAGCTAACAATACTCAAGCTATAAGCAAAAAGGTGTAAAAAAATATATTTAAAAAAAACTAAAAGCGTTTACCTATTTACCTTATAATTTTCTTTTGATACTTAGGTATTTGAAGGCACCCACCACCACCCATATACCTAGGGGTACAAGTAGGAATAAAGGCCTCCGACTACCTGAGTATCAAAAGAAAATGATTAGGACAATAGGTAAACGCGGTAACGTATAATACAGTAGAATAATCAGGAAATTTAAAGTTTTGGTGTATTTACGTGTGAAAAGTGATGCCCTGGGCTTTGTCTTTGTTTTGGACACAAAGTGAACGCACACGAAGGCATTGCTGTCTTTTAGTCAATAAATCACACAAAAGTACGTCGTAGCATGCACGCGTAACACAAACGCTGATTCGATCGTGATTGAGGTGGGTGAACCTAGTGTAACCTAGTTTTAGCCTTCCACTTTCAAAGAACTAGTGCCCAATCTTTCCTTTTTAGTTTAATCAGTGTATAATGCTAGCAAGGGTGTGAAAGGGACACAGCGACTGAAAAGTGAGTCTCTCTCGAGACCGTTTTTCCTTAAATCGAAATTGAATTAAAAAATAACCTTTTCTAGTAGTGATAAGGTTCAAAATCCTTTTTGCATTAAATGTCGAGTGAACTTTCCAGTAACGTTAGTATATAAATTCCTTCCTTATACCACAGAATTCTAATAGGGAAGCAGCAAGGAATTGTATAAAAATTCCTTGGGAAGCAGAATAAACATTTCTAAAACTATTTGTGCCAATTACATACAAATATCACGTACCATGGACAATCAATGGGCCGAACTCAGGGATAAGGGGGCGGGGGCATTACAACTGTGGCATTATAATCTATTCCGATTGCCACATTTACAAATAAATAAACACAGGTTGTATGTTCTTTATTTTTAAACAAAATACTTGTTTTAATGATTTCTTTCAGTTGAATTGCTTTGCTTAGCATTAACTTTTATTCTTAAATCTACATAAAATTTAACAATAGCCTAAATCAATAAATGCAAATGATATATACATAATCACACTAATAAAGTGTATTTCCTTTAATCTGTTCTTCTTTTTCCAATTTATTCAGTTCATGTTTACCAACCAAGTATTCGTTTGGTTTTCATGCTGTGGAAACCTGAAAAATGATAATATTGTTAAATAAATATATTATTCAGTCTATTTGATAACTATCAAAGGGTTTCTCAAGAATGGATACTAAACCATAAAACTGCAAATAATACTTCGTCACACACACTTCTAAAACAGCTGGACCCAGGCTGGACCTTGATGCGGCCCTTGAAAATCATACATATGAAATGTCAAAACAAAGCAACAAAGTTTAAAAAACTGATAAATGTTATTACAGGACTATTTAATAACATTTATAAGCGACCTTAGTACATGTTTTACGAGATCCTGGACATAGAACAGTTATTCATTGTATAAATAATGCCGAATTATCGCCAAATATCCACACAATAATACAAAAACAATTTGAGATATTGTAAGGCACAACAAAACTTACCGATGAAAAGGAATTTCGGGTGTTTTTCAATACGATGCCTTGCCCACCATTTATGACATGAGTCTTTTTCGAACATATTTCACAAGATTTATATAAAATAAAGAAGTAACAACACGCACAATACTTTCATAACATGACAATTGGCTGACATTTGCAGAGATTTGCCGTTTGTTGCTTAGCAACTAATAATGGAAATTTCCTTAATCTTCAATTTTTGTCTATGGTGAGTTAGCGTTGTTACAGTAGAAAGAGGTGAGATAGGCTTATTCATTTTTAGTTAGAAAGTAACCAAAACCTTATTTGATTCTTTTCTATGTAATTGTGAAAATATGTTCGGTCTGCTTTAGGCGTAGCTCTACGATGTCTGTGAGCTATACGTACACCAGCTATCTCTTTTACTCATAGCTTGACTCCGAGGGATAGACAAAGATACACAGGTACCTACCTACCTACATGAGTACCTACCTATCTTTTTAACCGACTGCCTCGGAAGGCGGGTAAAGTTTTTCGAGAATTATTTTCCTACCTACCTAAGTGATTTAATAACGTAGGTAGTTTGCTACTCGACCTAGCTAGCTAGACAAGACTTTCTCGAGCAAGGCCAGTCAAATTTTACCCACTCTTGACCGGAGATCGAAAAACGCGTATAAAATAAATAAATAACGATGCATATTTACAGCATAGAACGCACTTATTATTTGTGGAACTCATTTCATTCTAGAATATACTTTTCTGCTGGGGTAACGCACACTACAAATCTTCAGGCCAATATGTGCCTACTGGCTGCGCCTTGTCTGTGCAAATCGCAGACATCCATTACTACTGCAAGCAACTGCACCCTATTAGATTTCTGTGGTGCATATCATATAAACATCTGTCAGACTGCCATGCTATGAATCAGAATCAATAACATAACTATGGATATCGAGGCATTTAAGACATTAATTAATAGAGCCTTCGATTGAAAGAAAAAAAAAAACACTCGGATGCAGTGTTGCCGGCAGTCAAACGCAAAAAGGTCCTGATCCGAACGCAAATATTGTCCGAAATATGACAAAAAGGTCCGTTTTTGCATTTTGTACAAAAATATTAAATTTTTATATATATTTTTATATATGAAGTATTTCTTATGTATATTACTGTGTGCTGCTTTATCTATGAGAACTTCAATAAATTTCGCTTATTTTTCTTATTTTTGAATACATTTTACTACAAAGATATCGATAGGATAACCTGAAAATCGAGAGACAAGGTATATTTAAAGGACTGAGATAAAAAAAAAACGTTATTATTGTTGGAATTGTACCTTGTCATTGTACGCCGAATTGCCAATCGATTAACCGACTGATATTACGTCGGTTTTCACCGGTTTTTTTCAAAATAACCGGGATTTCGGTTTTTTTTTGTAAGAAATGACAAATTTATTTCAAACTTCTACGCTTTGCACACTTTATTTAAAACCATAACAATATCTTATCCACCTAATTATTTTACAACATTTTATGCGTTATCTATACAAAAATTCAAACAAACACCTCGGAAAACTTTGGACCACATAAAAAGTCGTTACTGAATGTTGTCATCATGCAAATAAACTATTATTATTAACTGAGTAAAGCAAGATAGCGAAGGCGGCGTTGCATAGGGCCATTGGGCGCCACCGTCGCTCGCTGTGGTTTACTACGGTAAGCGGTCGAACTCTTCGTTTGAACTGGCAAACAGTGTGGCCAACGTAGGTGATTTATCGCAACTGAGGCTACTCACGATTAGAATCGGCGATGAAAAAATCTGAAAGGCGACTGGTTGCCTTTGAGGCTACTTACAACACAAGCCATTAAAAATAGCCGAAACACAAATGAAAAGCTTATAATAAAAATCATAGTCAAATTATGAAACCAAATTTAGGATGCAATTAAGTGATATGTATTTATTTTGCAGTTAGTGACTACCGCATTTATTTAATTTATCAACTGAATAAAGAAATCGGGATTTTTTGTCACTTTGCCTTCTTCAAGATATCCTACGCATGTACAAAGTCATTTAAAAGATATCAAAGTCATGAAAAATATGTGAAGCATTAAACTAATATCCGTCAGACACAGGATGCTGGACAGCACCAATAGTTTGCTAAGGGTTCTGGCAGACAGACATTGCAGTAGCCTACAAAGGCACTGGATATCAAGTCTAATGAACCCTTATGCTAAACAAGTTTATTATATAAATTAAATTAATTCTATGATATTTTTCCTTGCATTCCTTGCATGTATGTGTGAGTATTATAAACTTTCTAAGATTTGATACCTATAGATGTAATTGTCTGAATTAATAAACGTTTTATTTTTTTATTATTGCGATTAGTGCGAAACGACCCGCACACGGAGGGTTCCGTACCATCTCACATAATTATTTCGCAAAAGGAACCTTTAAAAAACTTTTCATTATTCGAAAAAAGTACTCGTACAAGTACTGACCTCGCCCAACGACTTCGTCGAGTAACTATGGTGATCGGTATGGGCGTTATGAGTCTAACGCCCGTTATGTAATTATATTATTTTTATATATTTTTTAATCATGGCAATACACATCCTGTCAATATTTCAGTTGTCTACCATTTATAGTTCATGAGACGTAGCCCGCGGATGACACTAACGTAAACTTTATTTGAGTAAGAGAGAAACAGGCAGTTTTATTACTACCAAATAAGAAAGGGAATAAAACTTAATAGTTTTTAAGACTGATTTATTCTATTTTGTTGATTTTTATAGCTCTATTTGAGTGAGAGTTTTAATACTACCAAATCAAAAAAATAATTTCACTTAGTAACTTTTATAACTTATCTATCATAATGTTTTCGAATAACTATATTGTTAATTTTTATAACTTTATTTGAGCAAGAGTGTTTATTTTTGTTTTGTTAATTTGATTTGTGATTGCATATCAAATTAATAAGTTCAATTTATTAAAATATTATGGTTTTATTTTGTCCTAAGATACTTATGTTAATATACTGAAAAACCGGTTTAACCGGTTAACCGAAAAACCGGTTTTGTTAAACAGCCCGGTATTTACATGCCCTAGTAAGTATCCAGTATAATGTATGAAGGTAAGTTGAGGTTGGTTCGTATGTGCACATGCTGATAAAACTGGTTCAATAAATGAAAGTAATAATAAATCAAACACTAGGATCTATCCACTTACCTATATTATCTCCCTAAGTCACGCAATAACATTCAACCACGTATGATGTTATGCCTTAAGTCAGTTTTGCCTTTAGTACTAATACATCTATGTTCCTTGCTAACTAGTAGGTACTCATAAAATTTATTCAACTTTCAAACGATAGTGAAACGTGAATTTGCAAAATCTCACAGTCCACCATTCCATTCATTCACCGCAAAAAGATGAACAGACCAACGAACCGAAAAAGTAACCTCCATAAAAAATTAGTGGACCTTCCTCCTTAAAAAAAACATTAGATCTATTTTTTTGGACATACTTCCTGGCCTTTTTCATCAGTACTGGGTGATGTTTTTTCAAATCTTAAAGTATGCGCTGGGATGTACTGAGGCCATTTGGATAGGCGTTTTGGTCCGAAAAGGTCCGCAAATACTCATGGTCCGCAAAAGGTCCGTAGAGGCAGAAAAAAGTTCGAAACGGACCAAAATGGTCCGCAGCGGCAACGCTGCTCGGATGAGGCCGTGTCAGTGTGGATGCAGGCCGGCCGCCCGGCGCGACCATTCACGTTCAGACTTGTCCGAGTATTCTGTGCCCGCGCAAAATCCGATCTCTTCTCCGGCAGGCTGCGGACACTGGCCGAGGAGACGACGGGTTTTCACGTGCCCGCCCCGCCTAGCATACACGAGCAGACATGGGACGGAGACTTGTTCGACGCGCGGCGGGCGGCGGCGGCGGCGGCGACTCGCCGCGGGCAGTCATGTACCTAGTGAATTTCTCGCTTAGATCATGTTTCATTTTTGATATTAATAACTATAATTATTTATAACTGTTTATAGTATAAAATGAGACTTATGCAAATGCTTATTTTGTAAGCCTAAAGAGCAATAGTTATTGAAATATGATTTAAAAGGATTTCATGCGAGATAATTATAAAATAGGGTTTTTAGGATTGACATAGGTATATACGAAATAGAACCAACTGCTTAAACGAAATATAAACAGTGGGTTTCGATTTCGTATAAGTACGTTAATCTTATCATCGCCTATTATATTCCTGTGAGCGTTGTGAGCGAAATTCCTACTTACTGTGAGCGACCAACTATCGAATCAGGCTTTTCCTGGCAAGAAAACGAACCACGAGAAAACCAGAAATAAAACAAACCATTTATTAGTATTTATGACTTTATTTAATACGACAATGAAACTACAAAAAATGCCTGCACTTCAAACAGCATTTTATACCTCACAAACTGAAGCATATCATAATAATCAAATCACATAATTTGCTTTAATAACACCATATAAGATAGAAATGACTAACATTACGCAAAGGATAAAGAGTAAACAAAAATATAATATCTGAAAGCTAATAATGTTGCATCGCTATACATGATTTGTCTCGATCGTGAGAATCTAAAAGGCTACACAATACCCAAGGCAAATTGGTCAGAGGTTTTCACTTCTTCACCGAGAATCAAGCTAGAAACTTACACCTAGGTCCTTAAGTTAGCAGCGTTAGTAACAAGCAGGCAAGCTACTCGCCCCGCCGCGAAGCAACAATACATCATCTCTTAATACTATATACAATTATTATCATATCTTCGACATTAAAACAGACCGACAATGAATGGCAAAAATATACTATAAAATACGGGTTATCTAATTTTCCCTTCGAGCGACGTCTCCCCGCATCTTATGGCGTCGACCGTAAACATCGCTCTCCGCTCCACATTGTGCTATCGACAAATTTGACACCGTCACACTCATTTCATTACATTTAGAGTAAAACATCACAGAAGCGGCTGTGTCCCACACACCACACTCGCGCGGCCGAAGCCCGGCGCTCGCTGTCTACCATTAGAAAAATGTATAAAGTCAGTTTTATATGTTTCGTTTTATGGATATCATTAATTTCATTAGCCATGAGTATCGAGGCACTTCCCGTTAAACGATAGTTTTACTACTTTTGAGATCATTATGGAAGAATGAATAAATGCGTAGACGAGATACCACGTCGCATCTTTGGTTTGTAGACATTTGAGGGTAGTCTGATAAGCTGCCATTTTGCCACAATACAAAAGCTGTGACGAGGTAGGATCTGACGAGGATGTTATCACCGAGCAAGCGATCCGAAATGCAACAACCCACGACACCCTTAATAATAAATAAGGATACAGCTTGGCTAAAATGAGTGACAATGAGGGCACCTCTTTCTTCATGATAATGACAAATGACTTCGATTAATGAATCAGGATGATCATCGTCATGTTAAATCTCAATTTATGCCAGACTATAACTAATTGATATCATATTGTACAGTCAATAGCGAAAGGCTTCATGATAAAATACGAACGTGACAACTTAGATCATATCATCCTAAAAATACTGTTGCGTATGATAAACATTAAACATAATGATATAAGTCTATAACTAACGATTAAGGATATCATTCGAGCCTCCGCGTCCTGTAAGCGTGCTTGAATCCGATACAATCCAAAGCATTATCCACGCGTTCCTTACGGGAAAACTAAAACTTTTTAACTAACCAGAACATTCAATTCAAAGGGCATCAATATATTCGGCATTAAACCCTTAGGATTTCATTATCAACTTTAAAATAGAATATTCAAAATCTGAAAGGTGATCCTATTTTGAGATCACAATACATTGTTAGATAGGCCACTTAATACGGCACAGATAGGATAGGAAATTTACCGTTTTGTCTCAGTGGAACAATTTCAAAACGCAAGCATGTTCACGAGGGAAGGACTGTGACAAGCGCCGTCGGGTGCAACAGTTATACTGTGAGGGTAGGTGCAGAAATATAATTAGCCCATCGCAAATACACAATATGAGTTGGCAGCACCGACGTCGTTGGCGCCACGAAGGTTCTCTAAAGTGGACCAGCCAAACTCTTATACCTAGCTTCATACCTCACTATAATTACTCCCCAAGTTATGTAACAATAACCATAGTGATTTATGAATTTCATACATTCCACGAGCGACTAGAAATATAATTCCTTTCTCACACAGTTAGCTTAGTTTTCACAACTGTCTAGTCAGCTCTCAATTCCTTCATTCAATTTTGAACCTTCCAGTTTGCTCGCACGGCTGCAATTCTTTTGGACAGGTGATCGAAGCATGGCAACACCGCACACGACTGAAAACCTCATACACACTATAATTTTCTTTTCAATCTACCCGCACACTCAAATGACAATAATACGAAAGGATTTGGATGACTAGCCTTTCTTTTATCGCATAACATATGACTGTAGCGCTTTTATTACTGACGTTTTACGATATCAGACATAAACCTATCAGTATCCGAAATATTGACAGATCGAACCTAGTTTACGCACTGCGTCACTTCAAGGTATTTTCTCCATTTATGCAAAAGTTATAGCAAAGTGACTGAGAAATAGCTTTTGTTACAGCACAGTGCGTAATCGAATGCATTGAAGCGTCTTAATTTATTCTCTAATTCTGGCTCGGCTACCAGTCGTAGGTCTTTTAATTATAAGTCTAGTTCGCACTTGGCAATAGGCTAGCAGAAATATTAGTCGAAAAGAGAGTATGATATTTATTTATTGAAATTTGCAGTTAGTAGCAGCTCTTCAGCAGATTATGACCTCGAGATAGTCATTACTAGCCAAAATTCTTGCTGAGTGCGAACTAGGCATTAGTCTTTACAACTAGGTTCTTTTGGCTATTCAGTATTTTCAACGGGTCTAAGTTATGTAGTGTGTGTGCGGTGGTTGGATGCGGGTAGTCTCGGACAGGCGCCGGGTGATGCGCGGCGCGTCTAACCGGAGTTGGCGGTGGCGGCGGCGGCAGCAGTGCTCTCGACGCGGGCGCTTTTGTTCTGTCGCACTAGTTCCGCGCGTCGCTCCTACAACGGAATAAACATGTCAATTTTATATTTCGAGAATGTTCCACGTTATGGTCTGGGTCTGTCGTTGCGTCAAAAGTCAAAGTTTTGGATCGAAAATAGTGCTTTTCTTATTAAAATGTGGCACTTAGCTAAACCGCAGAATTTGAAAAGTACAACCAATATGCTCGTTACTCATTTATTCACCGTAGGAGCAGAGGGCACACTTGGATAAATCAATTGACGAAAATATAGTTAACAATAAATGGTACATATATTATAATTCAAAGCCATAAAACAGACATGAAATTCTTCAATCTAATGTTACTTTTACGATCTTATTGGCCTAGCAACGGAATATGTGTGTTTGACATACATATTCCGTTGCTAGGCTACACAGCACATATCTCCTTAAAAGGCACCCATTGCAGGCTTTATTATCAGACAAACTAAAAATATTAAATCAAACCAAGCAATGATTAAAAAAACAAAGAATGAAACTGCATGATAAAATAAAACCTACCTCCTTCTTAACAAAGTCTAATTTCTTCTGTATCTCCTGCTCGCGCTTTATCTCAGCCGCACTCAGTTTAGTCTCGATTTCTTTGGTGATCTCCTCGATCTTGGCCGTGGCTATCGAGCGGACCTCCTCGACCTTATTGCTCTAATGATAAACAAAATGATGGTCAAATAAACAAAATACATGCTGATGCAAAACAACCAGGTCATACAGCATACTCTAAAGCTAAAATGTAATTAAAAAGCCATAAAAATTAACAACTTATATTAGTATAAATACAAAAAAAAAAAACAATGTAAATATGAATGGTATTCTTCAGATGACAATCAGATGGTTAAATTGGACAAAAAATTGAAGTGAACAGAATATCAATAACACCTTATTTCTTATTTGATAATAATAACTATGTTTATAGTATACAATTTGACTTGTCTAAGTGCTTATTTTGTAACCCTAAAGAAATAAAGTTATTGATTCTGATTCTGAAATACTAGACTATGACTTTGGCGGACTAGCCGATTTAGTCGATTGTAAAGAGGCGGACTCGTCGGCCACAATTCTACTAATAAATCCTACTCTATTGTGTATATATATTTTTGGAATTTTTATTGAAGATATGACAGTTTTATTTCTTTTGTTTGTTAATAATTTAGTTAGATAAATTTATACCTTATAGGTAAATAAGCAAGTAATTTTAGAGACTGATTACCAAAGGAAATATTGGTTTATATTTCAAAATGTGTAAAACTGATCCGAAAATAAAAATAATTAGCTTTTTCAAAAAACTTAGTAAATAATTTATACATTAAATAAAAAGTTTTTATTTTCGTTATTATTTTTAGTCCTATATACATTTTATTGAAAAATACATACAAAATATGGAGCCCGATAGTCGGCCCTCTTTGCCGAATTGTCGCAGACTAGTAGCCAAATTGCAGGCGGACGCTCGCCATCGCGCGAACGACCAAGGGACTTATAAATGCGAAATAACTCACATGGTTGCGCAGTTTCTCCATCTGCTCCTGCTCGATCTGCAGCCGGCGCTGTGCGGCCAGGCTCAGCTTGTCCTGAATGGAGTTCTCGAGCTGCGTGAACCGCTCCTGGTTGCCGGAGCGCACCTTGCGGACCTGCTCCTCCTGTATCAAACATTATTTCCTTAAACTACTATACCTTATCATTACTCGTTAATAAAAAAGACTTTATTACAGGAATTACATTACACTATAGTAGGTACAGGAAGGTCTTAAAATCTAATGACCGTAGTATCCTGCAATTGGCGGTCTTATCCCTTGCAAAGATTTCTACCAGACAACCATACCACCTGAAACCATTACCTATATGGTTTCAGGATATTGTTGGGGCTGCCGCTATCAGGAACGGTCGTGAAAGAACACGTGGAAGGTTTCCATGTAATCATGCGAAAGCGAACAGCTTCCTTGCTGAATCCTCCTACAGATTATTGGTTGTAGTGGCGCGTAAGGGAGGTCTGCTCCAGCATTATCATAGATGATGCCGTAAGTGATACTATCGTTGATAGCCTAATTTACCAGATGTAATAGAATAACATCAATGCAGTTTGATTATTGTGAACATTTCGAGTGTGGATAGGTAAGGTACCGTTTATTGAGATTTTGAAATATTTAGTTAAATGTTATTATAAATCTTGTGCAGTGTAATTTGGAATGGAATGTATCTACTTCGACCATTTCAAAAATATATGCTCACTTGCAGTAGCTTCAATAGGGCTTTGTGTGTCTAAGAGTAGGTAAAGGTTCGTCAACTTACATGTTCACGCAGACGTTCAAGCATCTTCTTGATGTTCTCATCGCGTTTGTCGGCGGCTGTCGTCATCTTGTCTTCAATCGCCTTGTACACCTCGGCCGTTTGCTGCTCCAGGGTCAATCTAAACAAAACAACTTAATTACCTCAAGTATTCCTACAACATCAACGGTTGGAAACTTACCTCAAAACATTTTTTTTAGCTAGTAATTTTATTAAAATTTGTCTTAGGGTTAAATACTGATGCAAAACGTAGTTAATGATAAAGCACAATATAAACCAACTAGCCACCCGCCCAGAGTTTGCACGGGTGCAATGCTGATAAAAAATTATACATAAAAACCTTCCTCTTGAATCACTTTCTATTTAAAAAACCGCATCTAAACTCGTTGCGTAGTTTCAAAGATCCAAGCATATAGGGACAGACAGCGGGAAGCGACTTCGTTTTATACTAGGTAGTGAAGTCCTTCCTAGTATCCAGTCTATTCATACTTTTAACAAGTATTAGGACAATTTGGTAAAAAAAAAAAAAAAAAACGGCTTATAATAAATTCCATCAGAGATCGATTGAAATAAATTTTTAATATTTTAAAAAACTTTAAATGCAATGTTGTATATCCTACCTGTAGAAGGAAAATTAAATAACTGACACATTTTGCGAAATTGTCTTTATTGCATTTTCATAAAGTCCAATTCAAGCTGCATCTTTCTGTGTCACTAAAGTTTCGATATCATAATTTATCAAAAAGTTATACGTTAATGAATCGCGCAAGTCGTCAAATATGGAAAAATAGATAAAGGTGAATTTAGATAAAAGTAGCGAAGGAAAAGTAAATAACTCGGCAAAAAATAAATAAGTGACATCATATTGTCACTATGAAAGCGAGAAAAGTCAATAACGTCGTTTATTCAGTTTTCCCTGAACTTATTTATGCTCGACCAGGACCAAATTGCAGTTGGGATAATTAAATAAGGTGAATTATAGAATTTTTCGTGTGTGAAATAAAATTGAATTAGTAAATTATTTAATTGTCTACTGAATGTTATTCCTAAAAATGACACGTTTCCCGGTAAGAAACATGCTTATCAGGTCAGGACATAATCTAAGTTATAATTAATATGTGAAAATGTATAAAACAAATAAAATACAGCATAGACATTAAAATTAAACAAATCCTTACAATGAGCGGCCTTATTGCACCAGAAACGATTTGTTCCAGGCAAACTGAGAGTTAACGTGTTCAGGATAAGTAGAATAAAATAAGGTTGTTTGTTCAGTATCAAGCAGCTTAAAAACAAAGATTAAAATTCTGAATTTATAAAATAAATATTCATTGAATAAATTACTTTCTGTCTTTTCAGCATTTTGAACACAACCCATGTTTTGTGACACACACGTTTGGTTAAAAAAGAGTTGAAAGTATCTGAATTTCAGGGAAGTGATTCATGATAGCTTGTGCGTTTAAATTAAAAAAGCGGCCATACTTAAGTTAAGATCTATGCTCTATTCCAAAGCAACCGAAGGGAACAACTTCTTGGTAGCTAAGATCAAGGATATTTCTACAAAGCATAGCTTTAAACCTCTTTTATTAGTACCGTATACCACCGTTGCAACGGCCAACACGAACCAACGCGTTGGTTCAATGCGAATAGCAAGATATAACGGCGTGAAATTGGTCTGTGCTGTTTCAGCCCTTTCGAAGACAAATCATCATTATCCTTCCTGTGCTCTCGGTATAGGTGGAGATCGATGAAATTCAGATACATTTTTTTTGAACTCCAACATTGTATCTCAGTAGTGTGATTGGAAGGAATGTTTTGGTGCCATTTTCCAGTTTTCTGGCTTATAATTTGGAATGAGCGGTTTTCGATTTGTATTTTTATAAAGAAAAAAATTAGTTCCAAATATCTCAATAGATGGCAAGGGGCGTCAACTGGAAATTAGGGTATGTCAATGTCAAATAAAAACTTTTAAAAAGTTTGTTTTCCTTTCACTTGGCGTTGGCATTACCCTAATTTCCAGTTGATGCCCTGCCATCTATTGACATATTTAGAACTAATTTTTATTTTTTTATTGTAAATCGAAAACCCCTCATTGATTCGATTGGTTGAAAATGCATTGAAACGTAGGACTATCGATTCAGTCCTTGGATAATTATCTTGACAGGTTGCCGTCAACTGTTGTTTAAGACCTGAGCTATTTTACGAGTTAAAGATCTTTTTTATTCGTCAAACTCTTTACTCGAAAGCTCTTCTTTACTCGGTTAGCAAACCGATTCTTCAGTTGTGTAGGGCAAAAGTTGGAGAACATGCCAGTTTTCCTGTATGCTTATTGTGTCAGTCTCGACACAATAAGCATACAGTCAGTCTCGACTATTCGAGTCATAGCGTCACTTGTCATTAAATAATTGTTTTGTTTGATTTTAGATAATTATATGAAAGTAAAAAGTCTAACAAAATAATTTTGGCTAACTTTTATGATGTTCACACACTCAATGAAGAAGAATGAATACTTTTTTGGTTTGGTGTGTAAAACATCCAAATTTTATTAAAATCCTTACTAATGCATTGGATGGTATTTACATAAATAAGTAACTAAATGATGTGATTATAATTTTACTGATATAGGAAAATTAAATAAGCGCAGTTATCGTTAGCTTTTCGGGCGCCAGTGATCTTAATTGTCGAGGCAAAACTGAATAACTAACATGAATAACTAAATAATTGTTCTAAACCTTTAAAATTCGGCGTGAGAAAAATATATACTTACTTTTTATTATTTTTCTCTCAAACAAAAGATCCTAATTGATTATCATTTTATCCAGAAATAGATTGAGTAATAACCTATAACATACCCAAAAACCTACAGCATCATTTGTGTACAAAAAAAGTTATCGCTATTTTTGTCGCAAAAAACAGTAAATCGCGTTTTTCTCGCGATTTTAATTTGTCAGTTATTTAATTTTCCTTCTACTGGGACGATATCATCTAGGACCAAATTGCTTGGGAAAACAAATCCAACGAACCCAAACTCGACGTGGTAAAATGTTTAGGATTTCCTATGGCTACCTTCGGTTTCCATCATCAGACCAGCTCGATGGTACCATGACATTGCATCGTTACAGAACTTACAGTATGCCTTTCAGCTCAATCGGTCGAGGATGGAACTGGTCTAAAATTGAGTTGCAAGATTCCACCCGAACAAACATTCATTGCAAGTTAAATAAAAGCTTAAAATGTCACATTGCAAAGTCTTTGTTTATGTTCTCACATGAATAATGAATATAAAGCGTAAGTTTCGCGGTAGGTCGCTTCAATCCGCGGCATAAGTGCAATAACCCCTCGCTCGCAGTCAAATTAAGCTCGAATGAAGGAACTATAATTGCGTTGGAGTGACTCACCTAAATGTATCAGTCTATGTCCCATATGTCCAACTGTAAATTCTGTAAAACCATGACGTTTTGCTATTGTGTGTTCACCTACCCAGTGAGTGCACTAAGATGAGAAATTAGAATTTCTTTATTTAAAGATAAAATAGACAACTTCAATTACATTATCTAAGTAAAGGATACTAAATACATTATTAACACTTCAATACACTTTAGTGCCTTGTCACTTTAATAATTAAAGTTTACTTATTTGTCGACCGCATTCAGTCTTTCAATATGTGCCCTTAATTATGGCAAGGTATTAATTAACTTACTTACGCGATCTGAACAGAATATTATAAATATTGACGGGTTATTAATCGTGTTTATTTAAAGTATTAATATTTATTTACTTATTTTTCCTTAAAAACTTTCTGGCAAGGTAGTCGTGTATGCCGTAGCGTTCACGGCGTAAGACCCCTCCAACTCACAGTCAGCCCGTGGATGTCGTAGGAAAAGGGTACCTACTCGGTGGAGGGAAGCAGCTTCCTTGTGTATATTTTTAACACATCTACTGCGATCACCAATCTCCCTACCAAGCGTGGTGATAATGGTCAAGCCCCCCTGTTTGGGGAGGCACGTTCAGCCGTGGACGAAATAGTCTGATAGGTGTTGAGTGTGGAAAATAATCCTAAGAGCCATATTATCAGAGCTTGCTCAGTCATAGATCTATGCTTGAGTGACGTTTTGCCATAGATAAGCGCTACTCAAGCATAGATCGATGTCTGAGCAAGCTTTCATGATACGGACCTTAGTGTCACAAGTCATATCTTAGTACATGCATACCTGGTCTTCTCGACCCCCTCGAGGTGATCCTTGAGCCTCGCTCGCAGCTCGCTGATGTAAGCCTCGCGTTTCTCCTCATGCGTCTCCATCTTGGCATCCAAGGCTTCCTTGGTGGCGGTGATGAAGCTGTTGGTCTGCTCGCTGCGGAACTTGGAAGCTTCCTCGATCTTGGCCATCTTCTGTGCGATCGCCGCCATCTTGCTTTGTTCTAGACTCTGTAAAGAAGGTTTTGGATAAGGGCTAGGGAAGAAGTTACATTCTTGTAAGCTGATTTTATAAGGAGTAACATGCATAGTTCGCGTCACGTAAAAAGAACGCTGGAGAAAGTGGAGGGTATGTTTGCGCATGTTTACCATAAATTGCCAAATACGCACCTTGAAGCCAGCATTCTTTTTACGTGATGCGAACTATACTGACGAATTGAGTAAGGTAATTTATTGTAATGTCCGCTGAGATAGCATCAAAGGTACCTAGACCTACTTCATAAGGAATGAGCAAGTTTCGAAATCATAGGTTCTGTCCACGTCAATGAGGTAGTGGGCAGAAGCCAGTCGAAAGTTGAAGACGTAGTAATTCTAACGAAGAAAGTGAACATTTACCACAGCCTTCAGTTTGTTCTGTAAAGGCGGAATTCTGAAAATAAAGGTAAACTTACGCGTCTCCTCTCCTCAGCTGCCTTCAGCTTCTCCTGTATCTCCTCAACGGAGGGAATTTTCTCGGGCGAGTCGGCGCGGCGCGGGACGGGAACGCCGACCGGCTCGGCTAGGATCACCTCGTACGCCAGACCGCCTTTCGACATCTCTTGGCAGCGGATCTCAGTGGCTGTTGACAAACGGTCGACTTTGTACTTCTGAATGAATAGATACAGGGGAATATCTCGCATAAAAGTGGCTTAATGCAAAGTGCCCCTCTATGCCCCTCTTCCTAACTCCTTGAAGTGGATTTTTTCAAGACAAACGTCTTGAAAAAATCTTTAGTTGGACCTTGGTCGGCAGCATCGTCACTTTCCATCACATGAGATTGCGGTCAAACAAAGGTATTTGATGTGAAGCCTAGATGGTATTGTATTACATCGTTGAAAAAATTTAATCAGATTTTTTATAAAAGGTTTGTTTGATGGTTGACAATATCATTTTGAGGCTAACCTACCCACCTACGTTTTATTTTTCAACCTACAATTGTAAATTGTCACGCGATTCATAGCATCAAAACAAGTGGCAGTTGAAAAGTATTTAACATTACCAACAGGGGAGCTTTTAAGGCTTTAAATAACGACCTATACAGTTCCTTTCTTTATTATAAACGTCCATTTAGTTTTTCCGTTTTCGCCTACGCGTTCTACAACGCACGATAATATTATTTGTATGGACTTCAGAGACAACCTAGCCATACGGATCAGTAATTAGCTCATTATTGTGCTTCACCCTAATAAGCACACGATAGAAGGTTAAGCTGCCGTATTCATCACATATTAAATTGTTATTTATGCCTTTAATGTGTGTGTCCTTAGTTTATTCGTTGCCGAGTTAGTAGCTGCAAAGCCAGATTATTTAATTTCGAAAATGAAAAGACAGACTACTAATTAAGCTTAGCTTTAACTTTCCTTTGAAATACGAGTGCCTAATGAAGGCAGGTCTATGCAGGGTTTTATAAACGTATTTTACTTCGGAATGTAATTAGGAAACATTGCTAGAAATTCAGCAAGCTTCAAGTATGACTGAGGGGAGAGCAGCTGAAACAAAGCAAATCCACTTAATCCGGGTACCTACTGTGTACACTCGGCAGTGGGTTAATCGCATCTCATCGTCATTTATTCGCACATTTTCCCGGAAAGTATCATTTACAGCGAAAAAGTCCACTTATTAACGTAGGCAACCCTCCCCGAATTTTATAAATACATTAAATATTCAACATCCACTAATTAAGCAGCAGAATAATCTGCGGACACCTTACAAAACTCATTTAATTAAAGGGGTCTTCATTAGGGGTGGAATTTAAAAAACCCGACGGAGTGAGGGGGATGAATGGCTTGCGTAAATTAGCGTGGCGCTCAAGGTCGGATAAACTTGGTCTCTAAAGGACGGAGGAATTCGGGAGTAATTATTCTACGGGCACGGGAGGTGGCCGGCACCCCTTGGGCGGACCACCCCCGCGTGAGTCACGATAACATGCATTTTCTGCGGCGACTGTCGCCACTCCACAGACACGTTCAGGTGAGTAATACACCGCAATTTTCAGTTTCCATTTGCAAATTACTTTTGATTGAAACTCGACTCTGCAATTCCAGTCATGGCTAATTGGGATGTATGTTGACAGGGTCTTTAATGAATAAAGTTTTTATTTATGAGCATAAAACCACCCACGTTTTTTTATATCCTGAATATTTCCATGCGAACTTGCAACGCAACGCAGCCAGTCGCATCGAACCTGAAATAGGCATCTTGCCAAAAGGATCAGCTGAGGCGATAACGACTGAAGGATTTGAGATTCTAAGAATAGTTTGTGGTGGATCGATTGGTTAGGTAACCTATTTTGAACTTTCAGTAAGCTACTTTAGCTTTGGTCTTGGTTGTGTACTTGTCTATATAAAGCTGCATCAAGGCTTTACTTAACTTTCTCGAAAAATATTTACCTATACCATTACCTACCTAATCTGTGCACATAAACATCATGTTAAGGCAATTACTCCTATGCTACGTTTTTCATTGGACCAGATAAAAAAGACTCCGTACGTTACACAAAAGATCTAAGAGTTTTGATACTTTGGCAAAACAATGGCGTCTGCTCCAACTCGATCCGCATACGAGGCAACAAGCAACAATAACTCACTTATAAGGGGTGAAAGTCCTTGACTCCACAAAGCACGGCTTTCGTACGAACTAAAAAAAAACCGGTCTCAAAGTTTCCGCGATGATATCGGGGACTGTACGTGTTTTCACATTTCAGAAAGCTTTTTGTTAAAGTACCTACTTATTCCTTGTTAAGTTACTTTCCTTCGTTATGTTTTACGAGTGTTGTTTTAGGAAAAATTGCGGGATAGAGACGTAATAAAAGTAGCCCCTGTGACGGTCGCGGGTCGAAATCAATACGATACCAGTGTTATTCATAGTCCATTACAAATTGGACTTGATACCGTTATCCATCTAACTGAAACACGTAGTTCATAGTTACCATTATGTTAGTAACTTACTGATAAATTTGACTTTCTTTGGCTGCTTCGTTCGCGGCTTGCCGACTGGTTTCTTGACGGGTGCTGATCGCCGATGTGCTGGAAACAAACAAGGACGTCAGCGGAGCCCGGGCTCGCGACGCCGCAGGAGACGAACGAACCGATACACAAAAGATGAAACAATGGGATTTGTATTATTATTCGACTGAGGTATTAGGGTGGAGATTACGCAAGACCGCAGTGTGGAAAGAGGCCTTGGATGAATAGAGCAACAAAATTCAAATGAAAAGTACGAGGATCTGTATTCTGCAGTTTGCACTACAGCCAGTGCCCAATCATTAAACGCGTCCCTTTCCAAACATCATCTCAAGATAGCAAAGTAAAACTATTATATTGAAGGCAGTAACAGTTAAGTTCAGCTACAAATATATTCAATACAATACAAGCGAATCCAATAAACAATGACCCCAAGTCTCATCTCAACCCAAACAGACATCGGACAAAGATCTAAATCCCCAAGGTCCAACGCACGCAGACCATCGGAAAGCTATTACAGCGGTCAATCCATCCGAACTAATGTTTATTCGAAGACTATTCAGAGTATTCGGGGAACCGCTGGATCCCTTAATAAATCCACGTCGAGCGGTCGCGTGCTGTGTCCTATCGATTTGTAACAGACTAGAATAAACATTGGAACTGGTAATGGTAGTTACCATGTTCCATTCCGAACGAGATAGCAATGCTAACTATAGAATGAAATTATAACAATCGAACTTTAATAGATGTAGTGCATGCGCTGAAGCCATACAAAACCAAAATAATTCTGAAACAGAGCATCGATCCGATAAAAAACTGTTCAAATAAAGGAATATTACTAGTGAACATCAGAATCTTTTATACTTCGATTATGAAATAGACAAATAATAGACTACCATAATCCAATCAATTCGTTGTTTCAAAGTTGAAACAACTGGCGAGCCAACTAATGGAAGAAACGCGGAGAGTCGTCAATAGTCATTAGATATTTCGAGTTCGAGTCGTGTACGATCGTCTTCGGGGTAATAGTTGGGAGGTAATAACGCGACGGCACGACATCGCAAGATGAGAGGCCGGTACGTGAGTGGAATGTGAAGCCGCGAAGGGAAATGGGGGAAAATTCTCCACAAATACGTATAATCCCTCACGGCATCGCTCAGCCCCGGTTTACACGGGAGCCGATGCGGCGACCGCCGATATGAGACTTTTAAACTTTAATTCTATGCAGAATTTTCTATAATCCAGCTCTAAGGTGCTTTATGACTTGCCGATTTAAATTTATGATCGCTTGGGGGGCTATAATGGATGGAGATGTCACCATGTCGAATATTTAAATCAGCAGATAAAAATTATAAATTTTAGCGTTCCTAACAAGAGTTTCTAAGCAAAACGACAAAAAAATCGTCTTTATTACATGACAACAAAATGAGCATAAATTTAGTTAATAACAAATGTATTGTCTCTGTCAACGAATTACAACGCGCTGATTGGGTCGTTAGTCAGGGCAAACAACATTAATTTGCAGTGCGAGCCATAATTCACCTTCAAGGCGTTTCCAACTGTTGAATTATGTTGACTGAATATACCAATTTGTGTGTAACAAAGTTGTATGTTATTTGCCGCAAGGCAAAGGCAAATCGTTGCGGTAAACCCGTATTTATTGCACATTGCACACCAACTTGTAACCGGAAACATGCCAGAGGAAATGCAGAGATCCACTCGAAATCTTTCATGAAAAGAAATCTCGAATCTCAAGGCAAATTTCGATCTCGTTGTTTGAAAATACTGAACTGCTTTGCATTGCACTGTGCGCTTTTCCTCTTGATAAAGTGGTAGTGAGGTAGTATCGAATTAGGTATGAATATAATTTGAACAAAACCAGTGGTAGGTTAGGTAGAAGTTTTTGTGATATTCAACCATAGTTCGTTTCATATATTTCGGTAACAAATTCAAAGCAACGAGCTTTTTGAAAGTTGAATAATAAATTCAATGAAGAAAATAATAACAGGCAATCGAACACAGAACGGGCAGTTTCGTCGAAAAGGTCGAGCTCGGTCCCCCTCGGCGCCGCACGACAACGTAAAAAACTGATAAAATATTAAAAGCAAGGCTTTAAACCGGCGGCGAGGGGAGCGCAGAAACGAATTTACTACCACAGGGAATACGAACATTGACACGCGAAAGACTATTTTAGACGAATGAAAGAAGGTATGCATGCAGAATTGCACAAGGGAGACATTCAATGCAACGTCGTATTCCAGAATAGCAGAACGAAGACGAGGCGCCTTATACATCCGCCTTACGTGCTACCCTCATTAGTAAATGGGTGTGATGTATTGCGGGCGCAGTCTGGTTTGAAGCGTTTTAATTCAAAGGAATTTCATTTTGAAAATGCGCACAGACGTGGAAGTTAACGTAATTAAAACCGTAGGTGATCTTCTTGTTGGATACAGAAAACTTTGAGGGGACTAAGTTTACTAACGGCGACGTTAAGTATCAGATTGCCAAGTACCTAATAAATTGAACGCGGTCGGCGGAAGAGGCACGTACACGCGAACATTCTTGGGACCTGCAATGCATCATTGTGACATACCCATAATAAGGTAGTTTTTGAACAAATCCGGTTCACATGCTAGGGTAATCTCTAACTTTATTCAACCTTTAGCGAGGTGGTACCCATTCCAGGATTTCTTTGAATAATTCAGGAGTCTTTGATAGGTAAAAACTAGTTCCTTTGAAAGCTGGAGGACTTCATACTATTCCAATAAAAGATGTATTTTTTAAAACAGACGAAGAAAATTTAGTTACACCCCATTCTAAGCCAAGATAATGGTAATAGGATGTTCCTTCGCCGATTTGGGGTTTAAACTTGTTGAGCCAATTAAGGTCGGTGTCATAATCAACCCCTAAACAATTATATGCTCTCAACCATTTCCCCAATGTCTCTTTAGAAATGGCGTGTCGGCTGTCGACTAATCCGAATACCACTTGAAATGCGGTGAGCGTAAATGATGGGCATTAAATGACATAATAATGAAATAGATTGATGAACTATTTTGTAGGGGGTACCTTACCTACTGTATTCAAGAATCGATGACATGATTCATGAAATGACTACACCATTGGTCCTCCGAGTCGTTATGATGTTAATTTCGCTATGTCGCTCGGATATTAATAAACTTGTCAAGAGTTATTTGATGACCTGACACTGCAGATCAATCCATTCAATACGATATCGAAGAAATAGATGCTACATGAGTAATTTAGCATCAAAAGAACAAATATTTGATATTTCGCAGACACGCCTCGAGCCCGAGTTTGCCAAGGCTGAATTTTACGATCTGCGTTTGGAGGATCATCGACTTTAATATCAAGAAACGCGGTAAAACGTTATGTTCTTCAGCCATAACATCTACTCGGTCCTAGCCGTAATAAAATGTAACTGGGATATATTTTTACAGCTATTTAGCGAAAATATACTATAAGGAATCAATATAATTTCATGACACCGAAAATTCAGCAGCGTCAGAGATTTCTATCAGATCCCTCTTAGTACATTTTGGCTATAGATATATGTATATCATTTATAATCAAATGATATAATATGTATGTAGATCTATAGCCAAAATGTATTCGCGGAATTTACTTTTGCTAAAAGAGAACGGAAGTATTACTAGGTACTTACGATACGATAGAACAAACCTAGACATTTTGTCTAGGTTTGTCGGAAGATGGATTAGTCTTCACTGAATTAAACTTCACACAAACAAAATGGTGGTCACAAAAGTTGTTATACAAACTGAATGCAAATATTTGCCATGATCAAACGATCATCACCATCACAAAATAAACATTTTGTGGTGATGATGATGATACCGCACATTAATTTCCATAAAGAAAAACCCTACAAGTTATAAAACCTGTAACAATCAATTGCTTTACCCTTCCAGTTCTACCGACGAAAAACAAACTGTTTTGATTCAACCATTTAACAGTTGGATCGTGACGTCAGACATAAGGCATCAATCCCTTGCCGCAGTTGGGTGGTGCCGGAAGGACCGGTTCCTCGATCGCTCAGTATTCTAGCAAGCACACGATGCAACAGCAAAGATGTATTCACGTGCTGGAAATGTCAGATGGTTCGGTTGCCATCGGCACCGGCCGGCCTCTCCGCCCATGCTGCGCCGGCCGGCGTGAAAACTGACATTGGTAGAAAAAATCATGAAACAAATTTCTTCCATGATAATCTTGCCTGTTCTTCAGCAGTCAAATACAATGGAATCAATCTGAGAGCAACAACAGATTGAACAAACCTGTCATCAAAACTAAACAGTAGAATAGCAAGGAAATTAAAACTATTTTGCTTGAAGCACCTCATTCTGTCTGATGATTGAAAACAAAATATGAAGCTAAAAGGATAGATTTCATAGAGGTTTGTTGCGTATTGGCCGTCGGTCTCCTGGTTGGATGTAGTGACAGCGTCGCCGGTCGTTATCAGAAATGCGCCGCAGCCGGCGTTTCACGTTAGCGCTGCCCAACCTGCTGGAAGCACGGGTGCTCTGCACGAGTGGCAGAAGCACTGCATCACAGAGTCCCTCACGAGTCCTATCAGCATGGTGATGACTTGAATAAACTATCTAACGAGTGTCTGAGTCGCGTCGCGGCCGGCGGACTGCGCGACTCTCGCCCGGAAACTGAACCGCGCCGGGGGGCGAAGGACGCCGGGTCGATAGCGGCACCCCGCACCGCACCCCCGCCCTGCGGACCCACCCCGAGACCTACCGTCCCTAACTTGATAACCCACACGAGAAAATAAGCCTGCAAAATGGAAAAATAATGTTACCTACGCCATCAATTACCTTATGTCAAATTCTTTGCTACGGGAAGGAATGTTTCTTCGAGACGAGTTTATCCTAAGTTTATTAGTCAAATAATTCTCTAACCTTGACATCGACAACACTAAAGAGGAAACAACTTTAGAAGCCCATAATATAAGAAGGGATAGGAAAAAAACTCTGAAACGACATATTGTGGCTTTTGACCTTTTAGGTATTGGTGTCGGAGAAGCAAACCTCGGAGCAACCACTGTTACTAAGGCCAGAGAGGACGCACTAATTTAAGAGCCTCGCAGACTCGTGCGGGTCTCGGTGGGCTTCTCGCTCATAAAAACGCCGAGTTGTGGGGGCAGGCGGAAGCGTGGGGTGAGCGGGGATGTAGGCACCATGCGGAGGTTCCGCCGCCGTCTCGGCGCCGCCACCCGCAGCCAATTAACGGCCGGCAAAGCCACGCTGAATTTGTTTCGCCACTCAAAACAGCTTCCGATTGATTTCCGTACTCGAAATAATCGTTTATGGATTTGATAACACCACTTAGCTGTCCGAATCCATGGAAATCTAAAGAATTTGCGTAATATTCTCCCACACCCCAACTTTAGAAGGCAGTGTTACGGACGATTCGTTGCGTCACTTGATTCGAAATGAACGTGTCTGGTTGGAGAACAGCTCATGAAAAGAGATGAACGACCGAGACTGCAGTGGTGATGGTGTGTTGTCGAAACCCGTGCGCCGGTACCGGCATGGTGCGACGGATCGATCTCGGCCAACAACCCCTAGGCCGTGTCCCCCTGCGGTATTTACTGGGATTTCCAGGAGTGACGGCTGAGGAAATCGTGTAAGCACTAGGAAGACTGGCTAAACATTGGAAATACCGCCGCCGGAACTAGGGGCGCGCCGAGGCGTCTGTCTGGCTGACTTTCAAGTTGCATAGCTGCATTAGCTATGCAACTTCAGTCATCCCATTAGTGTAGTACACGTACTCGGTCAGCTGTTTGCCATAAATCATTACAAAACGCCCGAGCTGCAAATAATTCAATTTAAATGGTCAACGATACTCCTACAGCACACAGTTTTAAAAACTAACACCGTCATGGCTAATGGCGCACATTTTGGTATACTTGGTGGTCTTCCAAGCAGACTTTATCACATATATCTATATAAACAAGCTCAGAAGTTAGTTTTCCAAAACGTCTCTATTGAATACACCCTTATTGAGTAGGCGGAGAACGGAACGATATTGTTGGTGCATTTTCAGTCAATTTGCGACACTCCATCAAAAAGCTATCAATCTTGACTTGATATTGCTACCCTCCCTTCCAGAATGTGGTATGCTCTCTAATAAAGATCATAATCGTCACGGTGATAAATTAGTTTCCTTAATAAAAGTTTGTCGGCGGCTCCTGTCACTAGCACATTAAAACTTTTGGAGTCTCACCCTTTATTTGCGCTCTAAGTAGGATTTTTTCGTTACTTTTATGTTCTTGCGGTACTCTTATTAGATTTGGTTAAGTAAGTAAATTGCAAAAGCTTTTAATTAATTTAGGAATAAAGAGGTTTACCTGAGTAAGAAATCAAATTTTTGGACAATACACATATACAAATTGTTCAATAGATAGACGGCGTCCAACATGGGACTTTTTGCACCGCTTGAAATTCAATGCGTATTCGCAAAGAAACCTTGTTTAAGTAAATGATAAAGAGACCGCTTTGGTCACATAACCGTAATCGTAAATGTAATTATTCCGCTACGAGTAACCCTGTGCAAAAGGGATGTTGCGGTGGGTTTGCGGTGAAAAATAAAGTAGCTTTCTTCAAGGCAACAAGTTGAGTCACGTGCGGGATCAGCCAGGACGGAGCGGGTTTTCTTTACCTACTCGGTTCTAGAATCTGAAAATTATTTGTCAAATAGATTTTTATGTATGTATGTAAAAAATCTAACAAAAACTGATCACAATGACTGAAAATAAAAAGATAAAAGCAAGGTTACCACTAAAATAAAAATACTACAACAACGCACACGCGCAGCGAAATAGGTGCAAATTTTAGTTCGAAAACGAACGAGAGCGTATGAATGAAATTATGAAAGAAGCTGACAAAGCTAAATTTTGTTTAGAACTTCTGCGACTTGCTCCATCCAGTGCAGCAGTGTGGTAGAACATTTTCCTCAAAAATTATTGCTTAGCTTTGTTTGTTTACAAATAATATCTAGTATTCTAGAACCAAGTATAGGTATTACTCGAAGGCAGCAGCGGCGCGCGTCCGTCAGCCGACTGTATCGATTTTCGTCCAGGCATTGCTAAAACAGACCTTTTTCCACCAGCCTAGATTACGTCCCACTGGATATTTTCCTTATGTCGAGGCATCGCGTCGAGCGAAGTTTGATTGGTGTCTCATATACGCGCAGAATAATGAAATGTGTAATGTACGGGGGTGGATGTGTACGTGCATCAAATAATTTGATATGTTTAGTATGCTGATAAAATTACCGTGAACCGATTTGGTAGGTAAATAGGATTACTGCAACAGCGACATAACAGACATTTCAATTTTCAGACATTATTAATATTCGAAAATAATAAGTCTAAAGAAATCTTTGGTTGAGATGGATATCACGTTCGTTTAAATTAAAAGTTGCGTCATTAATATTGACGAGGAGACAAAATTATTCAAAATATCTTTCTAGGAATAAATATTTGAGTAGGGAGGGACAGTCGACTTCAAAATTTGTAATATTGTTTGTTATTCAATTATTTTGATGGTACTTGTTTTCATTTGAATTTTTCGTTTCCATTTACTTTATTTATCCTATGATCTTATCAGTACAGTACTGTTGTAAATGAATTTAGATTTGTACCTATAATTGAATTGGCACTTGGATGTTATTTTTAAGAAATGGTCCACAATCTTTGTTTTTTTTTTGTGTACACTGCGTTGGTACAATTTCAAATATATAAATAAAAAGTTCTCACACCATCAATCTCAAGCAGTAAAATGAATATCTTTCAACAATCTACGAGTATTGTTGAAAGATCGAAGAAGAGATCTGAATTTTGAATGGTTCCTTCCTAGATAGGCCTCTAAGAAGCTCTGCATCAAAACCATACCGTATCAGCGCACACACATGCGTCATGTGTGTAGTGGTCCAGTGCTGGATATGCTTTCCCCATACAAGGGAGTTTTACCATTATCACTTGGCAAGCGGATCGGTTATCGTGATTCATCATCACAGAAGGGGGTCTTAAAAATACGCAGAAGCAGGTAGGAACACACCATATTAAAAATATTTCATAGTGACGACTGATGTGGCCGGCGCGGGCAAATGTCCGCCTGCGACGCAGGAGGTTGCTGGTTCGATTCCCGCCTACTATCTGCAAATATTTGCCTCGAAGTGTTTTAGGTATTTTTTATGTACTTCTCAATCTAGTACCCATAGCACAAGTTCTGCTTGGCTTGGGGCTAGATGATGCTATGTGGATTGTTCAGCATTATTTGTTCAACTTTACTCAGACGCCTATAAATTTGCTTTAGCTCCTATTCCTCCATGAAAGTTTCAATACGTTCCGCGATAAATGCGAGGAAGAAAGAACGGAAAAGTAGCAGATTGCCACAAAATTGTAAATGGTGTTTCAGCACATCTGCCGAGGAAACTTGGAATATTTCGACCTCGAGAGTAATTCTTGGCAATTACTTAAATAAGTTATAACTTTTCATAGGTTTTCGGGACATTTTTTTAATGAAAATGTTATAATAAAACCGAAGAGAAGAACTTTTTGATTATTCCGAACGTATTTAGTGTAGTTTGTTTAATAAAAATCCCATGAGCAGAAATGGTGGGTTCCCAACGAGTCACACCAGATCCAGTCACACAAAGCGCCAAGGGATC
The DNA here is from genome assembly GCA_947859395.1 of Eupithecia insigniata. Taxonomy (NCBI): domain Eukaryota; kingdom Metazoa; phylum Arthropoda; class Insecta; order Lepidoptera; family Geometridae; genus Eupithecia; species Eupithecia insigniata. The sequence goes on from OX401996.1 coordinate 1,467,892, forward strand.
ATTTTGTTTAGAGTATAACTTGAGTCTTGAGACATAGGTTCGAATGTAGAGGGAAAAATCCGTTATTAAAAACCAGTCTACGTCAGTCTGCACGGGGTACATTTTGAAGATCTAGTTTCTACAAAAGCTATTTCGGCAAATGCTTACACAGAGAACATCAAAAACACATCCATAAAACAGGGGTCCTCCCTGACTAGACAACCGTTTGTGGAACATCAATTCTGCATGAGTTTCAATACCAAGGGTTGATCTCGAGGGTAGATATTATAATGACCCTTCTCTTGTAAACTTCTTTATTTATAGCCCATTCAGATCGGCCCTCTACATTTTCCACTCAATTTACTTGTTAGTATCTCAATTCCTATATTAGTATCGATCACAAACATTTTATATCGGTTCATAAAAGATTAGTTAGATTATAGAAAGTGTTGTGTATCTAACCTTTACAGTAACATGTGTGTAGGTAGGTATACGAAAAAGTATCCTAGATTTATCCTTTATTTATTACCGACAGGTATTCCACGGACCTCTAACCCTTCATACTATTAAATGGGCTCAAAGCACGACCGTCGCCTACAAAAGCTGTAAAGAGAATGACACACGCAGGCGGGTCGATCAAGGCCAGACGTCTTGCAAGCACAAGTTTTTTCACGTGTCTCCCCGTAGACTATTTTGCTTCGGAATGGACGTACGAGTGTTTTGTATTTAATCAGGAATCCGAGAGATTTTGATTAAGTCACGAATACCTGAAAATCATGAATCAGAAATACCTCGAGCGCTCTGAATTTCAAGGGCGGCATCGCAATCGATAATTATAGAGGTATAGTAAGACAAAGGGACACAAAAGATCGAGATCAAAGGAAGCTACGGAATGAAGATTGAGGCCAGCAGTAAATGGGAGCGTGGCCGGCTGGCCGCCAATGAGAAGCCAAAAACCGCAATGACTTGGGGTCAAACAACGGATGAAACACTATCTGAAGCCGTACTAGATTCGCGGTTGATTGCGAATCGAATGCTCTTCGCTTCACTCAACGTAAAACTTCACTAGGCTGTAAACGGATTTTCATTGTCATCGTTTTTTTGTCGGCATTGGACAGTATTGTCTTTTCGATTCAAATATAACAGTAAACAAACCAGTATCTAACGTAATTACTATCGTATTAGGAAACTCCCACAGGACACCCGGCTATCATAGAATGCTAGATTACTTATCGCTGATATCAATTAATATACATTTAGTTTATATAAAATAATGTACTAGATTTAAGTAGGTAGATAAACCAGGTAATGACCACCTTCTTATTTCAGGTCATGATATCATGGCAGATATGGGAAAATGTATTGAGTACTTATTAATTTATTCACGGAAGGAGCACAAGGCACACTTTGGTTACGTGTTACGTATATTTAGTTTACTTATAATAAAGATATCTATTTAGACAAAAAAAGCAACACAAAACAAAGAAAATAATCTAAATAGTTCTATTATTAAATTCTATTACTTGGAAGAAAGTCCTCTAGACTAAACATAGGGCTAGTTTGAAGGCCGATAACATATAGTATAGCTGGCTGTTGTTTGACAACGAAACCTGTTAGGTTCGCTTCGTAACGTAAATTAAGCGAATTGCTTAGTATTAGCTTCTTTTCATTTTGTAAAACCTACCTTCAGGGAGTGCAAAAAATGTAACGAGGTAACGGGAACATTTACTATTAGGTAATGGTACTAAAACTAAGTATCAAAGCTACCACAAGTTGGCATGAGTCACCATCATCTGAGATGGATGTTCATCCAACTGAAAGTTAAACGTAACTTTATCGGTCAAGGAACTGTGACGGACATTAACATTTATTTTATTAGACAAAGAAAAAACAAACAACATTATCATAATTTATTACACAATGCGGCAGACATACTCTGTCGTACTGGTCGATAGCCTTTGTTCTGATAGGTTACTTTTTTCTTTGTAATCAAAATCTTTATCTTTCTTAGTACATCGTTATTTTCTAATTAAAGTAATTAAACAGGCGTCTATTTCATTCTACAATCATGAGGTTTCCTCTGGGAGACAGCTACAGAAAGGAAGAAATGGGCCTCAATAACGTTTAAAAATGTTCGTAGAAGTGTTTACAAAAGGTAGGCTATGGAAAACCAGCGCAAAATGCGGAATGGAACTTGTTTTGCAGCAACGGCAATAACCGATACAATACGGCACATATGTAGCAATGCAAGGTCCAAGCTTGCTTATCGAAGTGGCTCGGGTACCTAACCTAATAATTTTGATGTGTAAATTGGCTTAAATGGTTGGAAGCTTGAAGTTGGAATATTAGAGGAGTTTCCAATTCTACAACGTTTTGCTCGCATGTATGTTAAGAAAATTTTTTTTCGAGCAAATACAAGAATCGCCTTAGTAAGTTAGAAACCTAGAAGAAATTTTAGAAAAGTCTGAAATCTGTGACTGAAATCGAACTAAATATTTTAAAACGGAATATTATATCAGCTGCTGTTCAATTCTTTTCATTTAAGAAATATACGTAATTTTTCATAATTTTGGAAGGTTATGAAGTTTTATTTGATGTTTTCTTTTATAGATTCTATAGATTTTGCGAAAACCAATCAAAGCTGGCTCTGCAAATTTAAAGAAGTAGAACGTGCCAAGTATCCTGATTTATTCGTAACGGATTCGAATTAAGTGCATCTGTGAATTGAATTAGCTGGCGGCCGTGCCAAAATGTTTATTAGTCGAGGAGAGTGCTCAAAAACCAACATAACAGTCCTCCTGGCGCTTAAGGCGCATAGTAATGCGACACTAGCGCCACTCTTGAGTTTTTCTTGTATTATCGTTATGGAAAAGAATTATCAAAAGTTCTCACCGCCAATTGATAATACCCAGTATAAACAATTTTTTAATACTTCTGTAATAGTTTATTGCCTTTGGTGGCCACCAAACGCAATAAATCATTTTTTGCTAATACTAAATGAAACAAAACTATGACAGAGGTATCAAAAAATAGGTTATAATGGGTATTAATCAATTGACGGTGAGCCGATGATTGATGGCCTAAAAACAAACCTAGATCAAAGCTAACAGTTAATTCAAAAAGCTCGTGTTAATATTAATGAGAGGCAATCTACATTCATGGACCATCTGTCTTGCGACTCGAACCCTACTTTCACCAAGACTACCTAATGCAGTATGTATGAAACGGGAGCCGGAACAACTCGACGATTGTATCTCAAATCCAAGGCTATATTAGGCTGTTCAATCGCTCAATGTTCAGGGTGGCCTCCATCCATGTTTCAGGCCATAAATGCTACATTTTTTGTGTGATTGTCAGATTTGTTCCATTGAATCTGGTTCCGTTACGTTCGCATCGTTGTCTACCGCATTGTTAGGTTGGTTGTACAGAGCATAGATTGTTCACCCCAGCACAAGTTAGGTCATGCGCAATGAACCTTTTTAAGCCTTTTTGGACACCTTCCAATTCTGGATCAGTGTCTGCTTACGAATAGATGAGATTGCTCATGATATCTGGGATTAGGTTTGTTATGTTACGAAGCTAGAATACTTTTATTATATTTCACGCACTTTTTTATTATTATTTTTTACAGTATGGCTTTTTGATATGAAAATCAGAAACGATTCTGTCTGAATCAGATCGATTTATGAGAAAATAAAAACACCATAGTAGTCTGTTTTGGATTTGGCCATCCATTTCCATCGCAAAAAGCCAACCTGTATACTTGTAGCTAGTTGCTCCGTAATATTTAGTTTAAATTATCGAAAATATTATGGAATAAAACGTGAAAACTCTTGATTCAAAATTGAGACTTCTTTACATAGCTTTTAGGTATTGATTAGTTTGTGTTGTACTCACAAAGGCACACACTTTTACACGCGAACCCACGTATAACGGTACCTAATGGGGTTTATTAATCCCGAGGTCAGACAAGCGAGGGTCTTAAGACAATAAAAAGCTACTAAAAGCGCTAGTAGTCAGAGATTTACAGCAACAATAAAATTGAAATTAATCATGAAATCCAAGAGCTTTGCGCTAGTGTAGTCTTACAGTGTAGTCTTTTAGAGTAGAAGCCTCAGTAACTCCCAGGTATCTGATAATTTCTGCACCTTTGTAGGTAATGAACTTACTGTTGACTAAACTACGAACAACTTTAATCAAAGTGAGCATTGGACCGATTGGATCGATAAAGATAAAAAGAATTTCAAAGAAGAGAAGAATATGTGACTCATCCACGAAAATATTGCAATTGCCCAATTTTCCTGAAACTACGTCTTGCTTCAGCGAATCATAATTCTTTATAGCGCTGTAAGAGGGAACTTGGAAGAGTCGTAATCAAGTTTACGAGACGAAAACTAAAAGGGGGAGAGAAACTTTCGTCCCCAACTTAATATTATTAGCCCGATCGCTTCGTGAAGGCCATCGCCCGTTCTGTAATTATAGCAAACATGTGTCAGCGTCGCATTTCTACTAACCACGAAGCGCGTCCGTTAAACTACATAGGTACAAGTTGGATGACCTGACCGACTGCGTTCAAGTTATTGCCCACGCAAATAAATTGAGTGGCATTATTCACACTTTCCAGACAATGAAATGCATCGGTTTGCTATTTCGGCCGAAGTTTTGGACTGTGGGCGTTCATGTTTCGCCTGCTACACCCACATCGTCAATGCCTTTTCTGGACAACGCACAAGACAGCTTTCATTACTGGTAATAAGCAGCAACCTGGTTACCTGGATCGAATGATAGAAAGCAGCGTAGGAGGACAGCCTATTATGTTCTCTACAATTTCTCACGAAACATGAAGACAAGAAGCTATTCTCAACAGAAATGTACCATTCAAGTAGGAACGGTTAAGAGACTTGGATGAAAGTAAAAAACAGGAACTATTCAAACGAGACGAGAATTAATATACTTAATCTACCATTTTTTATGTGATTTTTTTCTCCTGAATCTTCTGACCTAAGAAATCCTTTTCTATAAAAAATGTGTCGTTTGTTATTTATTAGTTCACAGATTAAGATTATGTAGGCAGAAGTCATGCATGACCATGCTATTATATTAGCTTATGACCAAGTATAGATCGATAGGTATGTGCCTGGTGCAAGGGTAGATTCCAAGAACAGATTATTATATATGGATAGCCATTATGTATGCGCCAGAAGAACAGGAAATTATCATGCAACCCATACAGTGGATGTTATTGTTATTCAGAATCAGAATCAGAGTCAATAACTTTATTTCTTTAGGCTTACAAAATAAGCACTTAGACAAGTCAAATTGTATACTATAAACATAGTTATTATTATCAAATAAGAAATAAGGTGTTATTGATATTCTCTTCACTTCAATATTTTGTCCACTAGTGGAAGAAGTGAAAAAGAAACCACTAGCACATTATAATATCACTTATGTGTCTAATACATGTTTATTTTGCCTATCTAAATATAAATTTAATACAATTTAGATACATGTCAATATTTATTTAAAGCTAAACAGAACATTGAATTTCTTACATACTACTGATAATGCTGAACGGAGCGACATCTGGCCATGACAGTCTGCCATATTGACTGCAATGAACCGTTTCATTTGCAAATAAACAAAAAGATGATTATTATCCTGATGGGTCAGACAGATTCCACAACACAATATTCTGTGTAAAAGCTATCAGAAAATATTGTTCCATCATTCCACACACGTCAACCCCTGAAAATTGTAGCGAAACACGTTCCCGTGGGGACTTCACGTCTTCATTTACATGGCCGTGTTTGCCGAACAATATCATTGTTTACACCTCGACACGGAACATGTCAATATTGACCGCAGGGTGGATACCTACTTCTCATTGTGCTGGAGCTGATACACAGTGTAGCTGAGCAAATCGATTTAAAAGTTCCGTTCCGTTACAGCCCATTAAGCGGCTTGGTTCGAGAATTACACTGGCTTTGCTATTGTATTGGAATTTACGTGAAGCACTTAAGGGCGATTGCTCTTCCAGTTGTCTAAGCTTTTAATCAACGCCTCCCCCAGCTGGGGACCTCTTAGCGTCAATTTAATAACGTTATAGATCTAACGGCAAATTCAAAGTTAATTGGAGGCTATCGGTAGATGCTGTGCCACCTTTGCTAATGAAGTTTCAGATTGGAGATCGGACTTTAGTCAAGTCAACTGTATGGAATGAGAAGTAGGTTGTTTTACTTGGTAAAATCGAGACTAAGTAATTTTTATCGGTGGATTGGTTTGGTAATCTCTAGCCAGTTGGGATCAAAAGGATTCTAAGGTGTAAAAATAACTAAAATACTATAACTGGATGTATTCTTTCATAACAAACGAGTAGTGGGCCGAAAGGAATGTACTTTACGGCCTTTTAAGCGGACACAAAGGACTGGGTGTAAGAGACATTTACGCTTAAAACCTTTGTTTAATATCCTACGTTTTAGTTACTAGGCATCTACTTTACGTAGGTTCCAGGTTAATATGCAGATAAACATGTATAGCAATTTACATAAAAAGCCACCCATTAAAACCAGGAAGAAAACAAAGACGTCTACAAAATGAGCAAGTTCAAGATGCCCAATACGGCGAGGCATTTCATCGTTCGCAATAAAAGGAATAAACTCATATGGAGTGAATCATCCAACGGTTGCTTATGACCTTGAAAACCACCGATGGATGACACACAAACAAAACTTTATTGAACTTGTTTAACCGTCAAAAATGGCGACTAATGGACTAATCACATTTACCTTATCTTAAGTTTATTAGTACCGAAATACCTATCTACAACATTGTGTATCAGCAAATCCGATTTTTCTTTTTCAGATGCGCCTGGAAGGCTAAATTCGAAACAATGAAATTTAGTTAGGGAAAAGAGAAAGTCGTGAAAGGAATCATGGGCTCAACTTTTGACCAAACAAAAATGGTATAATACTTCTTTCTTTGCGGATTTTTTTATTATAAGTTAATAAAATTCATAACATGTTTTATCGAGCATAAACCCTATTAAAATACAGGTTAAGTATCCTCTCTAGATGCAAGTACACAACCTATTTGTAATAAAATAAGGATATGGAACGTAAGTGAGACTACAGAACCACTAACTTACTCAAACGTTTTGTAAGACGTGTTGAAAAGACATGTAGGTACATAAGTCACTATAGACTTATGTACCTACATGTCTTTTCAAATTAAACCTCATTTTTTCCGGCTTCAACGGTTTCTTCCGACCTTTGTATAGACGAGTAAGATTAGTCACACGCAGCTACGTTATTTGGGACTCAAAGTTCAAATCCAACGGATTCACAACCGCCGCGGCCGCAGTAACAAATCGGAGGAGGTAGCCTGACATGGATTATTAGCTAATTGGTCGATAGAATGATGATTGATATGTTTTTTTTTATAAGAGTACTTATTGCTGAAAGACTCTTGTTTTAGAGATTTAAACAACTGCGGCGGTACATAAGAGTCCGTACCTACGATCTTAAGCAGTGTAACAATGCAAAGTACATAAAAGTTGAATATGAATAGGGTCAATTTACAAAATGGGGTTCAACAAATTTTCGCTACAAAAAATTATGCAAGTACGCTAGCAGATACGTAGTTTAGCGCCCATTGAAAAACATTACCTATGTATGTACTTATGAGTTATAATAAACCCTGATGCAATTGCTACGTAAGAAAATTTATATTGACATGAAGATTTCAGATTTCAATAACTTTATTTCGTAATTCTCCTAAGTCTTAAGAGATTTTTCAAATATAAAATCAATCTCTGATTTCCGATTTCTTTTTGCTGTAGTTTGTTTACTACCTACTTATTACTTACTTCAACCTTATAGCAGAGTGAAGAAAATAAAAAACAACTTATAAAATCCTGTGTGAACTTCACTTTACTCAGAGTGTTTCACCTTATGTGTAAGTACTGTAAAGTGAGAATATTTATTTTGGAAATCTCAGAAACATAATTAAAAACAAAGAAATAAATTAAGTGCCTCATAATAATAATAGAGCATGTGTTATGGGTACCTACTAGATAACTTATACACTTAATACACTACTACTAATTTTTATTATATTTTTATTACACATAGACAATATCTGTAGATCATACATACATGAGCCCGAGGTGAGATTCGAACCTGCAACCACTTGCGTCGCAGGTGGACATTCACCCGCTGTGCTAATAGATATTATCTATTAACACAGCGCGTGAATGACTTTACAAAATATATTTAACAAAATATATTATATTTTGTTGAATTTTCATAAAACGGCAAGGAGGCATGCACAGTAAAATTTATAGATAGTTACTTTGGCATGTTTGTTTTGTAGTTTTAACCAGCAATGGGATTCAATATTCTTAGAAAATAGAATGTATCTGATCAGCAAATAGATGTTTTATAAATTACAGGGCACAGAAAGAGAAGCACATTTGTGCACACATATCACATTATTAAATAATAGTATAATTGATTGAAAATAATAGAAATAAATCTAAACCAAATTAAATAGTAATTGTAAGGTAATGGCAGCAGATCAGTTTGAACTTATGACCTATCATCACAGTAAAGGGTAGGTAGGTACACAACTATTGACTTTTTACACAAGTTTTATGCTGTTACTTGGAAGGGGGCACACTCAAAAATTATAAATCTATTGGGGGTAGCGCGGTAGGTTGTTGCCTGTAGGACAAAGAGAATATCAGGGACTAGGTAAAATATAAGAATTTTCCCTCGTCCCTTGAGAATATATAATACTACGCCGTAGGGTACAATTATTAATGTAGGTTTATCCTAGTTTTATGGATTTGTCGTTCACATTATGAAACACGAAACTTTCATATTCTAAAAAATAGGCACTATGTGCTGTTGTGACTTGCATACAATAACGCATTAATGGATTTTTTTAGTTCCAATAACAAAGAACGTACATTCAAAATAATCAAGAACAAGAAAGTAAAAAACTTACATTTATTTTCAACTTCCATTGTTGCCTCGGAAGGAGTGTTCGAAGGAGGATTGTTGCAGTCTTTGAAATCAATTATAATCAGGTTTAAGAGCGCAAGAGCACAACTGCTAAGCACGGATCCGACGGCGATTGTTCCAATAGCCGTCTTCACAAAATTAAATAACTTCGGTTGTTCCGTTGAAGTAATAAATTCGAAATTCTTCAAAGTACAAAGACAGGATATGACCGAACGAGTAACGTTTTGAATCTGTCAAGAAAATAAAATATTGTTGTTCCTTTTGTCAAACGGTAAAATGCTGTTGTATGATTGGACGAATTCAAATTTGCCCCGTTTGAGTTCGATTATTTTATTGATCTATGAAGCTGCGTTCCGAATTTTGTTGCAGGCCAAAGAGGTGTGTACATGAGTAAAACCACGGACTAAATCCATGGTGGCGTTTATCATTGTCTTTTTCTTTCACTTTTGCATAGTGCTCGTCTTATTTCATTACATGAGATGGTTTGTTTAGAGCTCGATGCATTTCGTATTACCCTATAGTGACATCTACAAATTAATTTAGGTACCTGTAGCCTTCCTCTAGCTGTAAGTTAGACTTTATTTTATTACAAACTAGGTACGTTTTCGTTCGACCTTTTAGACTGATGCACATTGCCCTCTATTAGACGACATAGTATCACGTATTTACTAACATCCCCAGAGATGGCGCATAGCGTGATTCTTTCTCAATTCATTTTTAGATTTTGGGTCTGACTGATTCTTCCTCTTAGTTTCCATATGTTTGTTGAACGCACAGACATGGTAGAGCTGCGCCCTGCAAAGTTGAACGGTATATTAACCACGCAGCTAGTATCATGTCTGTGATATTACATATCTAATGTGACTTACCTAAACACTAGCCCATGCTTTCGTAATATACATCATGCACTAGCCAAACTCGATGTGCAATGATTGTAAACAAAACCATGACTCCGAGTTTTATTTTTTTTGAGTCGGGGTTTTGGTGTCGATATTTAGATATAAATGGAAAGCCATATTTATTGAAGGAACTCAAATCGACAAATAATGTACATTGCGTTAATTTAGAAGACACGGCAAATGTGACATTTTGGCGGTTTGTTATCAAACATTGTACATCTAATTCGGATGGAATATATGTACTCATTATAGGTTCGTTTGTACCTTGGACGAACGAAATAAAAACCAATAATATGCGTTATGTTCATAATTTTTAATTCATAGGTACATTACATAAAGAAATATAGTTAAAATAAATTAATAAGATCTACAACAATCTACAATATTTACAACAAATCATATTAATTTCTATGTCCAGAACCATATTGTAAACAACGTTTCTTCGCATCGGGTGTTATTAATGTGATTCGAGGCACAGAAAATAGTTGGATTTTATTAAACTCAACACGCATCGCGTTCTTCGGGTGGCGTGGCGTGGCGTGTCGACCGTATGTTTACGGTTTTATGTATAAGTAAATTTTGAAAAAGATGAAGGAGCGATCCCCTTTTGTTTTTTTCATATAGGTAATTATCCCTGCTGACCGCCACGAATCAAGGCTTCCAATATACGAAAAGTACAAGGGGATGGCGGCGCCAGCTTTTCAAAATTTACCTATTTTAAGGGTGGCCATTTACAGAACGATACATTTCTGTGGACCCTACCGACGACTGTAGGGACATACAAGGACAATACGAAATACCTATTGTACTCTACTTCATAATCGTACCTATCCCATTGTATAATATACTAGCTGCTGCCCGCGCCTTCGCCCGCTTTTTATTGGGATAAAAAATTGCTTATGTATTATTCCAGGTCCCAAACTATACCCATACCAAATTTCAGCCTAATTGGTTCAGTAGTTTTTGCGTGAAAGAATAACAAATATCCATCAATCCATACAAACTTTGACATTTATAATATTAGTAGGATTTCACAATTTAGGCCTAACTACTGCTGTAGGTTGCTAGAGCCAAGAGCCAGCGAGCGAAACACAAAAAAAAAACCTACTTAAAATAATATTGGCCACTTGGAATTAAACATTCGATTTTTTGCGATTAAAACTAATTCGCTAAGTAATAAAATTAAAATTTCTAGAACCTTCAAGCTTAATTAATAACAACAGAGTCAGCATTTTGGCCATGGATACAATAATGCAAGAGAACACTTGGTTAATCTAGACTTGCAAAATGGATTAAGTACAAATTATTATGAACCTTATCCAGAGATTCATACACAATGGTAGTCAGGTAACAACATACACATTAAATATCATAAATATGATTAAGAAAAGCATGGAGGGCTAATCATTTTGTCAAAGTTTAAAAATAGAAAGTTAAATAAGAAGTTCAATTTAAAAAACTTACACATATATATGTAGATGGTTTAAATAAGCGTAGTAAGTGATTTCACTTATAACAAATAATATTCTATGTACTGCAATGTTCAGCTACAGATGTAGCACTAGTAACATGGTACAGCATGGAAAATGTAATGAGTATTATAATAAATTAGTACTTACATACACAATCAGGAAAATTATCACAAGTATTGGGGCATTCTTATAAATATATGCAATTACAAAGTCATTCATTAATTTTCCTGAACATGATCTGTCTTATAAAATTATCTAGAAAAAATTAGGTCACTGTGATCATTTGTTAAGAAATGGTGAACGAATTGCGCTTTTTTCTTGTCTATGACTTGCTTATTTATGCGTGACTGGGGCTCTTGGACGACATTGGGATTGTCTCTGAGAAATATTGCACCAAATAATGTAGACAATGTTTTAGCATCCAGGCCATTTTCTGCACTATGCTGTAAAGCTTCCTGCAAGAACTCGCATAAATACAGAAACACATTCTTTCTGAACTCTGGTAACTCCATAACAATCTGCTTGCATTGTAGATAGTTGGCAGAATTCCTCAAACATACTGACTGGAGATTGTATGGAATGATGGGGTCCGTTGTACTTTCCAACAATAACAGAAGGGCCTCTGCTATAGAGTGGATACTTCCTGGGATGGGGTCTACAGACCCATCATCCAACCAGTCTCTGATCTGCAGTATCTCAGAGTGGAAGCCAGGCTGCTCAAAAAGATTAGGCTGCTTTAAACCATGCAGATAAATATGATCTACCAGAAACCATATCTCTTTTGGTATTGAGTAGGTCGACTGGTTGGACACACACTGGTCTCTTTTGCTTTCCAATTCAATCAGCTTGCCAACAGGCACTTCTTTGACTGGCATATTCAAATTGACCAGAACTTCAATTGAACATCCAAAGCAGCTTCTCTGATATGTTCCATTAATTGTGATGAATATATCCTTGCCCCCAGAGAGGTGGAGAACAAGAATATCATACAGTTTGTCAGTTCCAGCATTCATCTTACAGGCTGAGGTTTTATTTATTAGTACTTTAAGTTGTATTTCACACTCCTCATCAGCACAGATGCATTTTTTATAAGGTTCCACTATCAGCCATTCTTTGCAGAAGCTAGATTCATCCAACTTCTTGATAAATTCAAATTCCACAGGTAACTTTCCTATATTTTTAACTGTGATAGTCCTGACTTGAAGCTCTAGGTACCTCACAGTTCCAAAGTCTATTTCTGTGATGTCAACCTTGACTTGTGGTATCTGTTCATTCTCTAATTTGTCTAAATGTTTAATAACTTCCTCATAAATCTTTCTGTATTTTTCCTCATCAATCACTTTGATGGATGACCTGAACAGCGCTGACACAGGCTTGTGATCACTGATGTTGAGTGAGGGGTGGCTTCTGTAAGCTAGTTGTGCAATGCTGTCCCCTCTCCAGAATATTCTGTCACACCAAGCTGGAGCCCTGTTCTTCTCACTGGAGTCCCAGTTGTCAGAGCCTGGGTCATATTTATAGGTGGGTTTAAATCCAATAGGGCCCTCCATGTACCCTGCAAATACATTGTTTAACTTGTGTTGTTGCTTTAACTGATCCCATTCCAGGATGGGTCCGAAATTGCCTTCATTGACCATCTTTTTGACTGTAGTTGGGTCTAGTTCAGTTATTCGGTAGTTGAGGTCTCCCAACCAGTAGATGTGGTCATGATCCTTTATCGCTTTGGGAGGCTGGTTAAGCTGTGCAAACCTTGTCCTACTGCAGATATCTTTGAAATCCTGATTCCTTCTCTCATACTCCTCAACATGTGCAGCCAAGTGTGAGTTAACAAAGCATAATGAGGTACTGTGGAGATCAAACCTTATCGACACACCTCCTTTGTTTCCCATCTTACCCATTATTCCAGTTCCAACAGTGTCACAAACAACATTTCTCACATAAGGCATATACTTGGCTTTTATGAGGACAATAAGCAACATTCCCACTAGCCTTACTTTCTCAACTTTAACATACTTAGCTCTGGAGTCGACATTGTTTATAACAGCACAATACCATTCATCATCTCTCAGTGTTTGGTCAAATAGAAAGGTCTCCTTAGACAGGTCCAGTTCCTGAAACCCTACAGCGTAAATATCAGGAGGTTCTTTGTCGATGCTCAGCCAGCCCTTCAAAGGGATTCCTGGAGGCTTGTCATTCACATTCCAAGTACCACAGAATATTGAGAAGTTTTTAGTGTAAGTGTAGTCAAGTTCTCTGTCAAACATCTTGTGTTTTATAATACTCTCCCGGATGGCGAGCGGCGCGGAGCCGTGCGTGTGCGCCACTCCACTTCGCGGGACAACTAAGCTCTGGATAATGACATCATCTTCACTTTTCCTGTTGTATTTTTTTGTCCACACAAATTCTGGCTGAGTAGACATTTTGTTGACCGCTTCTATACCTCGGAAGAGGTCGTCGACGAAGTTGTCGACGCGCGGGGTCATCTGTATCTCGAATTTATACTGAGTGCCGCGCGCCTGCAGGTTGAGATACAACACCGCCTCGGGGTCGGACGGCTTGTTGTCGATCTCACATTTGAACGTATTATCGATCGGTAGCACTATTTCTATGGATAGGTCCGTGAAGGACTTCGGTGGGCAGCTCGATGTACACAAACAGAACACGGCCTTCTCATCTCCGAACTCTGCGATCGCCAGCAATCTATCCTTCTTCACCCACTCGGGATGTAACACTTTGGCATCATTCAGGAAGGCTGTGACGTGTTCGCTGGATAGAAACTTTTCCTGTACAACAGCCTTGATCTCGTCGTGGTTCATTTTGTATCATATAGGCTAATTAGTCACAAAAGTAATTCAATTCAATCGACATCGTTCACGTAGGTACATCGTAGGTCTCATTTTGACATTGTTGACAATGTTGACATTTTTGCTTTTGTGAAGGAAGGGGGAGGGAGCCGAACTTTCTATAATATACATATATAGATCAATCAAAAAGTAGATCTTTACGGGGATACCTTCTAGATACTCTAAGGGGATACCTTATTGTATTTAGCAGGTTTTTATAGTTCCAAACTTTATTTTGTAAAAATCATAAAGCTAGAAAATTTTTGGCTCTACAGATTTACTTCTTCCGAGGTAAAAATTAAATTGTTAATATTTACCCTCATTCATTTTTCTAGTCGTATCATAATACGAAAGCCAACGAATAATAATTTTTTCTCATGTTTAGAAAATTTTCGGAGCAGTACTCGTAAATAAAATTGTAATGTCAATGTCGAGCGGACATATGTCAAAATAAAATGACTTTTGTCATGTTGGAACTTTGGGAAATCTTGCGAAGTTTTGGTTTCGTTTTTATAAAATTTATCGAATTTCGCCATTATTCTATTAATTTGTTGATAAAAATGGACTAATGTGGCTATACCTAGCACTCAGATAGCTTAAGGTTGCATAAACGCAGAGGAGTGTGTGAATTTGATGTTCTAATCCGAGATGTCGAAAAAAAGATGCGATGGTTTACTGGCCAGGGTGGATTTTCCACTCTACACCCTTCAGACACTCACGAATCGGCATGTTCTTGTAGCTGGGGGTGGAGGTGCATCGAACACAGGCGTTGCTAATGGATTCGTAAGTATTTCTAATCATGGCACACAAAGAAACAAGTTTTCATAAGTTGCATCAGAGTACGTGTCAGCTGGTTAATTCAATGGAATTCAACTGCTTAACGATGTATCTGACGCATTCTAACATGAAGAATTCAATTGTGTTGCGTTGTTGTAGGAAATATTCGAGTTATCGCACAATGGGACGAGATTTGTGGCAGAGGAGGTGATGCGGCATGAGACAGGTCCTAACGTGGTGATGACATGCTCCGTCAAGAGCCAGAAAAACCGGACGTACCTGGCGGCGGGGCAGGAGAGCCACTGCCAGCTGTACAGAGTAAACATGCGGATGGTGGATGCAGCGGAGATGAGAAGGGGTAGCTTTCGTGCAGAGAATGGCTTAGTACGACGGCGGCGGCGCACCGTTTCAGAGAATGATAACATATCTAAAAAAGACAGCAACTGTAACACCACTGAGAAGAGAATATCCTTTGAAATCAGACCTAGTGACAGTGTGCAGACTGATTTTGGGTAATCAATATGTTAATATGATATTCTTAGATAACACATTAAATCAATTGAGTAACAAAATAAGTCAGTAGGTTATCTATCAACTCATTTAAATTAGCATACCTACAGACAATTAGATAAGCCCAATCTATAACCATTTTTTTCACACCACTTTCAATTTGATGTATTTCAGCAATGATCCACTTCAGCGAGTGGTGCGAGTCAGTCCTAGCTGTAAGTTGATGGCCACAGGTGGGATTGACACAAAGGTCCGGGTGTGGAGCTTTCCTAAGATGGAGCTCCTGTTTGAACTGGAGGGACATACTAAAGAGGTGAGGTGATATCATCATGATCTAAAATAGACTATAGAACAGATAAGAATTGTAAAAATAACCACTAGTACAATCCTCATCATTAAAAAAATGTTTACAAGAAAGATTCATATTGAAATATTAAAGAGGTTAGATAAGCAAGTAAATGCCTTAAACAAAAATAAAACAATGCTTGGTCATTAAGAATTCAAGATCCAGTCCATATGGAATTAAACCTTTATACTGTATCATTGAAGCTAACTCATAAACAATAGGTTCAGTTCAGTTGTCAATGATAGATACCTGTTACTTGTAGCTGGACTTTCCCTCACTAGTTCATCTGTGGCCTAGTGGGGGAAAATTTTGCATGTTAGGTCAGTGCTCCGTCACTCATGCTCTATTTTGAGTTATATACGTATACTCACAGTTTTCTAAATCAAGGTAAGAAAACTGTAGGTCTACTGGCGGGGTTCTTACCTAGGGCAGCCCTGAGCCGCAAGCTGAACATATGAATGATGGTTTTGTTTCACTCGGACATCACAGAGATTATCTTCTCTCAGATCTTTTTTTTTCTGTAGTCTTTTAATTACTGAAAGGAGTGTAATATAATTTCATTTCACTTCTTTGTTAGTGGCAATATATCTGATTTGCCAGTTTCCTACCAGTGTCCAGTTCATGAAAATTTCATAGTCATGGAATGGAGGCGGGATTACAATAATAATAAAAGCAGTAAATTTTGAATTAAATCTTTTCTTTATGTTCACTGACTTAATAGGTAGGTTGACCTATTAGATTGCATGAGAGTGTTTGATAAATTATCTCTCAGCTCGCTCAGGACCGCTATTTGTGGCGTCGTGGTATGGGGAAGGCCTATATCCAGTAGTGGACGTCTATGGACTGATATCATTCTTTGATGGCGGGGGTAGCTTTAAGCAAGCAGAGCGTTAGGAACATTATTTCCATCTGTGTAAGACTCAATGTTGATTGGTTAAAACAAGTAAGGTATCTGTTACGTAGCTACGTAACAGATACCTTACTTGTTAAACAGACTGTTACTACGCGTAGTAACATTACCTGTTATCTGTTTTGAGGACTGCTAGTCTTACCACCCAATGTGGCATTGATATATAATATTATCTATTCTTGCAATAGCAAACCATATCCACAGTGGTTATCTAGCATTAACCTGCAATGTAGGAGCAAATAAGAATATATATATTTAAGTACCCCAAAATACAACTCGGATTTAAGTGATGAATTCTTGACTAATTTTCATTTCAATGAAAATTTGTCTGTGACTGTAAAAAAATCGCGACAGTTTGCTTTAATTTAAATTGCGTTTGAGTATTCGCGGGTGACTTAATTGCGTTTGAGTACTTTTTTTCTATGGTTATTACTATAAAATTACTATTTTATAGTAATAACCATAGAAAAAAAGTTCTAGGTAATAACTAAGGCTTGGATAAATATGTAAATACATATTTTTAATTGTAATGATTTTTGTTCTGATTCTATCCAAGTTATAATATTTAGAACGAGAAAATACAATTTTTATTTTCCATATTTTTCTATTTCAGACCAACATCCATATTTTATTTTAAAAAAATCATTAGGCCATATTTTTATCATTCCACGTATAATTGGTAAACTTTACTTACGTAAAAATTACGTTTTGTAAGTTACGTTTGCGAAAGAACTTTTCGAAGATGAGACTGCGAGGTAATGGTGATTTGGTTTTGTATCAAAACGCAATTTATTGTTTTTTTTTCACATCATATAAAGTTGCTTGGAAATTCATCCACTTCACTAGATTTCATCTAGTTCGAAAATTATCGAAAAGAAAGGTTTGGAATCAGAGGGCCCCATTGCTGAACTTGTTAAGCAAAAATTAAGCTATGTACTGGAAAAAAACAATGGATTTCATACGCTGAAATGCGCTAGATGTCTCTTTGTGTACTCACTTGCAGAATTATACAAATTAAAGTATGCTCCAATCACATCATGTGATGTTGAAAGATCGTTTAGTTAGCCAATAGAAAGCCAACAAATTCGTCCAAACAGAAAAAGTTTTAATTTTGATAATATAAAGAAACATGGGATTATTTACTGCAATTCAAATATTCAAATGGCAATGAAACCGAAAATGAGTAAAATTGTATCTACCTTTTGATTTTTCGAAATAAATAGTGATTTTTTTCAATATTGTTATTTATTACATATTTTCCCCATATTTTAGATTTTTTGGTCCATATTAAATGTGCATATTTTAATTTTTTTAATACATATTAATCTGAGCCTTATTAATAACCATAGACCTAGATTTTTTTTTCTACGTACTAACAGAATTCAGAAGGTCCATGATTAAAAATGTCGAGTTAACAAAGTAAGACTTAAAATAAAAATGAACGCTTGAATTTCAGCTGGACGACCTCGACTTCAGCCCATGTGACAGCCGGCTCGTGAGCATCGGTAAGGACGGGCTTGCTAACATCTGGGCTACTAACAAGAAGGCTGAGCCTCTCCTGAAGATCACCTGCCAGCCGCCAAACGGCACTAAATACCTTTTTAGGAGATGCAGGTTCGTTTGCTATGGGTAACATGAGTAAGCCAGCGGATGTTGTACCTGTTTAGGTATCCGGACCATACTAACAGCAAATATTATAATTTATGGCTCGACACTCGATGGTTTTCCAAGCAGGTTTTTTTTTAGAATAGTATTGAATAATTTATTCAGATAAAGAAAACAATACATTTTTGTTAAAAGTGCCTTAAAGCCTATGTTAGGTTTAACTAGACACAGAGTTCTCACCGGTAAGTAGGTAGGTTGCGGAAGTTACTGGGTACCTATCCACTCTGTTAATCTTAAGGTTTGCAATTTGGTAATTTTTAGTAATTGTTATGTGTCGTGTCCAATAAATTGTTTCGTTTCATTTATAAATGTAAAAGTAACACTGTCAGTATCTCTGTCTGTTCGCATGACTAGGTAAATATGTGAACCTGGACGCTGCGGTGACTTACAATTGCATAGAATAGCGAGCTTGCGCAGGCCTTAAACTGGGTATAAACTACGCGCGGCAGCAGCGCGAGCCAGTGTTCCTAGAGTAGACGTCCAGTTGCCGTGTAAGCCAACCCAATATGATTTTAGTAGAATGCGGCAGCCGCGCGCGGCAAGCGATCCAGCACGAACAGCTCGCGGCGGAAAGTGAGACAGACGTAGATTCTTGTAAGAGTACCTACCTAGTTATCTTCTTCAAGTCGGAAATACGCAAATCCATTTTTTTACCTATTTTTACCCACGCATCATGCCAAACGCATGCGACGCACGTGCAGAAGCCAAGATCGAACTCGCACCCTTCTATGTGGCGTGCTTCTCCGTCGACTGCACCGTAGAGGACTTGTTGTTGGTATTTATTCAAAACAAGCAGTTCCCCGCGGTTTCACCCGCGTTAAATTCGTAAGCCGTAGAAGGCGTAAATGTCTGGAATTTGATGTTTTACCGGGACAAAAATTAAGCTTATCTCCATTCTTTCAAATAAATCTATGCCAAAAATCAAGTCGATTGGTTGCTTAGTTACGGCGTGAAGGACAAACAAACACACTTTCGCATTTATAATAAATAATAGGATTAACTTCTATCGGTGCATTCCGAATTACGCTAAAATCAATATCATCGCGCTCACACGCGTTCCGTATTATCGTGAGCGCGACAACGTTGTCCCGTGTGACGTCATAGATGACATCATTACATGCGCCATTTTGCGATATCAACGACCACGCTACAAACTGAAATCTCTGTGAGCGTGCTGTCAAATCCGACAATTGGGTTTGTTTACTAACGGTTTTTTCTTAGGGTTTTTTCAACAAAACGTTCGTTTGCAAATTTTTACAAAGAAATGGAAATAATTATAGAAGACCAAATCAACGGTCGGAGAATAACTTTGATGATCTCTTTTTGTATTGTAATGAGATATTGACATTGACACCACGACACGACACGTGACCGTGAGCGCGCTCATAAGTGTTCCGAATTAATGTTAGCACTCGACTGTCAATATCGTGATATGTAATTTGGAACGCAAAATATTTTTGTGATCGCTATCAGCGCTGTAATCGTAATTCGGAATGCACCGTATGTTAGCGGGCTATGTCAATAAAATTCGGCGACATAGCCCGCTCGCCGGTTGCTGCGACGTTTCAGTGTATGAATCTTGTATGCAACCGACAGTGTTTTGTCTACTTGTCGGCGGCCTACCGTCTTTGGCGTGTAGAATATAATAGAATATTTCGTTATTGCACCATCAATACATGTACATACATGTGTAGACACTTTATAACTTCATAGTCTCATGTTAAGGTCAACAGAGGTTCTGTTAAGTGAAACCTGTATTGAGATAGGCTCATCTTAATAATAATCAGTTGTTTTCAGGCTTCACAAGACAAGTACAAAGTAACTAGGGCCCATTATAATAAATACCGAGACTAACATACATAATTCTGTGGGGTTTGATAGACATAAACATGATAAGTTCTTAAGACGAAGTGAGCTCGGTTTTGCGAGACAAGGACGAAAGAACAACGCGCGGGGAAGGCGAGAAAGGAATACAAGAGCCGCGAAACGGCGGCCGGCCCGCGCGCAAAATTACCGATTTTTATTTTTAAATTTGGTTTTGCTCTCAAATAAAACTCTTTCGTAATAAATTATACCATAATCCTCTAATTAGGGAACACGTAGACGAAATTTCATTAAAATATGTTAAATAAAAACCAAATGAAACTGGTTTTTCCGTATCTCTATAAAAAATAAGATTTAGAGACAACTTCGCGTTTTTTTTGTATCGAGTCAAGTTTAGTCAATTTCGGTTTCCCATAAGTTACTAATTAGAAGCCTAAACTTTATATGTTCATCAAAAAATTATAAAAAATTCAATTGATTTTTTTTTTCGTACAGTCAGAACTTTTGTTTTGGGACTCACTTCACCTTAAGGATTCCTATGAACTTATCATGTTTATATCAAACAACACATAATTATAAAAACTTAAAATAAATCCTGTCATCCTACTAATATTCTAAATGTCATAGTTTGTATGGATTGATGTATGGATATTTGTTACTCTTTCACGCAAAAACTAGTGAACCGATTAGGCTGAAATTTGGTATGGGTATAGTTTGGGACCTGGAATAACGTATAGGCTATTTTTTATCCCGATAAAACGCGGGCGAAGGCGCGGGCAGCAGCTAGTAATAAAATAAAACGTTCGCAAAAAAGCGTATCTATGATTGAGGCTGCTTTCTAACATCTGACCTTGTTTAGCAAGCTACATTATCCAAGGCACCATACACACTAGTCACATAGTAAATAGCTGCTCACTAACCTAATGTAGTTGTAACACTGACCTAGAAGACTCGTGACGTACTCGAGGAATGAGGTTTTCCAGTTTAAAAGGTAATGACAAAAGGATGCAAAATTGTTACGTAGGTAAACTAAAACTAAAATGATGTCGATTACTCAAAACCTAAAAACTTAGACAAAGTTAGAATTTATTTACAAAATTAATTAGAAAAAAAAAATGTGTTACCATAGAGTAAAAACTCGCTTATAATTCTATGTGTTACTTTTATTTCCCTTTCACCTTTTTAATATTGCCTCTTAGAGTTCGCTTTTGGGGGATATGACCGCCAAATTTCATTTATCATCATCATCAGCCCATACACGTCAACTTCTGGACATAGGCCTCCCCCATACGACGCCACAAATAGCGGTCCTGAGCCGCCTCCATCCATCGACTCCCTGCGACCGCTACGATGTCGTCGGTCCATCGAGTGGATGGTCTCCCATGTAGGGGGGGATTTGCCATAATCACCACGTTTGGCAGGCGGATTGGAGATCGCAGTGTTGGTGTTTAAAAATATACTCAGAAGGAAGCTGCTGCCCTTCCTCTGGTAGCGTCCCTTAGTCGGCTCTTACGACATCCACGGGTTGAGTTGGAGGGGTCGTTTCATTTATGAAGTACCTATAATATATTATAATTTTCTTTTCCAGATTCGCCCCAATCGAGGACAAGCCGAACGCGTGCCGAATGTTCACGATCGCCAACCCTCTGACCCGGTCGGGCAAGCAGAAAGGCCTCCTCCAACAATGGGAGCCCACCGACGGCTCGCTGACGCGGACGGTTGTCGTCAACGAGTCGCTGTCAGCGCTGGCTGTAAGGGACGACGGACGGTTCGTTGGCGTCGGCACTATGTTCAGTGGATCCGTTGATGTTTATGTGGCGTTCAGTTTACAGGTAAGGTCCCTTTACATAATAAGTAGGTAGGTGCTATTATCTTAATTTTTCTTAGCGTTGTTGAATTGATGAACTTGTGTCAACCAGTTGCAGACCCTTAGTCAAGAAATTGCAGATGCTCCACTGTGAAATGAAATCTATTTATAATAATATCAACTATTAATTGTACTGTCCCTTGTTTAGGCCCAAAGCTATTAAATGAGATGGGCATATCGTTTCCCGCGCTAATATTAGAGTTCATTATAAAAATTTGTCTTGACTCTTTGTCGATATACATCTTATCATTTCGACCTTACAAGTAAAATTCTTTATTCTTATATTTCGGTTATTCCTGGCTACCGAGCAGAGATCCACTTTGGGTCAATTAGCCAATGTATCTGTAATTCTGTTGTTCCAGCGGGTCCTCCACGTCCGCAACGCCCACATGATGTTCGTAACGGGCCTGGAGTTCCTCGGCGTCCGGGGCTTCGGTCCGCCCGTGTGTGCGCGCTCCGAGGCCGCGCTGCTGTCCATCTCCGTGGACAACTGTCTCTGTGTGCACTCGCTGCCTCATAGAAGTGAGTATGAGTACCGCCCCTGGAGGCCTGCCCGCTAGTTGCTTCGGTCTGTAAACATTTTGCTGACAGTAGTTATTTGTCCACAGGTACCTTACCCGCGTGGGTTGCCATCCTACTAATTATTTTTGTACTATTCTGTACATTCACCTTATGTTCATATTTAGACATTTAATTAATTAATTTTATAAATCTAATTAAACTGTTAAATACTTTCCTATAAGCGTCGGGGTTCTCTTACTATAATATTATAAATTAGGCAAATAGACCTTATAATATGCTCATATACATACATATTGTTTGTATGTATAATATAAATAATTCGAATTATATGAAGTGCAATGTTGATTTAAGTCTTTCTTTTGAATATATAGACACCCCATCTAAAACGATTCTTACTCATCATCATCAGCCTATACTAGTCCAATGCTGGACCTCCCCTTATGGTTGTCATACTGCCCTGTCTTCAGTTTGCCGCATCCAGCCTGCAGTCTTTCGCAGGTCGTCATCCCAGGTGACCGGAGGGCGTTATACACTGCGTTTCTAGATTCAAGATTTTTGTTTGCAATCATGTTCATAGAAACGTTTTTTTATTCAGGTAAGACTTTAAAAGTAAAAAAGTTTGTTTCGGTTTTTATATCTTGGGGAATGTTGTTGTGAATTTTGATTGACACAGAATGTGTTCCCGAATGAAAAGGGGACGGCCTTTATCTAAACTTCAAATTTTTCATTCGGGAACACATTCTGTGTCAATCAAATTTGTTATAAAATTTTCAACAATTTGGAACACATTCTGGTGTCATTCTTATTTTTTATAAAATTTTCCTGTCAAATATGCATATTTCTAATATACTATTATATAAATACCAATGAGTGTTTGGATAATAAGCAAATAGGGTTTGCAGCATTCATTCATTGTATATAAGTTATGAATAAGGTATTTTAATACATCGTTTTTGGAGAATAGTGGCGCCAGTAACAGAAAATATGAGGAGTAACAGGTTAGGGTTGTATAGGCATGTTATGCGGAGGGAATGTCATGTGACGAGAAGAGTGTTAAATTTAGATGTGGACGGAAATAAGGGGAGAGGAAGACCGAAAGATGGATGGATTGTGTGAAAGAGGACATGTTTAAGAAAGGTGTGAGTACAGAGATGACGGCTGATAGAGGAGAGTGGAAGAAAAATACATGTTGCGCCGTCCCCACATAGTGTGGGATAAAGGCAGACAGAAGTAGAAGTTTTTGGAGAATAGTTTTTGCGCGTCAGCACTATTTCCCCATAGATGAAGCGATGCGTGGGCATAAGCGTAAGAAGCATTGTTGCTGTTTTTGCGACTGTCGATTTTTTAATTCATAGAGTGCGTAAGTGAATCTTGAAAGTTTAGTTAGATACTGTTTTATTGATATGCGTACGTAAGGGTATTCTTTGTTCCGCACGCTTTAATCTGGCGAGTTATTTATAAGAATACCCTGTACAAACGGGATAAGCCGATAAGTATAAATAAATAAAAAGATGATAATTTTCAATAACATTTATTAATGACTTACATCAAAACAAATAACATACACTGATCATGGCGACCTTCGGCAAGTTGCATTCTTGGTAAGACCGACTAGAGCTCTATTCTACGGTACCTACATATAATACAGTATAGGGGAGAAGTCGGCTACCAAAACGAATAACAACAAAATTAAATGGAAGTACGGCTTTTGGCGCAAATTATGGGTTCGCTAGACGGTGTAATGTGGCTGCTTCTGAAGACCTTGGCTTCTAGGTTGACCTAGCTTTTATTGACAATCAGTTTCACTTACATACCTACTGCAAGTTTCTTTATTGAAATCACAATTAAATTAGGCAGCTTAATATAGGGGCCCTCCATTAATCACGTGATGTGTTTTAGCATCTTTTTTAACCCTATAATACGACCCTATAATAGATGATGAACAAATCTGATTCATCTGGATTTTACAAAAGAAGCCTTTTATGATTCCAAAAGCAGTCAACTTATTTTTGTACAATTTGCTAGCTGTTCATACAGTGTAGAAAAGTTAAAAAAAACTTAGGGATATTGAGATCATAGTACCTAGTGGCTGAAATACTGGCTCTTTTTACAATCAAAAGGGCAAAGTTGCCAGCATTTCGCCGTTTAAAAACAAACCAATTCATTCATCTCCACATTTGCGCCAACCTAACGAGTCTACTTGTGGCTATTCACGTCTACTCTTTTAGGACGGACATTAAAACTTCTCGCCAGAAAACAACTCTCATAGACGCTTCCCCATAATAAAAACAAACTAGATACATGCCAATGGAAGACTTAAATAAAATTAAAAAAACATCTAACTTAATATGTGATGTATCCACATAGAATAAAATCATATCATAATAACAACGGATTTGGCCTCTAATACATTCAGCTCAACAGTACCTATGTATGTAATAGTCAAAGTTATTCTAGCACGAAAGAAGACTCAATCGAGATTCTGCGTATTAACAAGACCAGAGCTCCGAGTACAGAATGTATAGTATATACATACATATAATATTACCCCTGAGTTCGGTTTGAGAATAGTATAAAAACGATGACGTCTAATTTTTGTATGGGATTTGGTACAGCGCCTCTATCGTGCGGACATGGAACTACGCAAATCCCATACAATACCGAACTTAGGTCTCTGGTCCGATACTACATATGTATATTATAAAATATTTATGTATCCGATATACTTTTGTAGAAAAATATGACAACAATGCAAGGATGTGGTCTGTTAAATATCAATATTATAAATGTTTATAACTTTGTATATTTTATGGTCCCTGATTAGTTTAGATACTGTGCATATTTGTCAAGCAACTACCAAGTATTGTTTTATGTCAAAACATAAGCCTCGCCTTTATTCACTACCGTACGTAAATAATTTATTTTCAAATGTTGATATATATTTTTCTCATAAATATAACATCAATTTTCGTATATAAAACGGTTATTGTAAAATGTTTCAAGGCACGCGTCTAACTGTCGGTCAAAACAATCCTTGAATTAGAAACGATATGCATCACATATACTTACACTAAGATTACATTTATATTAAATGGCACATTAAATAAGTAGCATTCGATTCATAATTAAAAAATAACATAACATAATAATTGTGCATAACATTGTTAAAATATTCTTTATTCTTTGCTCTAGCATCACATCAGTACAGTTTTCCTTACAAAGTATAAAATAAAGTTCTATAATGATTAAAAATATTCATTTTCAGGTATATGTATATCACAATCATATACAACAACTAAAATAATATACAATGTTATGTGTAGTGTTACTAAAACATCTCAAAATACATTGTACACTTTACATATGTACTAAAACAATTTTCTTAAAGGGGTTGAAGATTTTTGTATGAAGATTGGCCCTAACATTGGCCACCGCTTGTTTTTTTTTTAAATCGCGCGCACAATCTAATTTATAATGTTAGGATAGATGAAACAAATAAATAGAATATGTGGTATAACATAATGTTCTAAAGCGTCAGGTTTCCGAGATATTCACAGATCAAAATAACTATTGCTCTTATGAATTTCATTTCATCCGTGCATATCTCAGAAACCTGAGACTAAGACGTAATGTTATATGATTTTTTTTGTACAAGTTTTCTCTATCCAAATATATAACAAATATTGTGCGCCGCGACATGACAAAAAAAAAAAAATGGTGGCCGATGTAAGGGTCAAAATATTCTAACCCCTCTGTTACGCTATCATTAACCACACAACGCACAACATTCTATGTTATCCTATTAACGGTACATTCAAACCTTTAACATAAAGCCAAGACTATTTGCGCATAGACACCTCGTAATATTTTACTATAATAAATAATGCCTCTGATTGTACAGTTTAAAATTATATTCAAATCGTAGACTTGAAAAAAAAAAATAGTTTTCTGTTCTTTGATATGATTGTTTTTAGTAAAACCATTAATTTTGAACTTTTTGATCCTTCGATCTTGTTTAAAATATAAATTATATTTTAAATAATGTATATTTTAAGTCTACTTTTGACATTAAGGTATATTTTAAAACATCAGTTTGTCTGAACTATTAGATCATGTCTTTTACTACGACTTGTTCCAAGTACATACAACATTCACCGAGCTACACTAATATTTACAAAATTCCATTCAAAACGTACATCCAAATAAAATAGTTTTTTTTACCGCTCTTACACTACACACGTTTTATATTATGTACACATCGTTGTTTGAATCACACATAGAGTCTATTTTATGAACTGAGTTTATACTTTAGACTTTGTAAAAGTTTTTGAGCTTATTTACGAACTCAAGTCAATCGGTTACAGGCTTATAGTTCTTCAATAGTACATAATATAATCCTGTCCTGATTATTTGCCCTGTAATACTGACTTATGATGAATTAATTGACGATTCACGTTCCGTCACTATAAATATCATGAGAATCATTGTCCTTGAACACCGCCGCGCCTCGCGTGAGATTATGTATAAGTTTACTTATAAATAGCGACATCCATTAAAAATTCACATAAAAACTGCGTGTATTTGAGCCCTCGGCGCGTCACCGAAAATGCATCGAGAAGGACAACCGCGACCGCGTCGCTTGGCGCTTACACTGCAAGAAACAGAAACACGCATTAGGCACACATCGTGACACAAACCGGCAGTTATTATAAGAATCGTTAATGAATCAGTAGAGGTCCATGTACATACCTTGGTCGAAGGTGCTCGGGTTGATGTACGACAGCAGGTCCTGGTCGCTCATGTCCGTGAGACCCTGCACCGGCGCCGTCATCTCCTGCGAGACGGCCTGCGAGACCGCCTGCGAGACGGCCTGCGAGACCGCCTGCGTGACGGCCTGCGAGACCGCTTGCGACATGGCCACCAGCGGCGTCTCCCCTTGCGGCTCGGCGGGCGGCGAGCTCTGCTCGTTATTCATGCCTCCTCCCATACTGTTCATACTCTGAGTGGCGCTCTCCGTCGTCAGAATATTCGCAGTGTTAATCGCCGACGTCACCAGAGCGTTCATCGTCGTATCAGAGGTAAGGATCTCCGCTGCCGCGTTCAGGATCATGGACTTAACCGCCGCAGGAGGAGTCTTGACCGAGGTCAGTTGTACCTGGTCCGTCATCATCATCAGGTCGTCGTGCTGCGAGCTCTGTCCGGACGGGAGCACTATGCGAGGGCCCGAGTCGCAGAGCATGCTCGGTGACACCTGAGGGTCTAGTATGACGTCGGGAGAGATCGCCGAAGCTGGCATAGGGGGTAGAAGCTCGGGCGCGGAGTTTCGCCCCGCGACCGCCGCATTGGGGGATAGTAATACGTCCGACGCGTGAGAGGTCGACGACGGTGAAGTCCCGCCTGACAGATGATCCTCCACTCTAGAGTTGACGAGCTCGTCTAGTTTAGCCGCGTCTGAGGGTAGCATCACAGTGGCAGATTTCATAGCGTCTTCGACTAAAGCTTCCATGTGCGCGCTTTGTCTCGCTAACCTTCGTTCCAGCTGGTTATGTTCCATTTCTAGTTTGGTCATAGCTCCAAAAGGGTTGAACGTGACCTGTTGCTGCTGGAAACCCATGAGACGGTCTGAACTCGGTGGCATATTGGAGTCCGTGATCATCAGTTCTGGGTTCATCGCCTTCATCTCGTTCGAGATCTCCATATTAGTTTTGGATGATATGAGTTGTCTGATGGGTTCCATGATGGTGGGGTAAATGGGTCCGGCGTTTTCGTCCGTGTTGAAAATGGCGGCGGTGACAGACTCCACCATCTTGTCGGTTTGCACTTGGTTCTGGATGGCTTGCAGTTGTTGCGTGAAGGAAGCGAGCGACGTTGGTTCCTCGTTCTGGGATTGTGTTGGTGGGGAAAGTTTGATTTGATCGTAGCCGCCGTAGCTGACCTGGAAAAAGAAATGAGAATAAGTATATAATCAAATCAAATCAAATCAAATCATTTATTTGCTGTAATGTAGGTACAAAAGTTATTAATTAAAAATGGTATTTCCAATACATTACTACCTCATCGAGGCGTGCAAAATTAAGATAGCATGCAAATGTCACAGTAAAGTTTAGTAATGTTCTAACCTAGGTATATTGTAGATAATTTTATATAATGTCAAAAATCTTAAAGTAATAAGAGGATGTCAAAATTTATCTGTCATAAAATCGTTAATATTATAATAGCATTTGGTAATTAATAATTGTTTCAATTTAGTCCTAAATATATTGTCGTCAAGATCTTTTAATGATTTAGGTATTTTGTTATATATTTTGCATGACATACAGACTACACTTTTTTGTAGGAAAGCTGTTTTACTATTAGGTATTTGGAGTTTACTGTTATCACGTCTATTTCGCACTACAAAATCAGACTTGCGTGGGAAAAGATGGGGATGTTTTCTAACAAATAGCGCCATTTCAAATATATATAACGACGGAAGCGTTAGAATCTTGTGCTCAATGAACAAAGGTCTGCAACTGTCGGTAACGTGCAGGTTAAACATTGATCTAATACATCTTTTTTGTCTTTTAAATATGAAGTCTTTATTGGTAGAGTTAGCCCAGAAAATTATACCAAATCTTAGGATAGACTCTACTGTTCCATAATAAGCTGTTAGTAGTGTTTCTGTGTTAACAATGGAGGATAATTTATAGAGTGCGTAGGTAGAGCTACTTACTCGCTTACTTAAAAGTTCTATATGGTCTTTCCAATTTAATTTACAGTCTATTTGAATACCTAGAAATCTTGTTGATTCTACCACATCTACTTTACTACCATTAAATTGTAGGTCTATTTGAGGATAATTTTTAATTCTTTGACTAAAGTGCATTATGTTTGTTTTATTTATATTAATTTTCAAATTATTATTATTAAGCCATTTAATTGTTGATTTTATTGAATTATTAATGTCAAAATTGTAAGTATTTATGTCATCGCATTTTATTGTTATCGTACTATCGTCAGCAAATAAGGTCATTGGTTGATTGAGTAATCTAGGTAGGTCATTTATATAAATAATAAATAGTAGAGGTCCAAGCACACTCCCCTGTGGAACGCCAAACTGGATTACGCGCTCTAAAGAATGATACGGTGTTTCACATTTGGTCTTGATATCCAGTTTTTTAATCTCGGTAATTTGTCTACGGTCTTTAAGATATGAGCAAAGAAGTTGAGAAACTCTACCTCTCAGTCCGTATGCCTCTAATTTGTCAATCAAGATGTCGTGATCTACGCAGTCAAATGCTTGGGTCATATCACAGAACACAGCACATACAGGTGTTCTGTTGTCTATTTGGAAAACAATATTTTCAATGAATTCATATATTGCTAAATTTATAGATTTGTTACGTCGAAACCCTTTTTGCTCATTGCATAGTAATTTATGCTTTTCTAAGAAGGAATAAATTTCTTCGTATATATATTTTTCAAAGATTTTTGAGAAGACTGATAAGAGAGCTATTGGTCTGTAACTGTTAGTTAACTCTTTGTTACCTTTTTTAAACAATGGTTTTATAACCGCAAGTTTAAGATCATCAGGGAACGTGCCAGATCAGATAGTTAGGTTTATCAAGTAACTGAGATGAGGGCTTATTATTTCATTGACTGCTTTTATGACTTTTGTAGAGATTTGGTCAAAACCAGTGCTGTTAGAGTTTTTTAGATTTTTTATTATATATCCTATGTGTTGTGGAACTGATGGTGCTAAGAACATAGATTTTGCATGATGAATCATGTTATTAGTGACGTTTATTCCATGATCGGGAATGGATTCTATTTTATTTATAAAATAATCATTGAATTGATTAGCTATGTCAGTAGGATTCAATATATATTTATTATTATTCGATTTAATTTTTACTATGGATTCCTTAGGAGTACATATTCTAGTTTTATTTATCACATCCCAGGTAGCCTTAGATTTGTTTTGAGATGTCATTATTTTGTATATATTTTGTGATCTTTTGGTTTGTGTAATAACTTTATGAAGTCTTTTCGAAAAAAGTTTGTAGTTATATTTATTAGTTTTATTAGGTTTCAATAGGAATTTCCAATATAAGTTACGTTTTCTTTGGCTACATAATTTTATTCCTCGAGAAATCCATTTTGGTTTACTTATGGTTCTCATAAAAATCTTTTTCTTCGGGAAACATAGATCGTAAAACAGTTTAAAGTTTTCAATAAAATACTTATAAGCTATATTAGAGTCATGAGTATTGTACATGTCTGAGAAGGTTAAGCTTTTAATACACATTTTAAATTTATTAATATTTTCATTACAGAAATCACGCACTTCTCTATGCCATGACTTTAGTTTAACAGTACGCACCGGCAGTTTTATAATCTGAGCCGTATGGTCAGAGAGCGCAAATTCCAAGACTTCAGTTTTACAGTGTTTTTTAAAATCATGGGCAATATTGTCAATGCATGTGTTTGATATCAGACGAGTCGGTTGTTTAAGGGTTAATTTTAAGTTGTATTGTAATAGACTACATTCAAAATCACTTGTCACATTATTAGTTTTTAACATATCAATATTAAAATCTCCTAATAAAATAATATTCTTAACATTCAGCTTTCTAGTATATGTCAAAATTTTATCTAATTTATTAAAGAAAATATTATAGTATTCATTTGTAAGTTTTGGTATTCTATATAAACATATAATTATTATTTTATAAGTCACTAATTCAACAGCACAACATTCGATTATTCCAGATAGAGATGTTCTTTTTATTTCAGGTATTTCTTTCCATTCGTGATTTTTCATAACTAGGATGCATGCACCACCCTTACTTTTATTACTCCTGCTGAAACTTGATGCTAAAGTGTAGTTATCCAGGTTCAAATTTTGTTCATTTCCCATCTTCATATTGTGCTCTGTGATACATAGCACGTCAATGTCCATATTTCTTTCTCTAAGTTCATTTAGATGCACTTGAAGGGCATCGGCTTTACTTAACAGTCCGGCTATGTTTTGGTGCAAGATATGTAAATATTTAGTCTCGAAAAAACGTACTATGATCTTCATCCGATTTTTTAGGGCTGTTCGTACAACGTTGGTCGCTTATAAGCCCGTAAATAATAGTGTCTATGTACATTCTGAGGTTTAAGAACACGTTGCGATAACCATGATTTTTTATTTTTCCAGAGTAACTGCTGAACATGGAGAAATCATAATTAAGTTCCTTGTTTGAGTCTAGAATATAGGCATGTTCATGTGTGGAAACATCTAGGTAGAGAAGATTGTTAAAGTTTTCTATTCTCCAGTTATACATATTCATGTCTTGTTTATATATATACGTTGGTAGGCATATAATGATGTTGGTATGTTTAATTAACTGCAGAGTCTCGCGAATATATGCAATTAACTCAAAGTAATTCTGAGTCTTAACGAAGTCTTCTTCTCCGATAAATATCACACAAAAGTCATCCCATGAGTAGTTCACAAGTTTCGTGTCGATATCTTTTATTAGTTCACTCGTTTTGCAGTATGGTTTGAGATAGTGACATAGATCAAATTCAGTAAGGGTTTTTTCAGCAATCGATAGCAATTTGTTTTTCTTATTGGTACTTAATAAACATATTTTGGAGCGCTTTCTGATTACAGAATCTGTGTTACTCGAAACTTTATTTTGCAGTGGTTGGTGTTTTTCTTTTCCTGATGTCATGTTAGAAATTTTGTGAATAGTTTGGTGTGGTTCTAATTCAGGTAAACTTATAGTTTGTGTATAAACATCAGATTTCGAAATTGTGTTTGTAGCTGTAGTGCAAGTTTGTATTTCTTTGTGAATTAACTCGACTTTCTTTTGCTGCTTTATCGCTTCTGTTTGTGTTTGTTTTTGCTTTTTATTTATGGTAGGAGTTTTACGAGACGCTGAAAGTGGTGACTTTGTCTTGAGAGAGCTTGTTCCCAAGTTTTTATACAGAGCATTTTTTTTCGCCAGCTCACAATTATTATTTCTTAAGTCTCTATTTTCGAGTGAGAGTCGCTCAATTTCGTCATGAGCGCTATTGAGTTGAATTTGAAAATGTTCAATTTTTTGTGTTAGATTCTGGATTTCTTCACTGTGATTACTACCGGTCGTCGATATATCAGGCAAGCTATTAGTGCTGCCATCTACTGTGTCGTCTATGCTCATGTCAGAGTCATTTAAAGTACTGGGGCTTTCAAGTAGTAGTTGAGTCCTCGCACGTCTCATCGTGATATGCGGGTCCATTTTGTAATCACAACTCCCTCTGGCGGTGGTAGGTGAGCGTACTTAGTAATTTGAAAGACTTTCTATAATTTTTTGAGCGCAAAAAGACACACTTCGCCGGGAAGAGTCGATACCAGGGTTCCCGTTCGCCAGTCCGACCTCTTAACCACTGAGCTATTTTAGTTGTTAAGTTGGAAACGAAAATAAGCAATCATATAGCGCGCTTTAGTTATGACGCAGGCCGCACGCAGCATAGACAATGAGTCAATGTGTTCGGGTCCAAAGGTCAGTTTTGCCAACTTGTCACGTAGATTCATTCAATAATGCAACGGTTCAAAATGTGAGAATATTTGAAAATGTACTCACTCTTTGGTAGTTATTATGGTTTTTATACTGTTTTTTTTCTGTATAGGGGTCCGGGCTGTGATATTATTTAAGTTTTACGTTGTAATATCACCTGGTTCTCTTGATATTAGACACTTTTTTCTTGCTATGTTTCTGGCCTTATTTTTTAGCCGATTTTGTTGCAAACAGTGTTGGGTGTTACGTGAACGTCACTGAGTGATTTTTGCTATTCAAACTTATTAAAAATTAACATTTACTATTTTAAAAAAATATTTTATCGCGGAGTCAATGTTTACTGTGACAGCAGCGCCATCTCTCCTCTTTCATATACGCCTCGAGGTCACCTTAAATCCTTTAGGAAGTTTGTTACTGTCAAACAAATTTGACGAACATTTTACTTTATCATCAGTAGTATTACCTGGCTGGAGCCGTCCATAGACAGTGACTCTGACTTGAGCCTCAGATCCACGACCTTCAGTTCGTCCGGCAGCAGCGAGTGCCCCGGGGACGTGGCTCCGTCGCGGCTGCACTCGCTGTGATCCACTAGTGAGTGCTGACTGGATTCGTCCACCTGCAAAAATGATGTAGCTAGAGCAAAAATGATGTGACTGGAAATATCTTAGCTAAAAGACGTCAACTGCCTAACATATGCCTCCCAAAAAGACTGCGTCAATGACAGGCCTTTCGCTAAGGTTTCGACCTTCCCCAGTCGTTCCACTTTGTAGGGTGCTCCATCTGTTGTAATAGACGTAATAGACATAACGTACACACACTGGATTGAAGCCGGATCGAAGTCTCTAAGAAATTTTATAAGATCCCAAAAAAATTTCGACTTCGACGGGACTTGAACCCGCAACCCTCCCTCAGTACGGGATGCGCTACCAATTGCGCCACGAGGTCATGTGACGACGAAGTCGAAAAACTCTGGGACTTCCTTCGGTCTTAAGCGCCGTTAGCAAATTTTTGGGATATTATTAAATTTCTTAGCAATTATACCCAGTGTGAGGCTTACGCACTATAATAGCAAAAACCTGATCGAAGTCGTTTGATGACAGAGAGTCTGAGCATTTTACCAAAATACTCTTTTGTTTTTTAACAGCAACCAAGGACCTGGACAAAAAATTACTATTTTACTATAAAGCTATCGTGGTTTGCCGAATTCATTACGGATGTGAGCGGGTTAGCTACGAACCTATTTTTATTGGATGAAAAGTTTACAGAATAACTTTTCATCGCTTTGCGAGAAAATTCTTCAGGGTGAGTTCAGTAGTCGCAGTCAGCTTAGAGTAGTGGCGGTGTGCGCGCGGCCCGAAACTCACTCACCCTGAAGAAGTCGCTCGTAAAGGGACTGGATTGGATTCTTCAACATCACATTCAAAAAATCTAAGTAATTTGGCCGGCAGTGGAGGATCCTCCCTCTATACCTATCGCAGGCACCCAACGCTGTATAGGCGTTTATCCTTAGCAATGTCCCATCTGGCGCTGACTTCCGCTGCTATAAACTCCTCGCAGTCCTTCGTCTTATGCCCCGGTTCTCGGCACACAGGGTATAACTTTCTATCTATAAGTGGTTTCTCTGAGGCTGTGTTCACTATTTGAGGACGCTTCTGTGAAGTGGTGGCTTCGTTTGGCGATGTTGCTTCAGGCGGTGCATAGGGTGCGCACAACTCAGCTTCTCTTTTCATGAACCTCTCGAATCTATTGTTATGAAGCCCTGTGATAGGTATCAAACAGACTGACAGACAGACCTGCTCTCTATCACCGCCGGATTTCCGTATGAGTTATAAGCCGGCTACACGCTCAAACATTTGTGCATGACGATTGATACCAGTTACCAGAATAACTCAGTTAACGTCGTTATGATATGCTTACCTCGCTCTTGAGTCCCAGCGGCTCATGGTCGGGCAGTATGAGCGAGGGACGTCGCGGCGGCAGCGGGGGTGGCGGCATCATGCCTCCCCACATCATCACGGGCCGCGCCTCCTCCGCGCCTGCACAACGAACGAATAGGTCACACTCGGCCGGGCGCTAGTCGGCACCTGACTACCTACGTGCCTGCCCCCTAATTTCCACTTTTACTTATCTTTGTGCTTATTTTATTAATCTTCATTTATTAGAGATTTGAAATCTTTCCTTTGTTTACTTATCAATTAGCAATCAAAAGAATAGGTACAGCACTACTGGGAGGAATCATATGTCATCTTTTTTATTGATCTCCTTTTAATTTTGGCTCTTTATCTGATTTGATATAATTCTACCAATGTCTGTTTCAAACTATGATCAATCAGCTTAAGTTGCAAATAGCGTATTTATGAACGGATAGGATAAAAATTTATGAAGGTTCAGTTTGAATTGGACAAAATTTTTTTTTTATAAATTTCAAAAAAACTTTTAAATACAGCCTCTTATAACATTTAGGACGAAAGTGCTTGGGAAGACAAATCCAAGGAACCCAAACTCGACGTGGTTAAATCGTTTTGTTAAGGATCTCCTATGGCTCCTATGGACCTTCGGTTTCCATCATCAGACAGCTCGATGGCACCATGACATTGCATTATCACCGAACTTACATAAGTATGCCAAATTTCAGCTCAATCACTCGAGGTCTAAAATTGAGTTGCAAGATTTGACCCGGACAAACATAACATTGCAAGTTTTTGTAACTTGTAGCCTGCAGCTTGTAAAAAAGAGGGTAATTTAATCTCTCAATCAACTTCAATATTTATTTATTTATTGACCTTAATTTTAGTATTGTCTGGGTTAGATTCTGGCTGTCTCAGTTGCTTTAATTTTGATAAAGTTCATCATTAATTAGTTTTTTCTTGGCCTTTTGAGATGTGAGTGGATGGCCAAATCCGAAACCATGACATTTAAGAGAAAAATCTTGAGAGGAGTCATGACCTCAAAAAAGAAAAAAGCCACCTAATTGGTTTTATTTCACTATAGGCTCCTATGACACTACCTGTGCCCCATAGTTTGTTGGGTTTGTAGTTGTTGGGTCATATGTAGCTCAATACTAATTAAAAAATAATTTTAGCCATAGGTATTATTGCCATATCTTTAAAGCTCGTATAGCAACGGCTATGAAATATTTGAATGATCATTCGATAACAGTAATCAAGAGCGTGTTAATCTTCTGTCTATGTTTATTGATTTATTCCTCGATTCAAATAAATTAAGAATAAAGACCAGCTTTTCAAACTTTATTCCGTCTAATTTGAATGTTCTAAGTTTTTTGTTTAGATTTTTACAAGCAAAGTGGAAATTCTACTTAAAATCTACGGGCAAATACAAAGGGCTTTAAAAGGCACGGATATAACTATCTAAGTTATGTAGGGAGGGGATCTGTGGAGTCTGTACCTAAAACATGTGTAAGTGTAACTGAAAAGTCAGCTTTGTATTATGTAAAACAGAGTTCAATTCGCCTTTCTGAAAAAATCATCATTCATTAAACATTTTATTTAAACTTTTCGTGTTCATTTGTAATGTATCAAAGAGCAGTGTATATATTTTTTTTGTTGTGTTGAGTTAGTGTATGTTAAGCTATTTGTCGAATTTCAAACAAAGAACGCAATAATCCAATTAGTCAAAGATTTTTATCTATCATTTTTACAATACCAATTTAGTAATTACTTTAACCGTTTACAATAACAATTTTTTGCAAGAACATTTAGCTTAAGAATTTGGCTCATAACGTCGGTGTGTATGTAAGAGTGTGTAAGAAGGTGTGCAAGGGTGTATGAGTGTGTGTGTGTAAGTACCGTGCTGGAGAGGTCAGCAGTGGGCAGCGTCGGCGGCCGAGGCGCTACCTACACAGACCTAGCTTGAACAGAAGGGAAAAAAAGAAAGAAGACGCCGTTTACGCATCAGTCATTTCTTCCAAAAACAATAAAATTGTCTTTCAAAATATATCTAAATAAATCTAGGGTCATACATACACTGCGTTATATTAGTCAGATACATGCAAACGCACCTTTACTTCGCTGTTTATTCGCATAATAACATAATTATTGATATAATGTAAATTTTTTGACTAAATGACCCTTATTTGGAAGTAAAAGTGCCGTTGTTAGTGATATCAAGCATAATAAAATTAATAAGCAACGTACTTATAGTAATTTCATAATTTACATTATAAATTCACATATAGATATAATATACATGGACAATGGTAATCCAGAAAATTTAAAATCAAGATTCATATAATTTAACCCTTACGCTAATACAGTTAAACATCGTGTCGATTTTTAACTTTCTGGAGTAAATTTGAATAAGTGAGAGCAAAGTTCAGTATTAGTTGATTAGGTAGGCGATGTTACATGAAGAGTACAACACAATACAATGTTAAATAGTAATCAAAGCAAATTATGCGATAAGTATATCTTATGATATATACAATTTGACGAACATAATTATAATTACAAATGATGGGTAAAAAATAAAACTTAAAATAAACCTTATGGTCAATGAGAAACCATAAACAGCAATTGTATTAATTTCCACTGTTTTGTAGAAAAGCGACACATATCTATAAGTTAGTGTATGACATGCTACTTACAAACGAAATGGTACATGATATATATAGGTATCTTATGATAGGTGAATACGTTTATGATGCCACGTCTCTGATAATCTTCGTCAGTCTAAACACGATTAGAAACTGGAATCACGTAAAAGAAACGTGTTACGAAATAAAAAATAAACGAAAGATAATTAAAGATCTAAATATTCAAAAGTTAACTTGATAACATTGTCAATATCGTCACCGTAGAGTGAATGAAAACCTCGGTTGTGAAATTTTGACTAATTAAGTTTTTTTTTTGCATCATTCCAAAGAAAATCTCTTAACACATCTTTCTAATTCACCGAGCTAAGCTTTGGGCACTCCTACCGCCATCTATTACTATTGATGTGAAACTCGTTAAAATACAAAATACTTATAATCATTGGTATATTTATAACTTTTTCAGAGCAATGCCATTGGTTGTTTGTGATAATGATAAATATAGACCAGGTTTTACAATGAAACTCAATTATTTGTAATTTTTGTAAGCTTTAAATTAACTTAACAACAATTTATCAGATTCTGCTATAAAAATTACGTCAACTTAAATAAAACGAATAAGTATTGCAAATAAAGTTTTATCTCTCCATGAAAACCTCGTAAGTACCACGTGAGTAGTCTAAAATAAGTATGAAAACCTCCTAAGTATCAGTATCTCTGTATAAACTAACAAATCATAAAAATTAACTACCATGATTGAAAACTGCAAATTTGATCATTAAAGCCAGTATAATAATACCGCATGTCCTAACAAAATTTTACACCAGACATTTTTCCTTGTTCTTGAAAAGTTGTCATGTCACGACTTACGATGTTTTCACTCTACGGCGACGGTATGTCGTATTATTCGAAGTTAAAAGGCTTCAAAAACGTAGTACCCCATAGTATCCCAACAGATATCAAATTTGCGGTACAAGCAGGGCTGCTGCGCGGCGTAGTTACCTTGTGCGAGATGTCGTGTGGCGTGTAAGGGACCAGTCTCCATTGCGGCGGGCGTGTAGTAAAACGCGTGCGGTTCAGACGCCTTGCCACCAGAGCGGACGAACACTTGCACGCAAACCGCTTCCGTGATGTCAACGCGGCAGTAAGCCGGCACGCAACACACTAGGTGAGTCTGCGGGTTAAGGTCACATCAGAAACTGTCCCTAACCTCTGGATAGCCAAGCGTGACCACCTGACGGTTGGAGCCTCGTCCACGCGCAGGAACTCCTCCGGGCTAAGACAACCTATCGCTGACCATTTCGGGGAATGCGATTGACAGCAGTTAAACGCTTATACGAAATTAGTATAAAGCTGTGAAGAAACCTTGTTATTAATAGTCATTTATGTCAAGGTGAGACTCGTGACTGATCGGTGACGACGATTCTTTCAATAAGGCGTTTTCTAAAAAAGATAAATTATTATTTAACTCGGAACTCAATAGATGGTGCGGAGAGGAGTGGACGTCAGTGGAATGTCATGTCTAAATAAGCAAGATCTATGCTATGTTAGATAACATTACCGTGTCTATGCCACTCACTCTCGGCTGTTTGATAAGATCGTTGATAAGGCCACTCTAATTTGAGCCAACAAAGATAATACAATACTACGTAATGAGCCGCCACAGCCCTAAGTAAGAGACGCCCTCTTTTCAACCTAATCAAACTTTTTTAAACTATTCTCTCTTTAAAAGAAAACGCGAGATCTAGTTTTTCTGTTGAATATCACCATACCTGCTGCAAGAACTCTTTGTCCGGCACAACCTCTTCCTCCCAGGTGCTGCGTCCGTCGATGCGCTGACAGAAGACAACCCTGGTTTCCTTGAGAAAGTTCTTCCCCAGCAGGTACAGCTCCAAGCCCCCGGTGGCCGGGCAAGAGACTAGAGACTTTCTGCACACTTCGGGGACGCCGGGCGGTTGGGCTGGAATTTAAGAAGAATGGTTTAAATATAGTACGCCTTTACTTAAGTCTTGATTTCTGAGCAGGTCTGTCCAGAAATCTTTTCAATGTTGGGTCTCTTGAGTCTCGACACCACGATATCTCAACATTTTAGGGGTAGTTACAACGTCTCTCGAAAAAGCTTGTAACCCAACTATAGGGCCTTCAACTTTTTCTGAAACGAAGTGAATGTCTGATTCTGCGATCTGCTGAATACCATACATGCAGCGCGTTGACTTGTTCTTGATATGTACATACTAATTTATCTAGTTTCTACCACTCACTGCATATAATCTGCGTGGAACAGACTTGCAAGGTCTCTGGCTCGCCGGCCGCGTTGACTATGTCCGCGCGAAACACCATGCGGCATCGCGTCGACTTCTTCTTGCCGCGCGACACGTGCAGCCCACTGGAACTACCGCCCAGCGTCTCGCCAAAACGATGCTCCACGTCGACGTTGCGTTCCTGAGGGAAGATAATAAGTCAATTAGAAAAGAACACAATATTTAGATGTTTTTAACTTTTAACTTTTAACAAATACTAAAATCCGATATGAAATGTCTGAATATGTATACTGTTTTTTAAGTTTTATGGGACAAATCCCTCGGGTATCTCCGCTACAAAGTTTAAAACTTTTGCGGTAGTCAGCCCACAATTGTACCCAATACATTGTTGTGATCCTAATAAAGATTTTTTTTGTTACATTTTATGGGACCAGATCGAGATTGTTCTCTTAGTCCAGTCACTTCGGTCAAGTTGGCTCGAAAATTCGACTTTACCTGGAAACAGGATTGACAGAGCGAGACAAAAAACCACTACTAGGCGCCATTTTTCCAATATGGCGACGCGAGCGGCAAATAAACGAGGTGGCATAGTCAAAATTCAGAAAGAGCGCATCGAAATCTATAAAATTACCCATTTTAAAAACTCCTGGAAAACATTCCAGATAAATCTACCATGACTACTAGTCATGGTAGAAAAACCCTTTGTCGTCCGTTTTTAAATAATATTTCGCTTTGGAACAGATAGTCTAGTCATTGACTAGACTATCTGTTCCAAAGCGAAATATTATTTAAAAACGGACGACAAAGGGTTTTTCGGTTTTTCGTTACCATATACCAATAATAGACTTCATCTGGCTGTGATTGGCCGTAATTTTTCAGGGCCTGTATAGACCAATGCGCGACCGCAGTTTGTTAGAAAGGTAATTTACAATGACACTGTGCTGATTGATGTGTGGCTTTATAGTTCAGATTGTAATGCTTGTTACAGCTTTGTAACATTTGAGGATTCCGAAAATATTTACAAAACACCTGTG
This sequence comes from Eupithecia insigniata, assembly GCA_947859395.1. Lineage (NCBI taxonomy): Eukaryota > Metazoa > Arthropoda > Insecta > Lepidoptera > Geometridae > Eupithecia > Eupithecia insigniata. The sequence goes on from OX401996.1 coordinate 1,508,908, forward strand.
CGTGCTTCCTTTTTCCTTTGTTTATTGCTTATGTCTAGAACTGATTCTATTTTGTAGTAGTGGCCGCGAGTTCCCTTTTGTGCAACTGAGATTGCGCAAGTTCTGTGAAAAATTGCGCAACGGGGCTTCCCTTTTGTGCAACTCATTTTGTTCCCTTTTGCTCATCTGCGAATATTTGCACAACGGTTTGATTTGACATTAAATGGCCTAAATAGTGGAGAGTCCGAGAGGTGCATCGAGTTATGGGCTCCCACTTCGCGTGCTTATAATGTGAATAGGTAGGTACTAGGTACCAACCTAACCCCAAAATTGTAGGTGCCAACTCGGCTCGTTTCAAGAAATCGCCAGTCAAAGTTGAGAGGCCGCTTATGTACTGGCAAGTTTTACGCGTCCCACGACGCGCCACGCGGCGGGCAGCCTAGCGACAAGCGAAACAGATTCCCGTCCTCAAATAAACAAATTACGGGCCTTAATTGATCAAAACTTACGAATTATGATAAAACTTAAGAATATGATAGACTTGCGATAATTCATCTGTCCATGGACAGATTGTAAACTAGTTAAATAATTAGTTGTTAATGCACTTGTGTCACATCATAAAACTTTATGGATGTAAGTTATTTCTTACTCCATAACTATCACACAGATCGGATCGGACTGAAAATTTACCTGAAGAACATGGCTACTTGTTATCACGAGTAAACGCGCTACGAGCCACAGGCAGAAGCCCAACGGATTTATACAAGTATAGGTAAATTTTTTATAAGTGTTTTTATATTAAGTTTCGAACCTTTAATATCCCAACACAGTCGCAGGTGACCTGCCAGTTCTTGCCAGGCTGCCTGGTAGAACATGTGCGGAGCCACACGACCTGTGTCTGTACCTATGAATACCTGGAATGAGCGTGATCAACTTTATTTTGTTTTTATTGCCGATGTGTGGCGGTGGTGGCCAAACCTATTTATACTAAGTTCTGTCTAGCGAGTCCTATAAGGGCTCATGATAGAAAGAAGAATTATTAATCTCTAGGGTCGCCATCACCGAAATCGATGAGGAGGTATTGGAGGATATTTAGACTAGCCCTGGATAAACGTTCAAGAGGATGACCGCCGACCTTCAGCAATGGAGCACTACAAGGCGGACGTGGCTTAGAATCGACCTCTCCATTTCAGCTCGGAGCCGTAAGAACCACGAAAGGATTGGCAGTAGCTTCTTTCTGTGTATTTGGAACACCTTCACTGCGGTCATCAATCCGCCAGCCAAGCGTGGGGATTATGGTAAAACCCCCTTGTTTGGGGAGGCAGGTTCTGCAGGCCACGATCTCGTAAGAAAGTGAAGATGTGGCCTAAGTGCTCTTTTTGGACGAATTTTATTCACTCTGGATTTAACTCCGCGAATGTAGTTAATGTGTAGACATGGATTCTGGTAAAATACTCAAAACATTTTGATTACAAGCTCATTTTACAAAAATAAAGCCCCTGACGATGTCACTTTGAATCTTGGGGATACAGATCAGACACCATGACCAAGTAAAAGAACAGCTGCACCGATTCTTCACCACAGAACACTTTCGTCGATCGAGTCACTGTACAAGCAAACAAAAACTAACATTTTGTTTGGCAGCTTCAATACACAGACAGACAGACAGACACATCAACACACATAATATACACAAACACTATTTATCGTCTACCACAGATGGGCACGACGAGCTAAAATGTAGAGCACTTGCTACGTATGCAAGTGTTATCGGTTCTGATAATTTTATGCGGAAGTGATAAGCGTACCTGTAATACAGCCGGTTTATCATAACCAACTAATTTGACTATTGGGAATCCGTTCCCGGAATTATCTTTGACAGCACCGCGGCTTCCTTCAGTCTGATACCTGAAAGGAAAGCTACTTTTAGCTGGAAATATTTAGGTACGTTAGTTGAGTATTAAGTATGCATGTGGAGGGATTTACGAAGATTAAAAAGAAATAGATTTATTTTGTGGTTGCTAGGGGCTGATAGGACAGTGGAAGAAAAATACAATGCAGTATCGATTCCACGTTGAGTGGAATAAGGCCAATAAGATGATGTGGTGGAGTTATTGAGGAACTATAAATACGTTTTATGCGAGATGACAAACCTCGCTCTGTGTTGCGTCTCCGGCTGGCAAAGGATCTGTAGCTCCACGGTGCCGTCTTTAGATCTGAAGCTGAAGGGCGTCGCTAGTCCCGGAGGGCCCGACGCCGCCATGAGCTGTCTCCGTCTGACCATCGCTTGTGCCAGCTTCCCCCCATACTTCCCACTGAGTTTCCCCCCTAACTTGCCCCCTGTGCCCAATTTCCCTGCACTTGTGTATTTGTTTGCCAGCTTGCCCCCACTGCCGAACTTGCCGCACGATCTGTAGGGGTCCTGGAATCTTTTTCCCGTCGTCTCGTTGACATTTGTGTTGGGTATACTGCATCCCGGACGAATCCTGATAATCAAAGTAAAGCGTCTCTTTAAATGAGTGTTTTATTGCAGGTAATTTTGCGGTCTACCTGATACTCGTTTAACCAAGTTAACTGGCGTTAACAATCACGAAGATTTGTAGGCATCGCTAGCTACTCAACCACTATAATAACATTGTTTGTTTGTATAGGGTAGGTACAGATAATACCTAAAGTGTAGGTAGGTAAAGAAATAAAATACTAAATACGCAATAAAGATTATAATAAATCATGGGGACGTTTACCTTAATAATAAAGCGGTGCTGATTGTTATAGACAATAACGTGCAGTTAACATGCGAACCCAGCACATTAATGATCATGATGCTGCAAATCATGACGGATTCATATCATAACAAATTAGAGCTCGCTCATTGAGATAATTCAGAAACAAGAATACTTCGTCTATATACAATGACTGTCTTCAAGTTTTTGTAGTAAAGACTGAATAAAGAGATTGTGGTTTTCACTATGAAGTAGGAATAGGTAATAAATTAAGTATAGTTTTGAAGGTAAAATAATAAGGTCAACGTACACGGGGAGAGGTAATACCGGCGGGGGCGCTAGCGTCGACAGCGCGTCAGGCGGGGGCGCGGGCGCGGAGGCGGCTGTTTGCGTGTAAGCGTACGCATCGTTAGCGTTGTCACACTCTAACTTTACCGCCGTCTCCGTCTCGTGGCGCTGCCTTTTGCTTTCCGGGTGCTCCCACTCGGACTCCAACGTTTCGGACAATCTGTACACACGCCGGACTTTACATTAGCAAAATTGTACTCTATCCCTAACCCTTTGCGAGCACATCACCAGCAACTGGAGTTTGAAACCCAACTGCAGACGGTAGGCTATTAGAAGAAAGCAAGGCTACCAATGGAAGTAAATAATGATAATAACTGTAATTTACCTAGAGTAGAGCGGTATCTGTAATCGGTGTAAAAATAGCGATGAATGAAAATGAAATACCTTATCTACTGGTAGAGCTAGAGAGCGTTACGATCAAAACAAACAAATGTAGAGCAGCGGTAGTAGGTAAGATAAAATTAAATTTAGCGCATCATTCGTATTTAGTCGGAAGAGACGGATAGAATGTGACAAAAATAAAAATTAGCACATGGTACTGCGCCGCGCGACGAGCGACGACAACGACGCTTGCGCGTGCACAGATCTACGGAACTAATCAGAGTAGATCAGTGTAGTTCTGTTCTGAGACACGTTTGACGAGCCCGCTCTTATCTCAGCAAGTGATGGCCTTCCGCATATATTCACTACAACACTACTAGCTATACGTATTACCTAGTAAGACTAACCTACTACTTATGTATGAGTTATTCTTATCACATATTAAAACTTACCTATATGCACGTTTATCTGAGCAATAGTTCACTTATAGTTGAAAGACCTACCTTGAGTGGCGCCGGTGAGTCGATTATAGAGAACTACGACAGTTTGAAAACCTTATCATCTATCCAAAATAATGAACCTCTAAAGGGAAATCCTATTATTTTTATCCATTAGGGACAAATGGCAGTAGGGTGCTTGTTCCTATTAGCTTAGCTACCCAAGTTAAAATGAACTTGACACGTGTAACGGGCAGGTATTCGGCCTTGTAGAAATTGAACTACCCAGTAAATACACCTACTTACCTACATGTGTTTCAATCAAATAAGTTATTTTTGTTCTGACCTTTTACAGTCTTGTTAAGGTAATCTTGCGTTACGTACTTCTCTTTAAGCGCCATTATTACCTACTAGTTCTCTAAGATTGTTTCGGCCTGTACCGTATTTGTACATAATCTGATCAACCGCTAACATGCGAGAGCATTCAAAATCTAAAGATAAAATTCGTCAGAGCGAGCAAGGCTGTCCCTCTGACGAGAACCGTCTCAGTAAATATTTTCACGAATCGTAATAACTGACCTTTATTTATAAATAAATCCATTCAGCGACTGTATCTATGTCGTACAGAAATAGTTAAACAACCAAATGTTTTCCGAAAATACATGGACTGGTTGTTTAAATGACTTGTGTTGTAGTCGAAGAGAGATCCGGTCTGTTTCTTTCACCATATTACGTAAATTAAGCCTCTACGTTACATAAAATATTTAAGAAATAAATAAATAATGCTGGAAAATTAACACATCACATAAATGACTGATATAAATATGTACTTAATACAATATATTAGATAGATATTTTTGATTATACATAGAAAACACCCAGAATCTAGATAAGTTGCACTGTACATATTTATAATACATTTTCTTTAAGCCCGGTAGAAACAGACTCTATATATAATTTTCATTAGGTACCATACATACCTTTCGCTCTTGTCAGACCTTTCCAATGCACTGGATTCAACAATTTCACGATCACTCATTGCAACATTGATTTTCGTGTAAATTCCAAGTCTGATCTAGGACTGACTGAGCCTTCATCTTCGACTACAACATTATTGGACAATATCAACAACAGGTTGCCTCAATTACTTTTTTAAGCGTCTTTTTGTCGAAATACCTGCTACTGACGCACGGGGAATTTGACGAGGCTAACGTTACACGATTAAACAACACGATATCTGAAACCGAATAATTTGCCCCATTCTAAAGGTCCAATGAAACCACGTCATTTATTTTATCGGGAAAGCTTTAATGAAGGCCGAGAATCAGGTTCTCCCAGGATTAATTGTTTTTGTTTGAAGAACTAGAATCGGATTCGGAAAAGGTGCAATAACATCAATCAATCGCAGAGTTGCAAAGTCCACGTAATTGGTAAAGTGAGATCTCTATCAGAAAGCATATCTAACGTGTTTTTGATTGGGTAATTTAATGTTTTTGTCTGTTGTGTTCCATCACAAACGTTGTATGAAGTGTACCTACTATCGCGCCATCATTCATAGATAAAATCAGCCTACCATAGCCTATCTTGAGATAAGTAAGTTGATAACAGTGGTACAACACCACCAATACCAACTGGTTGCGTACCGCGACCGCGAGATAAGTGATATGATAAGGGGCATGCGCATCTGTTTGTGAGGCTGACTGACTGGCCGATAAATGGAGATACAAGGTCGGATGCCTGAGATTCTGATTCTGATAGAATAGCCGATTGAACGGAACGTCGTCGTCGGGCGAGACTGAATTTTAAATCATTGAATGACCAGTCTACAGACGGATTTAATAGACTATTTTATTATACTTGAACGCATTCATTTTAGGTACGTATCTCTATTATATAACCCAAGGAATGGCGATTATAGTAAAACAAGATCAACATTACCGATAGTTGTACGTGATGCGTAGTTTATCGATCAAGAAGAACCCTAGATTGTAGTAGACATTATCTTTATTGTAGAGCGCAGATCTTTCTAGCAAGTTGAAGTACACTTGAGAGCAAAAAAATCGCACATTCATGATTTTTTGACATAACTAAAAAAAAACAAAAAATATTATGTTTCTGTAATGCAGATTCATAGTCTATTTTAATACCTATCCAGTGGTATCTGATTTGTCTTTCAATCATTACATAAAAATGCTTTTGTGGATCAATAACAAAAATGCATGTTTAGTAAAAAATTTAAAGTTTGTTATTAATATCGAGTGTTCCCTCCCCTAGCCTGAATCACTGACTCCATCCGTGTTTTCATTGATGTTACTAGACTTTTGATAAAGTCTTGAGGAATAGCCTCCCATTCCTCTGCGATCGCTTGTTGCAGCTCCTGTAGAGTCGATGGAGGAGCATCTCGGCCTCGAACTCTTCTTTTCAGCTCGTCCCATAGATGTTCGATGGGATTGAGGTCTGGGCTTCGAGCTGGCCACTCCATAACGGTCACATCCACCTCTTGAAGGTACTCGATCACTATGCCAGCAGTATGCGGTCTTGCATTATCTTGCATAAACAGAAAGTTTTCGCCGATAAACCCAGCAAAAGGTACGACGTGGCTCTCGAGTACTTCCTCAATGTATCGTATGGATGTCAATCCTCTTGATTGGCGACCAGTATTCGGTCCGGTGATGAAGGCAAGCTCGGTTTTTGCTTCCATAGACATGCCTCCCCAAAACATGATTGATCCACCGCCATAGGCGACACGTTCTGTTATGCAGCATTGGGCAAATCGTTCTCCCGATCTTCTATACACCTTCCCCCGTCCGTCGTTGCCATGCAAGCACATCCTGCACTCATCAGAGAACAGGACTGCACTCCACTGCTCTTCGGTCCAATTCAAATGGTCTCGAGCGAACTGAAGGCGGGCTTCTCGGTGGGCTGGGGTCAATTTCGGCCCGTTTGCTGGCCTGTTTGCAGTCAGGCCACCTTCTCTCAATCGTCTTCTGACTGTCCACCGGCTAACTTCTACTTCACGAACTTCTTGAAGTCGTTGGCCCAGTTGAAATGCGTTCAAACGACGATTTCTTAAAGATGTCGTTATAAGAAAGCGGTTATCACGCTCTGTTGTAGCACGGGGACGGCCCGATCCTTGTCGCCGTTTGTAGCCACCAGTCTCTTGATACCTCTGGTATACACGCCGAACGGTAAATCGGCTCAAACTCAATTGTCGAGCCACTTGACTTTGCTTAAGCCCCGATTCAACAAGGGCAACCACTTGAGCGGCTACTTCTGGTGTAGTATCCATTTTCGTGTTCCGTTTGAAGCCAATATCAATAGAGAACCTTTCACACTGTACGTTGGTATGCAAATGATGACCATTCCCTCAATATGCACTCTTTTATACCTGCGATAAATCCCGCCGCCGGCCTTACCTGGATCGAGCGACATAAGGGGGTCTATTGTTTTGTTGCTAATGAGTTGTTTTTAAAGGTAAATGTCAACCCTTTATCAGTTCTGCGAATGCCTAGATTATGCACTTTAATTTAATTTTATTTTAATTTGCTGTAAGCTCCAAATAAAAAAAAAATTGAACTTTTAAGTAAAAATGTGCGGATGTGCGATTTTATTGCTCTCAAGTGTAGTTTGTTACGTAGGTAATATCAGACTTGCAATAGCGTAGGTTGCAGTTGAGTCACGAAATGTGATAAAAATTGTTGTAGAGGAGAAAAACTGGAGATACGCCTTGCACATCTCCGGTTTCTAATGAGTGGATACGTACGCTACATGTGTTGTTTAAGTCAATCTACAAAAACTTAAGTTTTCGTGAGAAAAAGATGAAAGCGGATGAAGAGGTATTTGTAACACTAAGAGACATAGTTTGACATTTATATGCACAGAAGTAGTAACACAGGACCGCCAGAGTTGAGAGAGAGTGACTTACTGGTCGATTGTGAGTTTGACCTCATCTTCAAAACTTAAGGATTTAACTATTACATAACATAAAAACAAAAATTGTATATTGCTCAATAAATTAATATCAATGAGCGTGACAAATCACAAAAGCATATAAGTGAGACAAAATGTTTACACAGTGTATTAGAAGCAGTGGTGTGTGTCCAGTTGTCGTGCAATAAGGATATGGCTCTATGTTTTTACATATGTATATATAGTTTTAGTCACGCACGCTAACAATTATTGAGTTTAAGTTGATTGTCGCAAGATTATATATAGGATCTATTTGAGATATAGGACATGTAGCTGTTTTTAAGAATTGAGAACCCATAAAACAACCATTTCAGGTTTTTAAACCCTAATGTGATGCTAAATCTGAATGTCGTGTTATAAAGACATGCACATGACTGAATGAATAGTGCCCTGATCTAAGGTTAGCTTCTTTGAAATTTGTCTAAAAATTTAATAAAAATTAAGTTATGTTTATTATTTTTCAAGTTACAATGCTCTTTTGCATGGTATAAAAAGTTATTTGTGTATATTTATTCAAGTCTCATATCACTCTAGTATAAAATGGTATAAAAAGTTTTTTGTGTATATTTATTCAAGTCTCATATCACGGTTTAAGAACATGATCATACCTAATTAATTACAATGATCTATTGCAGCTTCTCCCATAGCATTGAACAAATTCAAGTTCAAGAAAAAAAAATTGAAGTTACCTGTTAAGTAAGGCATCCCCAAGTCCAAACTTATCAGATAAACACAAAAGCCAAGCAAGACAAAATCACATATTATATATAATGCAATAGCACATATTATTATGGTGTATTGGATTTAGCTGCTGCATATAGCCCGCGTATACACACGTGTTAGACGTAGGTTTACGTGCAAAATACAAAGAAAAGGTCCATGAAGCATTACCTGTTGACTGGGTCCGGGCCGAGTCCGCTGTCGTTACTATTGTCGCAGGGCTCCGGCGGAACGGGCGGCCGCAGCGAGTGCGTGTGCGCATAGTGAGCTAATTTACCGAACTTGCCCAGGTGCGCGAACTTCCCCGGATGCGCTAGTTTACCCGGATGCGCTAGTTTACCCGCGTGCACCATTTTGCCCGGGTGCGCGCGTTTATGCGGCGCGCGCATCACTTTCCTGTGTGTGCTGTGCACGCGCGCACTCATTGTCGATGCCGTGGACATAGTCATTTTCATGCCTGCCGACAAACAGAATAATTAGCAACGTTGACTTATATATCTATGTTAGTTCGTTATAATTTAGTTTATTATGTACTATCCTATTCATATTGCCCGTTAAGTACTTAACCGAAAAAAGCTCTTCAATCCAGTAGTCGTATTTATCTAACCTACATCAGTTGTTTCCTATGTTGATTAATGTGCGAGCAGATCTGCTTGAAACCAGTTACCAACACATTATTATCACCCTAGCATCACAGCACGCGCCGAAGGTCATAATCCTGAGCGTCTACTCCACAACGTATCTACTCTTTCTACAAAACTCTTTCTACTTCTTTGAACAAAAGAGCTGTCCAATTATCCAATTAGAATGTTATCGTATCTTTCATGGAGTTTACTAGCTACTCTCCTTAGTGAAGAAAGCGCTTTCCTCGGCCGACGTAGGCATATTGTCCTTGAACGTTATTTAGCTCCGTTTTTTAACAAAACTTTTTCTAGGCTAAGCGATTCATCGGTTCGAAATCGTTTTATTTTATGCGGTAGACGCCCTGATTGCTAAAACTTATCGTCAGATTATGTAATCCGCCATATATACAAGCCGCACGGAAGCCTTCATACTTGTAATAATTTCTTGTCATAAGGTCATGCATGACTCAACGTTAAAGATCGCAATCTCTGTTTTATAGGCCGAGTGCCATAACGCGTAGGACATAAACCGAGACGAGACTGTGATACATAAACACTAAATTAGAACATCAGTACACACGGGCGAAATCATCTAAACAGTGTGTCGAGTCGATGGTGCTCGGAAAATGTGGAGGCTGCGATCCAGGCTGATAATAACGGAATATCTCTCCAACTATGCACTAGAAATGAAGCGATGAATATAATGTTCCTGATAATAAATAAGGTCCTTACTAAAACAGTTTTCATCACGCAGATAAAACAGAAAAAAATAAAAAAGTCGCAGCATCTATCAATAATGTATGATAGATGTTATTATCATTGGTATGCCATTGTAGATTACATAAAAGTAAAACCGTTGTTACAAACACACTCGAAGCAACGCAAAATATAGTAACCCTTGTAATTCAAGAAAATCTAAGCAATTTTGACTAAGGAAACGCCTCGACACAAACCATTGACACCACTTGAGAAATTATTATAAGTGTAAACCGATCGTTAGCAGTAACAGCATTGCCTATTGCCAAGATACATAAAATTAATTTATTCCGGCAGTAAACTGTGTTTGATTTGATGATAAACACTACATTCGGAATAACTCGTGAATTTAGTTACTTCCTTGTCCCTTTACAAGGTTATCCTTAGTAGAGGGAAGTAACTAGCCTATAACAAACAGGAATGATTGCTGCTTAATTTTAAATCCATCGATATTGGCATGAGTTGATAGTAAATCGTTGATAGTGAATTTACTGGTCTCTGGATTGAATGACTTGATGAGTTGAGTATGCACTAATGTAAAATTATTTCGTATGTTTCTCTGTATATGTATCAATTTTAATTCTAACTAAATTCAAATGAAATCTAAAGTTTCAGTTGTACGTAGCGATAACTTAACCTTGGAACTAACAAGTGAATTTCATATTCGTTCCAAATATATGTATACCAGTATCGTTCTTTATTTATGACAAAAATTACCCTCTGCAGTTCCATTTGAATTCCATATAAATAAATTGTTTATGATAAGAGAATTTATATAACTTACATAGAGGTATTATTGTGTAATTGTTACGTGACAAAACCAGAATAACAAGGACATTGGTTGTTACGCAACTGAAATGTGGAACTTTGAGGACGAGAACATTGGTGTGTTATGTGTATGAACTGCTGTTGCTGAAGGTAAGTTTGTAACAATTCAATTTATAAGAATGGGCCAAAGCAGTCAGCTTCTCTTCTTAGCCGCAGCAACAGGTAAACTCGTGTCGAATTCTGCCATTTCTTCCCGTGTTGGGTAGTTATAAGCCCTACATTTACATATAATGTCCTCCTTCCATCTAATTTGTGGCCGTTCAGATATTCTTTGCTTTCGTGCATGGCATGTCTCTTATTGAGGCCCATATTCCCACCAGATTTTGCCAATTCGCAGCTAAGCGTCCCTACATAGCACTTGTGAGCCTCTTTCTCAGAATAGCTAATTTACCTGCAGTTTTTTTGTCCCAATAATTGAGACCCTAGTAAAAGCTTTAACAGTGTCAGAATTTCTTCTATCGGTATTACAAACTAGCAAGTTCTGTACATTAATAATTTGAAAACAATCCTTTGACAAACACGAAGTCAGCGTACAACATAGATTAAATAAGTTCGTAAGATAAGAATTTCAAAGGTCCACTCATGCGGGAATAACTGAAACCGTAGAACTTTTATTACATTTTCCTTTAGCGATATTTTGGATCATTATTGAATTGGAACAATCGGTGTCCTCAAAGTAAAACGGTATACTTAGGTATTAGTTATAAATATGAGAAATGAATAATACTAATATTATGTAAGTTAGGTAGGCGAACGTAAAGTACCCACATATGTGTGATGATCAGGAGCAGGTTACATACATAGCTATTTGATAAAATTAACCGAACAAATGTATGTGAAATGTGTAACAAAATTACACTTCAAGTAAGAACATCAACAACATTCACAAAACGCAAAAATAACTTGAAACAGGTACAATAAGTAGGTAAAAAGGTACAACCTTTCATAACGTAATATTAATACATTGCGAGAATCATTTTATACATTAATGTTGTTTTTCTGGTGTACATACAATAAATAATTTTGGTATTGTATTGTATCATCATTTAGATCGTGTACTTTGTGTATATCTTTTATTTCATGTATTTTTTTCTAACAACGACGATATTTTTTGTTGTTTGAGAGATATTGTTTTTATTAATCTAATAGGTAGTTTTGGCTAGGAACTTGTATAATTCAAGTTGCCATGCCAATATTACAATTTTATTCGAGATATCATTTGCAAGTTCTTGACTGCAAATCTATGCTATGAAACTGGATAAATTTTTCGTAATACAAGTATGTTGTGTAGCGAGCGTATCAAAACAAACATTAGCAGTACTACTTGTAAATAGTAAAGGGTACTCTTTAGAGTGAAGTTTGAGAGGGAGCCAGCCATTGAACCCCTTCTTCTTTCATGGGAATAACTTCGGACAGAGGCGGATCGATAGCATTGACAGCCCATCAAGTAGCTTAACAGAATGAGTGCACATGCGTAGGTGTATAAGATATAGAGCGGAGGACCAAGTTCGTTACCCTACGGCATACTGAGACGCGACCCGCGATATCGACGGTTATCGGTCGACCGACGTGTTGTTAGTGGTTGCGGTGAAAGTCCGGGCTCCACCTGCTTGTCGTCTGCTAATATGTTAACCTATTTGACATTAAAGTATGAATATTAATTTTGGAGATTGTCGAGAACTTGCCAGAAACCTATAAAGCTTTTTTTTTTTTTTTAATTTTTTATTTTGACTACTCGCGTTTGTTACAGATAAGAATGAAATATGCTGTTAACTTAGTGAGGCTACATCCGTCAAGGGCTTTTGATACAAGGGTGACATTTTAAATCAATCAATTAAATCAAGTTTGGTCTCGTATGAAAATTATCATCATCATCATCAGCCCATACACGTCCACTGCTGGACATAGGCCCTCGTACGACGCCCCAAATAGCGGTCCTGAGCCGCCTCCATCCATCGACTCCCTGCGACCGCTACGATGTCGTCGGTCCGTCGAGTGGATGGTCTCCCATGTAGGATTTGCCATAATCACCACGCTTGGCAGGCGGATTGGTGATCGCAGTGTTGGTGTTGAAAAATACTCAGAAGGAAGCTGCTGCCCCTCCTCTGGTAGGTTCCCTCAGTCGGCTCTTACGACATCCACGGGTTGAGTTCAGTTCATTTATTTGTTCCATATTGATACAATCACGTACACTCGGAAAAGTCATAAACAATGGTATGATTACATACAAAATTCATCAGCAATAGCTTCGTCAATATTATAGAAATATTTACACAATAAAAAGAGTGGAGGTTGGAAGTTGAAGTGGAAGTTGTAGGGGTCAATATTCTATGCCGCGGCCCCACGGCATGAAAATTATACTCGAGTACATTTCAAAACAATAGAAAATAGTTATTATTTTTTCTTGCGTTTCTAGCGTGTATTTTATATAGTTTTTTTATATAATTCTACTTTTAATATGTACCGTAATCGGATATTTTATATACTCGGTGCATTCATATTAGAAATTTAATTTTACAAAGACTTAACTACGAATCTCTACCAATTGAGAGCTCTTGCAGGCTAGATCGAGCGGTCATTTGAATTGTTTTGAACTGATATTTGTACTCCGCATTCTACATCAAACTTAGCTAACCTCTTTGACCGTTTCAGATTAAGGAGAAAGCGAAAAAACATAAACAATTCCATTTTTAAACTTTTTAGACGGAGGATTTATGCTTACCCTATGGTAGGTATTACCCCTTTTTATTGATCCTACTAATATTATAAATGTCAAAGTTTGTAAGGATGGATGTACGAATATTTGTTACTCTTTCAAGTAAAAACTCCTGAACCGATTAGGCTGAAATTTGGTATGGGTATAGTTTGGGACCTGGAATAACATATAGGCTATTTTTTATCCCGATAAAAAGCGGGCGGCAGCTAGTATTTAAAAAAAAATGCCCTTTTACGTCTCGAAATTTCAAACCGTCGTCCTAACTCCGGAACCACTCGATACCCCTGGGCTCGAAATGATAAGAATGAAACTGAAACGGTCACAAAGATACTGTTATAGGCTAACCACTAATTAGGTAGGGTTAATAGGTATAATTTTGGTTATATTGCTTAGATTTTAAGATAATAAACAAATCGATCGGTCGCATGCATGTTGATCATCTATAGGTACTAATATTATAAAGAGGAAACATTTGATGATTGGTTTGCATTGAATACGCTCCGAAACTACTGAACCGATTTGAAAAATTATTTCACTGTTGGGAAGCTGGAAGCTACACTATGCCCGGGTGACATAGGCTAAGGTTTTATAATTTCTAATTTTGAAATTTTTGTTAAATACACGTGTGAAGCCAGGGCGGGCCGCTAGTTTTCAAATAAATGTTCACAACATTTCAGACTAATGTACGTTCACTATCTTACTCGTAAATATGTATTACAAAAGTATGTCAACAGTAAAAGTTGTTTTGGTTTGTACCTAATTTATATTTTCAATTTCGAGTGTTGTGTATGTAATCCTTTTTTAATTTGCTTCTTTATTGAAGCTGTTTCAGCAGAGTGGAGGGGCCTTACAAGTGGACATCGAATAGAATTTAAAAATCAATCTAAATGTAAATTTGAAGTATCAGTATGCTTGTCGTGCCAACGGTTTCCAATAACGAAGCATCAGTTTATCAAAGTAATTTATAGAGAAGTGGATGTGTTGGGTTACTGACCGTTCGTTCAGTTTAAAGCAAATAAATACACCAGCGGATGTTTGCCCTTACAAAAATATTATTGAGTTCGATGAAATAATAAACAGCGACCGTGCCGCCGAAAACATAATAAACAAATGATAATGTGATAATGATAACAGGAATGTCGTAACGTGAACTACTTACAGAATAGAGATTACATGTCATGTGACAAACAACACGCTCGCTCATTGATTCAGAATTAGGGGAAAGGAATATAGCTGAATAGAAACTCTGGTTAACTTGGGGCTAGCTAGATGTTACTGTGTTACATGCCCAACATTATTTATTTCTAAGATTTTGATTTGAAATTACTTGGAACTTGTATGTTATTAGGTACTAAGATTTCGAGTTCACAATGTAATCAACAAATTAGGGCCGCCATACACGGACTGCTTGGAGCAGCCATTATCGACTGCTTCAAGCTGCGGCTGCATAGCAATTACTGTCTGTTGTGCGTAGACACATACACGGAACTCGAGCAGTTCAACTGCTTCGGGCGGTCGTGCAGTCAAGCAGTCGCCAGGCATACACTTACTGCTCGAGCTGTCGCCTGTCCTCGCGCAGTTACCTCCGCCTGCGCTCTTCATTCCAGGTCGCGCGCGTTCCCCGCCCGCGGGCAGTTGGTATCAACGGCACTAGCAGTTATCAATGGGAGCTTCAAGCTGTTGACTATGACTGCAAGAGCGGTCCGTGTATGTTTATCAAAGGCTAACTGCTCGAGCAGTCCGTGTATAGCGGCCCTTAATGGTTAGTTACTGGAAACTCGTTTGAGAGTTCCCGAAACCTTGTTTCTGTTTCTCGAGGTCAGAATAAAATCCATACAAATAGTTTTAACACATCAGACGATGCATGACACATGACTTTCCCATCCATCACCATCACGCACGCAATGCTTATCGTGAAGATATCGACAAATCTTTTACGGCCGTTCATGTTTGGTATACTTTACCTTCCCAAGATATTTTTTTATGAACAATTTGTACAGAAGATTTTGGCCGATAAGGTTTGTAAATTACTATTCGTCGACGTGAATGTCACTATGACAAATAACTTTACTCCTCACTTGAATCCAAAAACATAAAAACACGCGTTTGAGTATAATGAAATCGGCGGCACAGACTAACTATACTTGTCGGTGGGTCGTCGATGATTTGTCATTTATACAGCGAACATTCAGTAGTTATCTAAACCCAATAATTAATTTCTTAATATAAGCGTAGCAAATTACTAATGTATTGTTGTGGTCGCTAAAGCAATAAAACCTCGCATTTATCACTTTTAAATCGGGTAGGTAGAAAAACTAAAGTTATTTTTGTCATCTTAAAAATGGTTGTTTATTATTCGATTTTATTGGTTTTGCGACCATACACGTTACTTCTTCGCTAGTTCACTTTGCTTATTACTATTTAGACTTTTGTTAGGTATTTTTACCTATACCTCACGGTTTCACTTTCACTCTATGGTGTTACAACGTGTAACACCATTCTTTCTTTCTAAATCTGCTTGTATACGAAATATTCATAGCTCCAAGCTCCAATAAACTGGTCCAAGTAAAGGGCCCTTCACTTTAGATATTTAAAATAATCGCTACTCAGTACGATTAAGATAAAAATTATGTTGCTAATAAATGCAAAGTTATCTTGATTATGTATATTCATTCGTACAAAGCAGCGCTGTAATTGGTGGAGAAAAATGCATCGACTGCGACGAGCAAGGCCCTAGCTCTCTCCGTGACCCAGATCTTAGGAATATATTATTATATTACTATTTATTATCTTTATCTGTTTATAAATTTTATGAACTAGAACGGGGTAAAGTTTAACAGGCCGAAAATTGTATTCATAGAGCTAGAGTAGCTACTGGCTCTACGGATTATGGATGTAGGCGGGTTAACTATGAACCCTATTTGTGTTGGACGAACATCAACCTGTGTTCAAATATTTATTATAAGACTCAAATAAATATATCGGGACGTAGCAGAACGTTTCTATTCTACTCAATTGATATAAACTATGTATACAAAGTCTGTTTGTGCACGCGGTTGCCTCGTGGTCGGCAGCTAAAAGTGTTACAAGCATAAGGAACTTTAATTGTTTAAGCACTTAGTTAATGTAGATCGGCTTTAAATTTTATACAGTTACCTATTGAAAACTCAGTTCGGACACTTTCCGCAAGCCAGTGTTGTATTCAATAAAGCAAAGAATGATGTGACATTCAGATATCTTCTAGATTGAATTTATTGAAAACTTGATGACCTTCGTTTTTGTCACCTAAATTTTTTCTTTTAAACCACCCCTGTTTTGGAGCAACATTAATAAAAAAAAAAGTCTGTCCAGCCATTTTGAAGTTTAAGTTAGAGAAACTAACGAACAGCAATAGATATTTGTATAAACAGATGACGAAGTTAAAACTTCTTTTAACCATCATGGTTATTAACACTTAAATAACTTACCATCATATGATCGTGTGTGTTGTTTAGGGTTAAAAAATTATGGGTGATTAATTAAATATCCCGTTAAAAGTGATTTTACATATACTTTAATACGCACCATCATTGAATGTGACGGTGATTTAACCAAAACTCAGTAAGCGAATAGTTTGAATGTGCGTGGTATTGAAGCGGTTAGCAAGGAGGCCCGTAGGGCTGTCTGGCCCTCCGTTGTTAATATGCTATTAGTGAGTCGTTACACGCGCATTACGATAACAATGCACGATATTAAAACTGTATTAATTTATCAATAGTTGACCGATAATAGCCGCTGCTGACGTGCTTTGTGCTACGACATTTTAATCAATGATTTCTCTATAGACATTTTATCAAGTTGCTATGCTATTTTCTTCTATGTCATCTTCCTCTCTTACAAAGTCGCAATGAAGTAAATACAGGATTGTAATTAGTTATTTAATTACAAAGAAAATCACTAATCAATCAAATAATAGAAACAAATTTGATTGTTGCAAACTTCGAACTTTCAAATAATATTGGTTATCGTAACTGCAACGAAGCAGCAAATATAGCACTGACACAAAATATAAGAAATCATGACAGACAGAAGGTGAATGAATATTGCGGACTTAATGTAAGAAGTACATACCTACAATGTACATAATGATCAGTGGTGGCGGGCAATATAAGGAATTGGGTCACACGTTCATATGTATACGGCGTAATCTTTTCGAGATTCCGTCCCTGTACAAAGTCCAAGAGGAAAACCCAAATCAAAACACGGACACGGACGGACATCAGCAATTAATTCGAAACACGAGCTAGTGGCATAAAAATAAAGATAAGATGTCTAAACAAAATCAGGCCTTCAAAAACATACACGTACACGAAGAGTCATTCATAATACATATAAGAAGAGATCTCCTAAGTACTTATCTCTTATTCTAAATGAGGGGACTACAAGTATAAGATGTTGAACTTTTATACTCGAATAGTCGAATGAATTTTATTGCGCATATAAAAAGCAGTTCAAAACGTATAAAGCTGACACGACAGTCTTTATGGTGTAATTCTTGCTGCCATTGGATGATGATTCAATAACGACGAAATCTGCTTTATTTGCCCATCAATTTTACTACTTTTCACAAGAATTTAAATTTATAATAATATTAAATAAAACATGAAATCTTTGAAGTGTGAAAGGTTCGGTACTTTGTAGGTAAGTATGTATAATGTGCATAGGTATATCATGAAAAACACGTTGATATTTTATGGCTCAGAACATGAATATTAGATTTTGATGAAATAACGAAACAAAACTCAGCCGACGAATCCAACTCGGATGGGTAGCGTTCGGGAAGCTTCGCAATATCTTCTCATGACAGATATCGCAGAGCCTCAAGACGAAAGTCTTCAATCAATGTGTGCTGCCAATGATGACCTACGGATCCGAGATGTGGTCGCTAACTATAGGCCTCGTTCATAGGCTCAGAGTCGCTCACCGGGCTATGGAGAGAGCTACAGACCGTTCACTATAAGATGTCCCCTGGCTGTCATAGTTCCAACTCAGTTCGAACATCACGTCAGGGGACATTATATGGTGAACGGTTTGTATGATTGGTGTTTCTCTACGTGACAGAAACCGGATTACGGAAATCCGTAGAAGAACCAAAGCCACTGATATAGCTCTCAGAATAAGTAAGCTGAAGTGGGCAAGTCATATAGCTGGCGGAACTGATAACCGATGGGGAGTAAAGGTTCTCGAGGAGCGGCCACGATGCAACGCGAAACGGAATGTTGGGAAACCGACGACATCGAACGGTCACAGGGAGTCGATGGATGGAGGCGGCTCAGGAACGCTATTTGTGGCGTCGTATTGGGGAGGCCTATGTCCAGCAGTGAGCGTGTGTGGGCTGATATGATGATGATGATGAACAAAACTCAAAAAGAAGTAATGTTGCAGAAGTATTCGGTGAATACGATATTTACAAGTACCGAAAAAATTCAAATAATTAATTTATTCCTGTATAACAGGAATAGATTATCGTTTAGCTGAGATTTTCATCAAATGTATATACGAAACCAAGGTACATCAAGTTAAAAACATATTTATAGGGTAATTATACTTTCCATAATTCTAGGAAATGCATAATTATATTGTGTGCGGAAACAAAAAAAAATATAATGTTAAATAAATAAATATTGTTGGAAAATGCACACAGCATCATCTAGCCCCAAACTAATTAGAGCTTGTGTTATGGGTAATAGATGACTGATATACATAATATAATATACACACACTATATGGTTAGATATTTTTTATTATACATAGAAAATAATACCCAGAACACCCGAGACAAATATAGAGATGAACAATCAAAATGGCATCGTCACTAGATTATGTAGATATTAGATTTAATGTATAAAAAAATACGTAATATAAAAAACCTAAGTAAATAAATAAATCCGGCCAAGTGCCAGTTGCTCGCATACGGAGGTTTCCGTACCATCGTACTTAACTATTTCGCAAACGGAATACTAAAACAGATCTATAAAACATTTGAAAAAACAAAATGCTATCGTGACATTCGTGACGCTCCGCCGCCGTCACCATCCAAGCACTGACCGCACACGACCGCCGACGTTGCTCAACTACGGTACTCAATAGCATGGACGTTGGATTGGAACCCTTAATTTTTAAATTAATTTATTTTATTTGCTGTCATAGTGGCTATAGTTTAAAGTATACAATTTTACTTGTCTAAGTGCTTATTTTGTAAGCCTAAAGAAAATAAAGTTATTGATTCTGAATCTGAAAAGTTGTACAGACCCTGACAAAATTGCAATTATCTACGTAATACGATTCAAAAGATACAGCCTCGACAAAAGTAGAGCAAATGTATGTATAAAAAAAACATTATTTTTTTTGTGATATTTATAAGATTTATTAAATTTTTATTATACATATATGTTGATAAATCCGCAATAGACATTCTGTGAAAATGTCCACCTTTTACTGTTCATGAGATACAATACAACCCGCAGAAGGGCGGACGGACAGACAGAGGGCTTAGTAATAGTCCTGTTTTCACCCTTTGGGTACGGAACCCTAATAATTGAAATACCTAGCCTATACTTCTTTCGGATAATGAAAGAAAACAATCAGAAATTTTGTTGTTATTGTAAGTTTCAAGTAGGTATGTAATGTATGTATATGGTACAAAATGTAAAGAAAGATAAGCCGGCTATACATAGTAAACAGCTGATTGTTTATGTCAACGTATGAACGAGAACGTACCACGAACAAAGGAAATTACACACAATGAGATACCAGCACTGCATTACGTATTGTTACGTATCTCAAATACCTAGAATATCTTAGTGTCATTGAACTCACATTTGGTTTACTTTTGTTTCAGCTAATTGCATCTTGACATTTTGCGAAATAAAAGCCACATTACTTAACCTAGCACTATTTTTATTAATTTTACTAACGTTTTTTAGTATCTATATTACTATATTGCTTTTGTAAAGGTTTAAAATTTAAAAAATCTATCGCAAAAACTCTTTTACTTGATAGGAATGTACGTTCGTAAACTCATCTCCAATCTGTGTTTGATGTTGTGCTTCCCAAGGGAACAAGCCGCGACCCCTCTATTATATTGCCTTTACACAAAGATAAAAGTAAAGAAGATAAAGTTCAATTGTTTTACTTATAACAATTGTCTTTATTACGGCCTGCCTTGCCCGATTCAGGTGTATAAAATAAGATTGATTAGTATAGTACTGATGCGTAACTGAAAATGAAGTAGAGAGAGCTTCACCATATCCAAGACAAGTAACTCATTGGGAATAAAGAATAACATAAGAAGCCCCTAGCCGAAGATAAATAAGTAAAAGTTTTACCTATCTAATCTAGGCTTCAATCTGGGTGTCTAGTGTCTAGATATCGAGAAGTCCAGAGTTCAACCATCGCATACGGCAAATTGCAGCGTAGTCGTCCCAGATCGCGAAGTCTCGTGACGCACGCCCCTCCCCCCATACTGACGACCTCCCCCCACAGTCGCTGTGCAAGTGGGCGCGGCTAAGGATGGGACTGGTCACTTTATCGAGAAATCTGCATATGATATGAAAGTGATAGGACATTGTGAATTAATTGTAACTAAATTATTTGACGCTCTACATAAAACGTAGTTATATATAGTTTTTGAGAACGCAGAGCTAAACGCTGCCCATCGAAATATTTTTTGTCATTCTGTGTTATTGAGCTGTATGTATGTATGTAGGTAAGGGATCTCAATTCTTTCTCAGATAAGTAACATTTATCAGGGGGATAAATTTATTTAATTTGTGAATTAGCCCAATCAAAGCTTACCAAAATCTGAAAAGAAGGTACGTGATCACGGGTCTCTACCGTATCTACCAAGTACCAACCTAATTTAAAATAGTCACGTAGGCATATTGAAATCAAGCCGCGATTTAAACACAAACTTCTAAAAGCAGAAACACAGACGGAACACTTAATGCGCCTTTACATGAATTTGATGCATATTTTAATATCCGTCTTTCGCTGATAAGGCGCTTTACAATTCAAATCGAGTTACTCAAATTTTAATTTCCCTGTCACAATCTTTAACGCGTACGACATTATCTTCGAATTATGAAGCTTATTTCGTAGAAAGAGAGCGTAAAGTTTCTTGATAGGAAAACGATGGCCGAAATACGAATGCAACTGGCTGGTGAAAGGAGAATTAGGCTGAATTAATAGCCATGCTCGGTCTGAGTCGGAGACTTCGTGTTAAAAAAATGCTGACAGACTGACACTTATGTTAATTCAAATTAGATGTTTATATACATATCTCCATGAGCATATTAAAAACAATTCATTCACAGCTACTTTCATCCACATAATTATGTACAACAATGACCTGAAACGAACTGAATATTTTTTTTTTGTAACCATCGGTTTTTTCATTGTACTCTCCTACACTATGATCATTTTCATATATAAATTGCTTAGTAGTTTATCGACAATCTAGCAATGCTTGGCACATCACTAGCCAAGGCGAAAACCATCGTAAAACAAGGCGTAACTACTAGTACTACGAGCCCCTTGCAATCGATGAGAATTTGATACGGATTTCAGGCGTATTAACCACTTTGCTATAGTGTTCAAATTGGCGGCAATTTATTATTATTATTATTAATTTCTTTTATATTGATCGAGAAGTGTGGCAAGCTCATTATTATCTTAATTCAGGCCTTTACGCCAAAATATGTAACGAACGATCAATAATAAACAATTAATTAAAAAGGGGGCATTCAATTTTACTAGACACGCGTATGTGTGTGACTTCGTTACTCTTTGACCACAACGCTGCTGGATAATTAGATAAAGATTTTTATAGAAATTTCCTCTTAATATATTAGTAATAGGAAATTTCTTACAATAAATCAAAAAACACCATCGCGATTATCGACACCTCGCAAGTATACACAAAAGATTGAATAAATACGTAACCGATCGAACTCACCATAACACAGCAACAGTTTTTTGCGAAAGGTGATAACTATGAATATTTATGAAAATGAATAAAACAATATTTTAGCTTTATATTCAACCTTGATATGGGAATCTGAAAATTGGTTTGAGCTAAGGCTGTAGATAAGAATTGTATAACTTGTTGTTGTGAAATTCAAAATCAGAAATTAAGGCAAATTATATGTAGAATTGTGTATTTTTATGTAAAAGTGTTCTGGAATTTAAGAACAGCGAAAAGAAGTGTATATTTAATTAGTATTGTATTTATGTACTTAACTATTAGTATACATACATACATGTATACATACATAATGTATACTAATAGTGCATTACATTTAAAACAAAAACAAAGTTTTGCTTACAACAGCTTACAGTGAAAACATCTCACCAGAAAAAAACAAACCCAAGTTTGACTGAATTGACTCAGGAAATTTCTTCTTAGATATACATATGTACTTACAAGTGTAGTTCGTTTTATCAGTAATGTGGCAGACAGTGGCGGGATAATGCTCATAGTGGTAGGTAGACATTAGGTAGATAAACAAGAACTACTGAAAGTGAGATCGAGGTCGAAACTACGTTCAAAAAAAAAAGTATGCTAGATGAATGTAGGTTTTAGATCACAAACAGCTCTACACCTTCAATACCTTTTTACATGCTTCAAGCATCACTTGAACATCGATATCGATAGCAACAGGGTCAGGGGAGGGGGTGCCACAAGTGTTTGCTCGACTCCACCCTCGCCACCTGTTGCCAGGACAACTTTATCGCTGTCTTTAGTATCAGTAAAGATGTTAAGAAATGTTATTCAATTGAGTTCTTTGCTTTCTCTACTTATCTGTTCTACCTATAGGCTTTTAATATTTTTAGGGAGATAAAAAGTAAATGGCCTATTCAGTACACCTTCAGAAGCTTCAGAAGGCTTTCTCTTTTGAAATGCAAACGTGAAAGACTTTTATGTGATCTTAGAATTAAAATTTAATCTTTATTTCGTGGAAAACGACTTTCATGTCCTGGGAAGGAACATATTTCTTTAATTGACTAATTAATATTTACAAAAGAAGTAAAATTTCTGGGATAGATTAATAAATGTTTCTTAGCATCTTCTTATTATTGGGAGCGCAACCTAATAATACTTAACTAAGTCCTATCGTATTTCATATTTTAATCATGGCTGATTGGAAGTAATTTTATCTCTTATTCACTAATTTATTATCACTTTAACTATTGTCTTAACAGAACCTCGAAGTTAAAGTTGTCACATCTCCAAAAGACCTTAGATTGCTACCAGACGAGCGAGTTTTCTCAGTGAATCCGGTCCCTAGAAGAATGTGGACCGCTTTTACCGGATACGACCTCAACGCGTTTCCATTTCGTGTTCCAAAAGGCGTTGCCAATGGTTCTTAGCAATACTTAAGTATGGTTTCAGAGAGTAAATTAATGGATCTTCGATAGAGTAGATGGCATGTTGCTCTTTGAACAAGGAAAGGTCCGCTAATATTGCCCGGGTATGTAACGGTGCTGAATGTAATTTGAAATTGACGACGTTTACGACTTTATGATTGCTGTTATTTTGTCTCGCAGAAAGGGTCACGTTCTCCCTGTCCTTTAGCCAACGTTGGGTATATAATAAACGTACGCCCTGCGCAGGCTTCACTATTGTATGTGAGTCATCATCCTGGACAACAGGGTAAATTTGTTTCATTCTGAATCCAACATATTCTGCGGTTGCATTGTTATCTCTTGCAAGGACGAGATCGTATGTAAGCTCCTCGGAGGCATCCGCTTCAATTCAAACCTTAATTGAATCTGTGATCAATAATTGGGTGTATTGACCCGAATGACGTCCGTGCTGGACCTTGCCTCTCACTTCACCAACGTCATATGAATTCCCCCCAACTTTTTTGCCCCTTTATTTTGCAATCAAGAATATTAATCGCCTTAAGTAAGCAGAGACCCGAATTTATTTTTAGCTTTTACGTTCTTGTTTTATTATAGAATTTATATTCGCTGTTTTATTTTTAAGTAATTTTTTTGGTTCTCGCGGTTTTTAAGCATTGTTGAAGGAGTATTATGGTAGGCAGGCATTCTTTTAGTTTTGAAAGGCATTGTATTTTAAATCAAAATCAACATACGCGATTTATCGTCATTGACACAAAATTATTTTGAAATAATGCTTGCGGTATATAGATATGTGATGTGCTTTATTTAGCCCTCTGCATAATTTTGTAGGTAAGGTACATAGGTACTTAACGAGTTTAATTTTGTTCGACTGAAAAATTTGTAGTTTCTTGATTCGAGGAGGATTTTAGTTGTCTATTTCATGCCTCAAATAATATTTCTTACGTTAGCATTAGCACAGCTCTTAGTACCTGCCATGTTTAAGTTTTTTTTTTTATAAAATTAGTAAACGAACACAACACGCATATATAACACGTACGAAGCATTATACAGTTTTTCGACCTAAAATAGACGGTGACTGTAATACGATGCGATAGTAAGATTAAATGTGTGATTAGATACCACACATTTAATCTTACTACATTAAAAAGAAACAAACGTGTTTTTATTTATAAATTCGGCGCCGCAACTTTAAAATAAGGAAAAACTGATAGATATTTTTAGATTATACGCATGCTACAAAAGTCACGATGAATGAGCAAAAACTTGGCGTGGACGAGTTTACAGTGTTGTTTATTGAACGTGACGTGGAAAAGGATCGTTTGGACAGACTACATTCATGGAGGCAGAATCGACATAGGCTGGTCACAACCGGCAGAAAAAGCTTTATATACGCGACAGGGAATATATCGGTTGTGCCAACGTCTACCGAGTTAAGTGAAGAAGCTAGATGTGAACCTAATCTGTGGACTGGTGCTAGTGAAGTGCACGTTACACCAATGATATTCTATATTTGTAAAAACTCATTACTCAGTTACACGGGTTGTATACACCCTACCGTACAAATAGTAGAATAAATTTTTTTCGCTACGATAGGTAAATGTGATGATAAATCACCCCGTGAGAATTTGAAAGAGAAACATATTCATGAAATATATTTCACTAGAATTTGAAAAAGAAACAATTTTATGAAACACCTTTCCACTAGAATTCTATCTCGCTCGATGATTTCCACGGTAAGAAACGGACGCAGCGTTTTGTGCCTTTGGCATTTCGTTATATTTTCCCTTAGAGCATTTAGAACTATTTTCCCAATGCAACTATTAAAAAAAACTCCATGATCATGTAATGCAATGTTTTCATATAAAATCCGTAGAGTGATGTTACATAATCATATGACAGACAATTAAGTCTTAGGTCCTATTACGGTACCTAAATCCTCAGGTGTAGGATTTTATCAAAATAAGATTGGGTGACTAATAAATAAATAATTCTGGATGCCTTAAGTATATACATAGGTATTCAGTTCACAATCCACATTCCCCACGGATTACGGGCCTGCGTCATTTTAATTCTGCATAATTTGACACTTCCACAGAAGGGTTGGTCAGTCGTTCAATGACGCACGTGCAACCCTTGATCACCTTCGGTCGGATGAGGAAAACCCACTATTATCGCACCGCAACTATCACAAGTAATAAACGACCTTGCTGCAAACAGGATAAGTTTCATTATAATTTGAGATATGATTATTGGATTCTTTACGTTAATTAACCAAGTTGGTCTTGGTATTGTAGTCATTTGTAATGACGCGAGTAGCGAATTTATCAGGCGGACTTGATCATGAACATTATATTTATCTGTTCTATATACGCACTTCTTATTGTAAGCTGTGACGATTATTAAGGTGGTAACTGGTAACCTACCATCTTTAAAACAAAGATTTATATCTTTGCTTTATAACGTATAAATGCACAGGCACAGAGTATCGTATGATAATACATAAATAACGTATATTTAAAGTCATCTACGTAAGTGGCAATCCAAACGAACGCTATATAATCCACAAATATATAAAACACAAAAAATTTATAAATCCTACTAATATTATAAATCTGAAAGTTTGTGATGGATGTATGGATATTTGTTACTCTTTCACGCAAAAACTACTGAACCGATTAGGCTGAAATTTGGTATGGGTATAGTTTGGGACCTAGAATAACATATAGGATAGGCTATTTTTATCCCGATAAAACTAGTGCTAGCAGCTAGTTATATATAATACACATGCACACACCCCTCCCCCACGCACACAAATAATGCAGTGAGTATCTTGTACGTACCTATTTAGTTAAGCCCTATAGACGAAGTAACATTACCTAATCTGTGCCTGTAGTAATAATTATCATTTCATTTGTCATTCATAACTGTATGTAATGCACTTTATCTTTCCCAAACCTTACATTTACCTAGTAATAAGGTGTAAATCTTTTCTGGCTTCATTATATCAATGTACTATCATATGTTTATTATGTAAAGCTGTGACTTATAAGGATGGGAGTTATTGGATATTTTGGCTACCGGTCATTAGTTGGGTATTTTGTTTCAATACCGCTAGTACCAACTGGTACCCAATAACGTTACAATACTCTATACCTGTCCTGATTTCTACCCAATATATTACTAACCGATTTGGTTAGAAATTAACGGCGCTATAGTCCGTAAATCCCAAAGATTTTCGACACCGTGGTGCAGTTGGTTAGCGCATCCCCGTATTCAGGGGAGGGTCGCGGGTTCAAGTCCCGCCGGAGTCATAAATTTTTGGGATATTATGAAATTCTTTGGTTAGAAATACCAAATACTTGTTGCAGCTACATAACTTTACGGGTGAACGGTCCGCTAGTACCTATGCGTAGATGATAGGTAAGTATATAGGTATTGAAGCGTGTTGGGTAGTTATGGCTCACGGTCGGTTAGGCGCGATGCTCGCTTTGCACAGTTATTCCCTAGCGGTATGAGGATTTTACAATAGC
This sequence comes from Eupithecia insigniata, assembly GCA_947859395.1. Lineage (NCBI taxonomy): Eukaryota > Metazoa > Arthropoda > Insecta > Lepidoptera > Geometridae > Eupithecia > Eupithecia insigniata. The sequence continues at coordinate 1,536,265 of OX401996.1, forward strand.
GTTAGATATGTTAGGACCATGCTAACAGGTACTGAGTTAGTTATTGAATACCGGACTCATCTCTAGGGACTTACCAATAAAGAAAATAGAAAATATAAAAAAAAGCAATCTTAGAAACCATCCATTGATAAATAATTTTAAGATATTTTTTGCTGAAAGTTAAAATTACGAGCTCTACATTGTCGTTATTGCTTGTGCCTGCAAAATGGGTAAGTGGTTGTATGATCGTTCTAAAAATAAATAAAATTACAAAGAAAATAATAATCAAATTATATAAACAAATTAAACTAGTATTAACGATTGAAACAATTGAGTTGACTGCAGACTGTTGCAAACAATCTACAGATAGCTCAACTCGTCCATATAAATACCAGTCGGAAGCGTCCCCAAGAGGCTTGCCAAAAAAATTTAAATAATTGACATTGAATATTGTGAAGAGACTGCCTCCTATCGTAACTTCATTGTGAATATTGATGGGTAGGTACTCAATACTCAATATATTTATTGTAGTCATCACATTGGCTTAATAGGTAGGTAATTTAGTTAAGTAAGTATCACAATGTGAACCCTGTTGGGCGTAAACAACAAGTGGAAGGCAGGCCGAGGTTGTTTATGGTTAAAACTAAATATATGTATGTATTGTAGGTACCGATGTAAGTAGTACCTACTTGTCTAGTTAATAATAATAAAAAGATTCGCTAGGAAGTTGGATCAAGGGTCAGATTCAAAAGGCTCCTGGACTATGCGCGTATTGTCAGGAAGTTCCTCTCTCTGCAGCCCTAGTCACCGGCCGCTTGAGCCTAGCTTCGCGGCCGGTGATCCACCGTTTTGATATATTTTTTACCGTAGCTTAGTTTTATATGTTACGTATTGTATTTTCTATAGTAAAAAATGTATTTTTAGCGAGATTTAAAATAAATGTAGTGAAATAAAAAGATTCGATTATTGTTAATCAATTAACTGAAAAAAAAAAATTGTCATTATTTTTATGTCATTTTGTTGTTTAAGGTAGTGTAGGTACTATTCATTTAATCCTTACTAATATTATAAATGCGAAAGTAACTCTGTCTCTCACATTTTCACACCAAAACTACTGAACCGATTTAAATGAAATTTGGTACACAGGTACTTCAGAGCCTGAGAAAGGATATTTTTTGATGCCAAAAAAGGGATGTAAGGGGTTGAAAGAGGAGTTGAAAGGTTGTATAGAAGTATCGTCATTTTTAAAGCTAACAGCATGGAATTAATTTTTAGACTGTTAATTAGATATAATAAAAAATGTCATTTAAAGTTTCTACAAATTTTACCGGCAAGGGGGTAAAATATCAAAGGGAATAGGGGATTAAAGTTTGTATGAAAGTCACACTGTCACTATTACACGCGGACGAAGTCGCGGGCACAGCTAGTCGATAGTAAAACAACCTCTGTTAATTCGCGTCGCTTCGCATCATAATCACTATTCAGATATTTACAAATTGCTCTATATATGACGTCAATACAATATACATAACTACAAAGCATTATGGGTTTTCGTCGACATTTAAACATAGCTTTATACGGGTGCGTTACATATTAATGATAAAACCGCCAAGTGCCGGTCACCTCGCACACGGAGGGTTCCGTTCCATCATACAAAACTTTCGCAAAAGAAACCCTTATAAACGGCGTTTTTGTTGGATCGAAAAATAAACAAAAAGCCAACATGATGGTTCAAGAGACAGCCTTGACATTTGTCAATATTTATATTTAGTCTATATTTATAGAGCATAAATATCCGTAAAATATTTGTTCTTGCATGCCCCGTTTAATTTTTATATTTATTTTTTACCTGTTATAGCGCCAACAGATTGATGACAGAGATGAACAGAACATTCTGTGTAAAATTTCAACTGTCTACCTTTTACGTTTCATGAGATACAGCCCGCTCAAGGGCGGACAGACGAACGGACAGACAGCGAAGGCTTAGTAATAAGGCCCCGCTTTCATTTTATGGGTAAGGAATCCAAAATATTGCTAAAAAAAAAAAAATTGTACAAAATAAATTTTTTGTACTACTTTTGTGAACTTGCACCGTTATAGACAGTTCATTTGTTGACTAGGTGTGTAAAAGCGCGTGCGCGATAAATACACGATAAATAATCTTTAATATACCTGTTATAGTGTGTAAAATTATTGCCGTATTAAAATAAATTATAAAAATAAAAGAAATATGATTACTGACGCGACGACGTCCATACCAGTTGAATACCTATCAACGAAGTTATGCAATGTCGTCGGGCGCGATCAGTTCACTTGGATAGGTGAACGCATCATAATGAGCTCTTTGCTTTATGATTTTTTAAAAATCCGTTTTTAAGTTTCCTTTTGCGAAATAGTTATGTACGGAATCCTTCGTGGTCAAGTAACTCGCACTTGGAAAAATTGGGAAATAAAACCGTTAATTTTATTTCCACAAGGATCTAACAAAAGAGTTGCCACAAATCGTAAACCATTTTCTATGCTGTGTCCTAGCCGAATTTTCGTCACGTCGTCGTCGGCCAGTCTTAACGCAGACTAGCCATGTAAGCAGGACATATTTTAATGAACAAGTCTGTGCGCAAACACAGGTGCACTCTCTATTCCCTTAGTCTCATAATCAGATGGGACGGCATGGCAGACCAACACCCCCACCAACTTCCTGACTCCGGAATAAGGCAGCAACTGTGATTTTTTATGCTACCGTGATAAAACTTGCTTTAAATTCAATGTTACTTTTAGAGCATTAATACCATTAATAACATAATAAGTACTTATTACCAAATATTATATTTTGGACTAAATTAAATATGCTAAAATGCTCTAGAAGTACATACCTTAAAAGTAGGTAATCTTTAAATATGGGAAGACCTCCCACTCGATGGACCGACGACATCGTAGCGGTCGCAGGGATTCGTTGGATGGAGGCGGCTCAGGACCGCTATTCGTGGCGTCGTTTGGGGGAGGCCTATGTTCAGCAGTGGACGTGTACGGGCTGATGATGATGAATCTTTAAATATTATACAGGAATATATAATGTAGGTTTTTTTCCTCCTTTCCCTATCCTGTTTCAGCTTTATGGGGAAAAGTGGATTAAACCATTTATCGATCAATAGCTTATTAGGTAAGGAGTATCAGATTTCATAACATTGGTGCTATAGTAGCAATGGCTATCATCCTCAAGGGACACAGGGAACTTCAGGAAATCTTCAGTTAATTATCCTGTTTACCAGGTAGCAAATAATCTGTCTGTATAGATTTGCAAAGGTAGGAAAATTACGTATTTATTATGATGATAGAAGATAGATTAAGACACAGACACAAACAATATTGTATTTGCGAAAGTTTAGTTGGATAGACTGTTGTTTGTTACTTTTTCATATAGAGTATCTTTTTCATGATAAAACTACAATGGATATGAGACTCATATTTAGCGAAGTTTTAAAGTAAAGTTCAATTAATATACTTTTTCTAGAAAAGAAATACTTACGTGTGCGGAGCGTATAAATGAGTATTTAGTAACTATTTATAATAATTTATTGCGTACCTAGTGTAGGGCACGCGCGACGTATCCGAGTTTACTTATCTAATGCTAGCACCAGTTTCTTTGTACGCTGCTGATTTAAAAATCAATGATCAAATCTCTTGTCGTACGTCACTCGCCGACGTGACGTAGACCAGTATAAAAGATTGACTTAAGATTGATTTATGTAATTAAGATTAAACCTATGTACCTACCTAAATACCTAACAATCGAAATTGCGGTGCCCAACAGGGTGTATGTACCTACTAACGTTAGCTATAATTAGATCATAAGCTACCCAACCTGTGTACATATTAGCAATGAATAAATGACATAAAATAAAAGAGCAAAAGAGTTTTGATTGACTGATTAAATAATTTAGAGATGATCTACGCACGAACAACCGTTGTAGCAATTAACATCCACCCAGTCTTTTTGTTTTTGTTCAGCACTGGGAAAACCAGCGATTTTCCTGGATTTGCTATTCAGAGTTGAATGACTAAACATCATTACCATGGCTCTAGTCAAAGTTAAGCTATCCAGGTTTATTAATTACAGTGCGGTTTATGGTCATTTCCTGACTGGTGTGGCTTTAGAACAAGCGAATTACAAATACACAATAAATCAATGAACATTAGGTACCGCATTGATTGAGACATGTATTTATTTATATTGTTTTGTGTCCGCGGTTTCGCCCGCGCACAATTTCATAGGTTTAAATATTTTTGCGGGGAACCCTAATTTGCCTTCAGAAATCCTTCATCTTTATTCTGCATCGGTACGGCCGTCTTTAAACGCAACCAAATGTTTGTTTATCTTGGAGCAGACTGATAATATTGAGATGGCCTCAATGTGTTTTGTCATTATGTTGGCAATTAAAATAATTTTGAGACTGTTGATTGAATTTAGGCCTTTGTTGTTCTGTGCCAAGCAAAAACAACAAATAGGATTATAATATGATTTACATTTTACGGATTATAGATTCTGAGAATTTTTTGGAAGTAAGCATAAAATTCATAAGTTATGCCGCTTGGTTGCTGCATAGTTAGTTGGCGTATGGGCTGAGAATTATGTTTAAGCTTGTGTCTTCTTACCCACGGACACTGATTTATAGGATAAAAATTATGGTTTTAATCTACGCTTATAACAACCCGTTTTAAAAAATTTAGTCCGATCCGTTTAGTAGTTTTGGGTAACAGACATCCATACAAACTTTCGCATTTGAATCGTTTATTTAAGCAACCCCACATGTCACAATTTTGCAAAAAGTGAGTTGCGTATTGCAATTCATGCGGAACGGGTAAATACTAAATACATAAAGAAACCACACAACTCCTGCTGCATTCATGCAATTTATAGCCAGTCAAAAGATGTAGTGGAGAAACGCCATAAGTCCAGGGATATGTGGGGTTTCTCAAATACACAAATAAAACTATAATTTATGTTAAAAATTTACTAAAATCTTACTGATATTTTTAAGCTGACATGATACCAGAACCATTATACACTAGGTAACAAAATACAAGATTCTAAATCCATTAGATTTTATTGGATTTTGAATCTTGTGTGTTGTAGTGTATAATGGTCGTAGTAAAGTCACAAACACATCAGTGCAATAATCTTATTATCATTAGTACATTTTTTTTTCAGTACAATGTTTTTTGTTCTTTCTGTAAAACGGGGTCTCATTTATGGATATATTAAGGGTCTCTCAAATAAACGATTCATCCTACTGATATTATAAATCTCAAAGTTTATGGATGGATGTATGGATATTTGTTATTCTTTCACGCAAAAACTACCGAACCGATTAGGCTGAAATTTGGTATGGGTATAGTTTGGGACCTGGAATAACATATAGGCTATTTTTTATCACGATAAAACGCGGGCGAAGGCGCGGGCAGCAGCTAGTGCAGTAATATGTACGAGTAGGTGCATAAAATAATCTGTTAGATAAGTGAACTGTACCCACTGGTCTTAAATGCGTTGATATACATGACCGCTTATCTCGTAGCCACACAAACATTGACCAACGTGATGGGCCGTGATTCACTTCATCACCGCACGCGATTTCCGTGTAAGGTTGTATAATAATCTGTGTTAATTAACATCATTTTGCAATGGCTGCATCTGAAGGTCTCCCGAAGCGAACGAAGCGCTACAAACTCTTCAAAGAAAATTAGTAATGAAACAGGAAATCTCGTAAATTCTATCTGATGACGTCACCTTGCGAGTCGAATGCTGTGTAACAGACCAATAAATGCGGATTACTTTAATGGTAATATGCTATTTATTAATTTAACAAAAAAATCTACAATTATGTTTTCCCATTATTTTAAACAATTTTTAACCCAGTCGAATTAGCTCAAAAAAAGGGGCAAAACCGGAAAAAAAAAACGTGTAAAGCGGAAAATAAAAGAGTTAATCAATAAACAAAAATTTACGATCAAGTACCACGCAAAACAAAATTTAGACTGCCAGTGACCACCAGATTTTCAAAGTAAAATTGCTACTTTAAATTTTTTCCGTATTAAATCCTAATTCGACTGGGCTATCTTGGAAAATCATATCAACGCTATTTTATTTCAAAGATTCTATTTAAGTACCATATTTACTTTGCATGACACGCATGTCCGGTCACATTGCAAAAACGGCGTAGTATGTAATGCATAATGTAAGTAATAATAACTAAGTACCTTAGACATCCTCCTGTATTAAATTGTCCTTCAGATGCAAAACATTTGAGGCATGTGGCTTTCTGTACTATCTAAATACTAGCTTCTGCGTGCGGCTTCGAACGCAGAAGCTAGTATAATGGCGAAAAATATGGCATTATTGTATTATTTAGTTTCTATATTAGGATTAACATGAATTTGCAAATTGTTAGAATAGCAAGAATTTATATTCTGTAGGTACTTAATACTTAGGAATTCCTTCGTACGATAAGATATTATATTACTATGACGTGACAAAAGGTAGGTTAGATTGTCCCCAGCAACGAAAACCTTGCATTTTTCACCTGCACGCGAGACACGACATTCTATTCAATATCTTGTCAGTTCGGTCGGTTTACGGGCCTACAATACTTCGCCATACCCGCAAAAATCATGGTTTTTTTTCTTTTTTTTTACGGTAAAAATAATAGTAATTTTGAAAATTTAAAAAAATATAACGCCTGCTATAAATTCTGTTTGTTTACTGTACAAAGTATCGAGGCTCATTTTAAAGTATTTATTTAATGGCGACGATTAGTGACGATTTATTGTACAGTTTAGAGCAAACTTTGGGATTTTTTCTATAGAGAAAATTTTATGAAATCGTGTTTTCGATACAGAAGTATAGAGTAAGTCCTGAACTTTAACTTATATACATACATTTGAAAGTTAAATATTAGATAGATAGGTAGATAGATGTTTTATTCAGAAACACTTAAAACTAAACAGTTTGGTAAAAAGGTAAAAGGTACGATTTCTTCCAGGCAACCAAATATTCAGTAGTTTGGAAGATATGGACATCCGGCGAAGTTGAAATAAGCAATTTGAGGTAGTATTAAGTATTTTAACTTCAGTCCTATAACGATAAGTTTATCACACGCTTTACTATAATGTCGACAAAAATGTTTGTATTTGTTATTTTCAAGTGATAAGCACTATAAACACAATAGAAGAGCCATGGTATAAGAAAACAAGGTAGGTAGGTAACCTATGCTCTTCCGAGACACGATGGTCACATGGGTGTCTCCAGGGTAAGTAATAGACGTAATCGGCGAATGAGAAGACGAATCTGTTTTCTGGTGCCACCAGTAGCTTAAAATCGTAACTCCCGAGCTCCTTGTATTATCTGTTTGTATCTGATAAAACTATGTAGTTTAGTATTTACCAATTTATATAGACTTTTATTTCGTTTGTTCTAACGCAGCTGTTTTCACTGATCTAACAAACATAATTGACGATTGTAATTTTTTATTGATTTTTCAATTAACCCTTATCACATTTGTTTCCCAACTTCCACATTTTGTTGAAATAAAGTGGCAACTGGACAGTGACGTCACCTGGAGACACTCCCGGAAGAGCAGACCTGTTTTCTTGGATCATGAGAAGACCATGTTCATCCGCCTGAATTGTCACATCGAATCCTTTAAAATGTTATTTGATGGAAGTATCAAGTATGTTAAGGAGTCCATTAAAGTATTAAACTAATAACATAATCGATATAAAACAAATCGGCCGGCACTGGCAACATTGCTGTAAAGTTGTTGTTGATTCTAAAAATTATACGTAGGAGCTAAATATTACGAAGAACCATTGATCAGGTGGGTATTGTAAGTCGACGATCATACGGGCACCAAAACTATAATTCATTAAAGCATTATTATAATTATAGCTAAAAATTATAGCTGGCTGTTCATTGTGAAAATAAAATTAGGATATATGAATAATGTTCTCACATTGACGGTTTGCATGCTCTGTGGTTTGCATTCACTTTTAATGTACTCACATTGACAGTTACAATCACTTTTAATAAACTGTGACTCGAAAGAATCCATCAACGACAACAACCGACAGTCTATTTCATATTAAGTAACAAAGAGAACATGCAAGGGCTGGTTTCGAGACCCAATGTCCTTCCTCGCCGGTGAGTAAACACGAACTGACGCCGTGAGCGGAGGGACGATATAAACACCATTAGATACATTATATTTAATTGAATATAATTACGCGAAAACCACATCTATGACGTCGGGTCACCATTATCGGTTACGACTTACGCGTCATGACGTTTACCTAGAAGAAATGTGCTGTGGGCACGACTACTCGCTATTCATCTCAATTAGGGTAATGCGGCCAGGGGATATTGCTTGCGGTGAGTGGAAGGATAGATTATCCTCCGGGAAGGAAGTTTTATTTCCAGTCTAAACTTAAGCTTTGTGGAGCTGTTAGTTGAAAAGATCATAGCATTTGATAACAGAGTGTCACGTATGTTTGTCTAAGTTTATGGAACTGATTACTTGAGAAGCCTTGCTATCTAATGCAAGAGGTAAATTTTTACAAGCTTTTATGGAAATTGCAATGTATGTTTGTTCGGGTGGAATCTAGCAACTCAATTTTAGACCAGTTATCCTCAACAGATTGAGCTGTATGGCATACTTATGTAAGTTCTGTAACAATGCAATGTCATGGTACCAGCGAGCTGGTCTGATGATGGAAACCGCAGGTGGCCGTGGAAACTCCTAAACGAAACGACTTAACCACCTCGACTTTGGTTGGGTTCGTTGGATTTGTCTTCCCAGGTACTTTGGTCCTAGATGATATAAAAGCTTGTAATTAAAATATTTATAATAGATTTAAAAAACAATACCTTAACTGGCTTCATAATACAAAACGCATTATGAAGCCATTTTCTTAATGCTTTTTGCACACATAATGAGATAGAGACCGGTTTACTAGAATTTAAAAAAACTGCAAACTGATTAAATCTAGTTGTTAGCGAGATATGTACATATGTATGTATGTAAAAGGTGTAACGATAATCCAATATCAATTATATATAAAAATAGTGTTCGCCTGTAGTCCAGCCTTTTCTCCATGATCATTCACTGCCACTCACCTGTGGTTGTAGTGGTAGAAAGCCCTATGCGTGCACTTGCAAGTAAGGGAGTTTGGTTGTTGTAGGTGCAAGTGAGTGGATGTGGGTGGTAAAAATGTGTAATGTGATACTTCTATCCTTTTCTAAAACATTGTACGACTCATCTATGTTCGGGACAGTGATGAAAATGGCGTAAATAACATTAGTGTGCGATAATATCGAGAACTTTTCTACTATATTTTAGATTTTTCCAGAATGATATAGAATATTCCAGATTTTTCCAGAATGTTCTATTCTAGAGTATATAATCTAAAAAAATAAAATGACGTAGGATCGTTTATCTATCACAGTCCTGAAAGCTCTTAAACGTTCTAGAATGTTCTTTAATGTTGCAGAACGATCAGGGGGCCAATTCTACGCATCACGTGATACTTTATCGAGTGATACCTACTCATTGTTACGGGATAAAAATATCATGTGATACATATCGAGTACCGGCAAAAACTGCATTCTCGTGCGACTTATCGAGCAACTCATCAAATAAAAACCCTCGATAAATATCGAATTGCAGATTTTCCAGAATACGCTTGTTTATCACTCGATATTTTGATAGTTCTTGCCATATTTATAGAGTAGATATATTGCCAGAATTGCCCTCCTGTAAAGTTAAAAATGATCTATCATCGTCCAGAATACTCTCAACCGTACTTGGATTTTCTAGAATAGTTGAAAATAATCTTAAAATTTAAAATGACGTAGAACTGTCTGTTGTCGAATGGAATGCTCTCAATCGTTCTAGAATGTCCGTAGATATCTTTGAATAGTTTAAAAGATTCTGGAAGAATTCTGAACTGACTGAGATAATCAGTATCATTGTTCAATATTATTGTTTTCTAACACATTGTACGACTCATATGTATGAGCTCGGAACAGTGCTGAATGGCGTAAATTACATTAGTTCGTGATCATATCGAGAACTTTTCTACTATATTTAAATTTTTTCAGAATGTTCTGGAATATTCAAGACTTTTCAGAATATTCCTGAAAATGATAGAAGGATATTACGTACACATACGTAACAGAGAGAGCTGATTTTTTAAAAATTTCGACATCTCATTTGTACTGCAATATTTTTTCAAACTCTAATGAATGGCTTAGAATATATAGTAGTCGCTGAGATATTCAAGAGGGAAGAAGGACGGACAGAGCGAGACCATAAGGATTTCAAAACCCAACACGAAAGCCTAAAACGGGGCCACACCCAAAAAGGTTCTTACAAAATGTTTAAATTGTTTTAACGAAGCGTCTATGGGATTAACTTTACTTTCCTCATCTCTACCGCCATTAAAAATATAAGTGTTGAACAATCAATATCGTCATGGATACGATCTGACCGGGTTTCGTGCAGTCAGTCGCAAAGTCGCGAGCTGACTCGAATTTTGTTTACTTACAAGGCAAGCACGTTGTCTTGCTACTCAGTCCAATACATAAATGAATTAAGTCGAGGGCTTGCTTGCGTGCTAATAACATTATGCAATAACGCAGGCCGGACCAGTGCGGCTCTGTGACTTGGCTCGTGCCTCGCCTCGTGGTTTCGAGCACGATGTAAGAACGTGCTTTAAAATATCTCGAGGATCTAATCTTAGGAAGAGAGTGAATCGATATTCCGATACACCCAAGGACGGTTGCGGTCGCACTAAGAATATTTTAAATGCGAGTTGTTGACGTACTAACGAAATCATCTTTCTGGTCATCGAACCAGGTAATATCTTCTACCTACGTAGTTAGAACTCGTTTTAAAAACACAAACATTATCTTTTTTGCAGTCTTACCTGGCGTGGAGTCGTCTAATTTTAGAACAAAACAGGTAGCTATTAATATTTACTACTAACTTGTAATAGTACCTATAAATAGGTATTTTTACAGCGTTAGGCCATTTTGCAAAAAGGTATAAGTAATAATACCTAACCAGGGATGAGGGAAAATTCTCTCGTCCCTGGACCTAACATCCAAATTGAAAACAAATTACCTACCTACATATCAACATTTGTATTTTGCTTTAAAAAATAGTATCTATCATCCTGTTTTCAGATGTAATGTAATGTTGTACTTTTGTCCTTTTATTCATAAGAAATAGGTACAATTTTAAATTCAACGTTGTTATTTCAACGCTTGGGTAAAGGTAACTGTTTCTTATTCGAGGCTTACCATATCTCGAGTTATTTTTGGATTCTGATTATTTTTACGAGTAGGTATGTAGCGGAATAAGAATGGAGTGAGTGTTACGACGAATGTTTACAAACATTATATTCAGTTCAGGCCGTGTGAAAGGAATCGCTTCTTCGGACACAAATGGTGCTGGTTAAATTCCAAGAAATAGTTGACAATGAGACAAAAAATATTACTTGATCTCTACGAAGTCTAATAAGTAATTATAATAACGAATGTGTTCGATGACGGTAACTATGCTATAATAGTGTATCTCTATGTATTTTAGGACTTAAATAACTTACTATATCTATTCATAGGTAGGTTGATGAAGCTTTGATGACATTAAATGAAAATTAAAAAAAAAAGAAAATAAAGTAATCAGCTTTGTAAAAAAATTAAAGGGATGATAGAGTAAGACTTCAAGTTATGCAAATTAATATCAAAGATTAATTTGGCGCTCATGTTTAGGCATTAAATATCTAAGTAATTTGATTTGAAACTTTAGTCTACCCGCAATTACTACAGGGAACCTTCTGAAGCTTAATGGCTTCTTCTCTAAATTGCGTGGCAGTAGCGCGGTAATCCAGGCTTACAGGACAGACCTTTACAGGAGTTCAAGGGAATTATGGACCTTCGGAGAACTTACGAATTGTAAGAGGGGCTAGGTCCGGTCAATAGAAGATTCTTTGATATTCCAATCCAGGAAAACGAAATGAAATATGTTATATTATAAAGAGAGTTGGCGTCTTGTTGGCAAAATATCATTTTGTATAATGTATGTATACTAATTAGGTACCTACTTACTATGTATAGAAATGATAAATATTTGAAATGTTGCAAGTGGAGAGATTTGGGCTCAATTATTTATTTTAGTCACAATAAAAACTTCTTGTTCGTTCTTTTTTATCAGCCTTTCTTGTTAGGTAGACTACATACATATATCCTGTCAAGAGCCCTCAGTAAATACGTATTATCATTCCATTTCCTACAGAACAATGATTTAATTGACATAACAAAACAAAAAACTACATTTTTCAAATTAAAAACAGCTTTGAAAAATGAAACTAGCTCTACTTATATTACTTGTCGTCCAGGCACAGATCCAACGAACCCAAACTCTAAGTAGTTAAGTCGTCCTCCTAAATTTAGGAGTTTCTACGGCCACCTTTGGTCTCCATCATCAGACCAGATCTATGGTACCCTTACTGTAACCAAACTTACATAATTATGCCAAATTTCAGCTTTATAGATTCGGTTGAGGGGAACTGGTCTAAAATTCAGTTGCAAGATATGTCCCACACAAACGCAAGTAGACTAAAATATTGTCAGTTTGTATGGATGGATGTATGGATATTTGTTACTCTTTCACGCAAAAACTACTGAACTGATTAGGCTGAAATTTGGTATTGGTATAGTTTGGGACCTGGAATAACATATAGGCTATTTTTTATCCCGATAAAACGCGAGCGAAGGCGAACTGCCCGCAGCAGTAGCTAGTAAATAATAAAAACCGATTGTGCTGCTGACCATCTTAACAGATTCTATTAGATACCTAATGCCACTACATGCCGAAGTTTATCATCTATAGCACGGTAAGGTGGACGACAAGACAGCCTTGATACAAATAATAAAATCATAGAAGCCCGCCGTCTGAAGGCAAACCTCTTGATAAAGGTAAACATAAAAGGCAAAAGCAGGGTATCGATATATCGTGAACCAGTTTAGTACCTGTCACTATTACCTGGGTATCGCGCGGATGCACGTAATACAATACAGATGGGCAAACAGTGTAAACAACGCCAATGATACAATGAATGAGGTTAGCGAGAGGAATCTTGTGATAGTGCCAATCCGTAATGAATTATCCGGATGCTTGATATACCAAACGTAATTTTTCTTAGATCTTAATGTGCATGTTGTAGGTATACCAAATACTACTATTTGGTTTAGGTATAGCCGTGCTTTTAAAGATAACTAAGAAAGGTTCTACTATAGGTGGTACCTACCAGTCTTTTAATGCGAGTTGTGACGTCTACGCGTCTCCTTGCGACTAGATATTATACCCAGAAAATAGTCGTTGTGTGCAAATTTTTGGTCCTATTTCCTCGTTTGTATCATACATAGTTCTTTCAATAATTAAAAGACACACCTACACTTTGCAGACAAATAACCCTTTAGGCTCAAGCTATTTTGGTAGAGAACCTAGTTACTTATCTTATCAATCTTTCATTTTCGGCAGGTAAGGTGCTCGTAGATAGCGATAACAAATTAGTTAAATAATCAAATAATCATTTATTTCGTCGATTTCAGGAATAACACTTAGTTAGGTAACGGTTTAGAACAGGTAATAAGCATGTCACGTCACGATGTTATTTCAAAATTACCTGCGTTAGGCCACGTGAAAGACCTAGCGTGACATGGCGATACAAGATACCTACACCTTTTTAACATGTCTCTTGGACCACGAGATCGGAAAGAAAAAGATTTATTACACCGGCCGTGGTCAGTAAATAAAAATAATTAGAAGTAGAAGACAGCAGCCGACAGGAAGTATTGAGAAATTTGGGAGGCCAAGAAAAAGTGAAAGCATTATGAGCTTGAAGATTGGTCAAGCTTTAATAATTCATTTACAGTTTTCCCTGTACCTGGAAGGTACATTCACTTCTTTTGTAACAAAGTATTTGTGTATTTGCTTTGCTTACCACATAGTGCAACGTGCTCAATGTGCTCATCAATCACCTTCACCAAGAGAGTGATAATAACATAGGTAAAGGCTGGGTAAAGGTACCTACATCGCTCAAGTGCATCAATCATTTCTCCATAATATGCTCCTTCTTTATAAAACGTTGAGGGTATGTGAGCTTGCAAGTTTGCTCAAGGTTTCTAAGCTGAACGCCGATCTACCCGAAATCCGAGCCGAACGCGTCGAGCGAGGCTGATGGAGTTGCATTGAAACTAATTCTGCCGATAAAACTGAGGCTGTGGCATAGACAAGTGGCAAGATTTAGTGATTTCATAAACTATTACTTAGGATGTAGGGGATATACTGTATGTTAGTTACTTTGCTTCTGTTTTTCCAGTAGAGTACAATAGGAGTGTTCAAATCCCGAGTGAATAAGTTCCTTCTGGGAAAGCGTGCTCCGTCTTAGGGCACATTTTCACTTTCCCAAGTGAGATGGTGGTCAAACGCTTCACCATATTAAATAAATAAAAAAACCGTAATAAATGTATCTAATAATATCAGTGAACGAGCCCGTAGCACAATGCTGTGCATACTTTGGGTTTGTTATGTGAGATTCACTATGGAGATTCATAATTTTAAACATGACATTCCTAAATTAACTAGCTCTATAAATATGTAGTATAAAAGTTATTAATCTCAATCGAACCCAAAATAATTGATGCGCCCTGACAGGGTTTTTATGCATTGTGTACCCACTAAGACTACCTAAGAACAATACCTATATGCATAAAATCACAATAAATGCCAGCAAATTTATTGATATATTTCTATGTACGTTGATAAATTATTTTAGAATATATAGAATATTTTTAAAATCATTATTTGTAATATTCTATTTCTGACTTTCTGCACTCTCACTCGTTGATAATCAGTAAGTGTTTTACTGATTAGTGATATTGATACAAACGTGACGTAAGCTAGGCAGCTTCAGAAACTGAATAAATGCAGAATGAACTGGATATCGTTTACACTAGGTGGGTACATAGGAAGGAATCCAGACAGAAATAGAAAAACATAAGGAAATAGTTTATTTTGTCTGGCTGGAGCTTGGTTGGAGGACTGATTCCACATGCTTGGGATTTGACAGTGTTGTGGTGGTAGGTATTATATACCTAGAGGTATTTGAACAGGTGCGTTGTATATTTTGAAATGCATTGACAAATTAATAATAGATTTCTTTTAAAAATATATTTGTTTAACTAGGTATGTCCGGTCGATCAATACACAAAAACTTCATCAAACGTTCATTTCGAGTGTCAAGCCGTTTGGTTGGCCACCATAACATCAATTTGTGTTAGAGGTCGGCCAGTACCATGTATCATTTATATGTAAAAAAGTAAACACAGCAAACACACTGTTTATGAGTGCGATAGATTGATTCACTACAAGGTCAAGGCTGATTAGATCGCGGCGTTTTAGAACAAATTGCGGAAACACTAGTCGTCTCTTTCTAATCACACTGTATCTAAGCAATAGCAGCGTAGTACGTTATCAATGAGCGCCATCTCCAAACAGATCCATCATAGAACTTCAGATGTCCGCATTCCAGGGCTTAAAATAAGTCATTAACGGACTCGGAACTTGAGTGATACTGTGATACATCATCAGTGACAAGGCAACTGACATCACAGCAAAGTTTACTGTAATTATCGTAACTGCCGAAGTGCCGAGCTACTTTGCTAATTTCTAAATTGCTATTTTGATTAAGAACTTTACTGGAATAAGCAAGTTTTTAGACAATATCTAACTGCTTTTCTATAGCTCTAGCAATGAATGGGACTGGGCACTTTTGAAGCGGATATTTAGAATCATCAGTCGTTATTTACAATGGAAGCAAATACATATCTCTAATATCATTAAAAAGCATTCGTATTATAGTACCGAGGACCTGCTGACTGTTATGAAGTGATAAAATATACTTCGCTTCTCTATCTTAATAAATTATCGCATAATTCGTAGCTGTTATTATATTACATAACTAAGCTATAATTACATATCAAGAAACTATAGAGTACCTAGGTTGTTTATGAATAATTTGTTTAATTAATTAATTGTATGTACAGTTCTGCATAAAGTCAATTTTAATGACATATATGGTATTGATATGTATTGTTTCAATCGTAAATACTAGTTTAATTTGTTTATATTATTTAATTGTTATTTTCTTTGTCAATAAATTTATTAAATTTTAATTTCATTTTAACAAAACAATCTGAAATTTATTTATAATTGAATAATTTAATTTTCGTAATTTATTTTTTAACAATCTAGAATCAATTTTTTTTTCATACTGCTAATCTAAGATCAACTATTTAAATCTATTATATAATAGTAAGTAATATGGATATAACAAGATTTGAATCATGGCAATTTCTAAGTTTTCATATTTTTGTGTGTTGACGTCATCTTTTCGATTTATTTTTGTAACATTGTAGGGGGAGGCAGCTGCCTATATTACAGACTTTTCTGTCTATGTAGTATATAAATAAATATATTAATAAATATGTTAATTATTTGAAATAATTCTTTTCGCAATAAATATCTTTTATCTTTAAAAAAACTTTTAACTCGATTCGAATCGCGACCAAGCAAAGTATTAAACGCTTCCGTTAACACATTCGTTCGTCGCGTTACGTTAAACGTGTTTAAACAGTTATCATAGGCATGTTAAGTTACTCTTAACTTCGTCGTTTAAAGGTTTCATGTCGAATCTGCAAAGGTATTTCGTAGTTGTTATTATTCAAACATCAAACGGTACATCAAAATCAAATACAAAGCTAAGTTATCGGTTGCGCTTTATCATGGTAACATTCACGATATTGATGTTTTGTTTTTGACCTATTCATCGGGCAACGGCACTTCGTTTTCATCATTAACTTATCATTGGCTTCCTTTTCAAGCATTTAATTAAATAGGGCGCTTGCCATGCCCTCGACTAGGTAGGTACAATGATAGATTTCATGTGCGTTTCTCTCCGAGAAGCCATGTAAGTTAAAACCAGATTTAGTCGGGTGACGGGTCTCCACCCGTCGCATTCAAGCTCACGTCGATTTTATACCATCGTTTCTCTTCATCGAGCAGCGTATAAACTAGCCCACCAGGCATATGTTCATCGCGTGCGCATTGCGTTGCGTATATCCCGTCTCTGTTAACAGAGCTTAGTGCGCGGGCGCCGCTTCTGACCCCTGATAAGAGCGAGCAAGATAACGCGCTGATAACTCGAGGGTCGCTCCACTGACAACCGTCTTAATTAAACAGACGCATCGCACAAGAAATCTTCTAGTAGGTAGTAGCTTACATATATTTCCTGGGGGTCTAATAACTAGGCTATCTTCTCCACACAAGCTAGAGCTTTTACTCTGAAGTTTATATATACATTTGCAGTCACGCCTTTATGTAACAATATCACATGTAGTTTATCGTTGCTAAGTATAAAACTGTAAGGAGTAACACATTTTAAGTACCGTAATATTTTTGTTTCTTTTTGCGATACCTACCTACTTATAATTACAAACACGCCCACATTGATATTATTTATATTGCATGTGCAAAACAAAGATAACTATCACTAAAATACAAGGAACTACATTATTTACTTGTTCGTTAATTGTTACGTTATCTAGAAAAACGCACAACTGGGTACAGAATAATAATGTATGGGTAATTCTCATTTTAAGGTAGAAAATTTATGAAAACATGAAATCCTCTTTTTAATACAAATTATGGTAGATTATTTTTATTTAGACCATCCTCTGTAAGAAACAAATATTTGCCGAGCTCGCAACTCCGATTGATGAGGTTGCCTAGGGAAACACATAGCAATTGTTGTCCATTGAACCATGGAAGTCACGGAAGTGACATTTTTATATAAAATTCCTTTTTGACACTTTGTGAGTTCAGCTTGATGTGATAGGTAGTATATCATCTACATTTTACTAAAATAAGTAACTCATCCCATAATTCTGTTCCTGATACAGTTAAAAAAATTTGTGATTACAACGATTTTTATCAAAAATGAGAATTACCCTACCCATGCAATAAAAATATATACCTTCACAAAAAAAACTGTGTATTGTCCAGCATTATTTATTTATTTATCAGCCAGAAAGACTGTGATAGGTAGGAACCGTACTACCTAGTAGTCCTCTGCTTTTCAGACCTAATATTTTCGATTCCTTCTTAACAGAATTTTCAGTTTCGTTTGATAGAGTTGGTAAACTATAATATGTATCTTATTATCGTGCTCTATATCCTGGGTATTTCAACGCGTTTTATGATTTTCGAGTTATACCAGGTCAAATCCGGATTTTCAGCGCTTGCTCGTAATTGATTCCGTTTGATGTGATCGTAGAAATAATATTGATCGAGTGCTGAATAAACAGATACAGGTATTCTTAGTTATAGCCGTTTTATAATTAGTCTGTTTGTTTAGTTTGCAGATTGGTGCTGTGCTGACTAAACTTTCGGCTCTTTGAATGAAATATGCGGTCAGTTTTCTCTGCGCCAACGTCTGTGTTCGTCTGTGTGAGGTATCGAGCATTATACATTTATTTATTTCAGAAAGAACGACTTGATTTTCGTTTCCTCCTTGACAGAATATTCAGTGACGTTTGAGAGGGTTGGTTTGGTTGGATGAAATGCAACGAGATATAAGTACTACTTACCTGGATTTATTTTGATGCATCGAATATTCAAGCGGCCGCCATAAAACCAGATTAAATATGACTTTATTTACTTTATTATTTATACAGTTCTTTCTATTAATATTTCTAATGTTTGTCAGCCACGAAATTATTGTTTTTTTAACCGACGATAAGCAAAACAGGAGGAGGTTCTATTTTCGGCTGTATGTAACGTATTTAAGCTATGTATATTCATCGATTCGATTTCTCCGTCACTTATGGACCGATTTGGAAAATTCTTTCGCTAATAAGTTTTTAGTTTTTTCAATACAATAAATTATGTTAGTAGTTAGCTGAATTGTTTCATTTGTAAATACGAGTTCTAATTTGTTTCTATTATTTGATTGTAATTTTATTTGTTATTAAAGATTATCAAATGAAGTACTTATATATTTTTGAGACTTTATTGTGTACCTAGGTATAGATAGGTAATCATGTGATGAATGCCTAACATAAAATTCATTCCTTGCCAGTAGGTATGTAGGTAGGTAGGTATCATCTATTGGCAAGTAAGTAGATAGGTAGGTACTTATGTTTGTCTCTTGATAATCATAAGACTTATGTATGTGAACAGCAAATTTCATTGAAATGATAATTCTAATATACCTACCAAGAGGTAGGACGAAAAATAATTATCAAATAGGTACCCATACTCATTAAAGTGAAAAACGACATTTTTGACTAGTTTTCGAGCAAATGTTATCATATGTGAGCTACATTAGAGTAGTTAGTAGGTTAGGTACCTAAGTGGTTAATAGCTGAGCTAGGTCAATAAGCAGCTGAAGCTCATGCAAATAAATACCTATCATAGGTATACAAGGTGGCTTTTTTGGATGGGGCAGTAAGGGGAGGTACCTTAACCCGTGTGTAACTACAGGAAATAGTATTAGGTAGGGGCTTTCCCAAATTTTATAGACAAAGACTCATCCCCTTTCACAGATTAAAAAGAAATATACACTTAAAAGAAAATGGGCATTTCACATTAAACTTTTTTTTGATGCCAATTGCTGTTTCTACACTGATAAAAAAGTTCCAACAGACCAACTGAGGTTGGAGTACACCTACAAAAAAAATTCAGAAATTGCAAAAAATAATATTTATACATAAACAACAAAAATTCTCGTAAAAAAATCTGTCAACAAATCACTTCAGTTGGTCCGAGTCCGATAGAAGTTTTTTGATTATATAGTTTAAGAAACCAGATTGATAAGCATCAAAAATTATTTTGTGTAAAATGGTAATTTTTAGGTAAATTTTTATGGAAATTAGTGAAAAAGTTATATGAGCGTTTCCTTGTAGCTACACCGGTTGAGGTTCCTCTCTTTACCACCATGTCCGAACTTTCAACCCTATTTATTTACTGCCCGGACAGCAAAAGAAATTGATTATTTGGTTTGCCTATCCAGGACTTTTAAGTAAGACCGCTCTTTTGGTACATACCTAGTAGGTTAAATTTTAAGAGTTGTTTAGTAGCTATGTTCCGAGATTTCTGTCCTCCCCAAGCCAGCAGACTATACAAGGCATAGGTGGGTAGTAGGAAGGTAGGTAGTTTATGTATAATTTGAAATTGCCGACCTTACCTCTCGCACCATTCCCGTGGGTGACTGGTGCCCCGTTCACTTTGATCGGCCTCCCGTCGACAGTACATTTTAAAAGCATAATATTTCCATAAAGGTCCTCCTTATATATTGTTAATAACTAGAATCCGTTTACAAAACTAAAAACTAACGAGGTTCTTCACTTTGAAACATTTGTTTATTTTTCTTTCGCGCCAACTGATTGGACGGATCTACGTGACGTCAAATGTCAATTTCAATCCACAGAACCACTCGAATGAACACAAAATCCCTGCCAAAACGCACTTTGTGTCCTTAAAAATCCCGTTAGTCTTTATTTTACACAGCACAAATTTGGGAAACACTCAGATTTTCATTTTATATTGTGTAACACATGTAAATTCCTTTCTGTTGATCAACTAATCAACATCCGCCACCGCGCTTGAATCAACAGGCTGTTTGGATGGCTCAAACGAAACTGCTACGAACGATTTGCGATGTATACAATACGCAAGCAACGCATAGATAAGCCAACACGAATGCAAGAGTGAGAAGAAAAAAAATAATGAAATAAAAGTGAAGTTCGTGTGGAATTGAGTTATATCATCATCTCTGTCACACATTATAAGTTTTTAGAATTTTAGAGACAGTACTTGAAATATTTTTTTTCTCTGGTTTCTCTATTCACTTTTATCAAGCTATATTCAATTCATACCTATAAAAAATAATAGGACCATGTTACGAAATAAATTGTAAACTGAAATTAGAAAGAGATGTGGATAATTCGGATTTGTTTTAAAGTGTTGCCTTTACTGGCACACGAAAAGGACAATATAAAAAAAGTTTTTACACCTCACCATCAAGCACACAGCTCACACCATCAAGCCGCGTGTTTCTGGTTTGAAGTTGTCGTTCCTCCATGGCTGCTAGTGTTGCCGGCAGTCAAATGAGAAAGCTCCAAAACCAACTGGCTGGGTAACGTGAAACGAAGGCATTGGCATACCTAATTAGCACTAGCGGCATAAGGGAGGGGGGCGGCGCGGACGGCGCGGCTGTTCGCTCAACTCGTTGTCGTCTTAGCTATTTATTTATTTATACTGTTGTTTCATAAGTTACATCGAGTTCTTAAATATATAATACTGAGATCATGACATGAACCCCGTTAGGGCGCTACATTATAAACTTATACTTCAATAATGACCTACTGAGAAGAGAAGAGACTTAAATAAACTAAAATGTTATGTTTCGTTTTTCAAAACTATTTTTGTTCCATAACTTGTACCAATAAACGATTTTTACTTTATTTAACTATGTTTCACTGAGAAACTAACTATATTACGACGACATATAACTCACTGTAACTACTACGAGAATATTATTATAATTATAATATTATCTGTTACTAAAGCGCAAACTCTGCTGAAATAAAGTGATGTGCGGTTCTATAGGCGTTTTGGTCCGAAAATATCCGCAGAGCACACATAAAACAACAGTATAAATAAATAAAGGAATGAATGAGCCTCACGTAAAAGCGTGCGTAAAAGATCCGCATAGGTACTAAAAAGTCCAAAACAGACCATAACTTCCGCACTGGCAACGCTAGATAGTATTGAAAGAAGATATACTTTAAAGCGCTAACATTAGAAATATTATCACTTTTATCACGTATCATATCGCAGATTTCAAGATTAGGCCCGATGAGTAAACATGGGCGCTGCACATAAATGTGCATCCTTGTTTTCATAATGGCATCCGATATGATTACAGCCCGTCAAACATCTGAAGAGTCCGTTCACTGGAGCCCTAATTCTCCTGAAATACCCTTGAAAACCTCATTGGTAGAGGTGGTCGTTTTTACTATCTAACATCGTTGATGACCGTTGATGATCAACGATATCAGTGTCCGTTGTTGCCAACGGATGGCGAATAGGGGAACATCGGATGCCAACACCGACGCACGGCGGCGGCGGCGCACTATGGGTCAGGAGCGTAATAATAAAATAATTGTAAAAATCTGTAACTTTCTCAGTTTTTAAAATATTTTTATGAATCTTTCGCAATTATAATTTTAGATATATGGACTACAAGTTAAATAAATAAATAAAAATCCATTATTAGTATAAAAAAAAAATCCACTAAACTTAAAAAATATTTTTGTTAGGTTCTCGCGGATTTTAACTAATCCAATGGACATAATTAAAATAAAATTGTACATTGACATAATATAAAATAATAATTAAGCATTAAAAAAATTTATTTTTTTACTTTAAATTAAAACTTACATATTTTGTGTAACAAGTAATAAAAAACCTATTAAAAACCAACAAAAGATAAATTGGAAACTAATAAAAATAATTACTATAATAGAAGTACTTTTATATATATAAATAAAAACTAATAATCGTAAAAAATTAAATGAAAGTTTTGGTTGGTTAAAAATCTCAAAGATTTATAGCTTCCTGCCACAGTTCTTTCGGAACAGTTTCGCTTGGTCTCCTTAAGCTGAGATATATGGATCAGATGTATATAGCAATGAATGAAAAACGTCCTTATTTGTAGCTGACCTAGAGCATTTTCTGGAATGCTCCAATCGATTTTTTTTTGTAGTCCTTATGTCGGGGCTCTTGAGCATCTTCAGACAATTGCTCAATTGGTAAAACAGCAAAATGTTTGATTAAATTCTCTCCGTGGATTAAGATCTTGTGTACAGAAGAGGGCATGTAATACCACCTATATTTATTAACGTATAATTGTGCAGTACTCTGAGTGTATTCACCAAATTTTTGAGGGTTCATTTCATGTCCTAATGCTAAGGTCTGCAAGATGACGTATTGATTATCTCCTCATTAACTCCCGTAATTGCAGAACTACAGTGGTAGTTCTGAAAAAATCGACGAGCCGTATTCCCATCATTACTATTGCCTGATCCTTGTCGTGGTTTATCTACGTGTAAACCCATTTGATTCCTAAACTGCCCTTGTACATATCTTTTTTCTCCTCTTTGAGTCTCTTGTTTTCCGGTGTTGTGGCCGATCATTTTTGAAATGGCAGATTGTAAGATATGTGTAATATTAATTCCTTGCATTGAATCCACGCATGCAGTGTTGACAAGCCATACTGATAGGCATCTTGATTTTCAGGCTTGGGTGCAATCTAACTTAAATAGTTCATTTCTGTTGGTCTAGCACCACATATAGTACACACTGCTCCAGAACTAGTATCAGTTAATACTTGAGCTACTTTTCCATCATTCATTGTCAAAAACAATTCATGATTTATTTCAATCATTTCATCGTTTTGTCTAATCTTGGAAGTTTGTCAACTTTCTATTTGTGATTTTATATCATTAATAACAGCTCCAGTTTTCTCTGGAGTTTCTTTTGAAAATTCCATTAAAATAGGTCGACAATACCTCGGAGATGAGCATGTTTTATTTTCCCATATAATTTCATTAGAGCTCAAGTTAATTAGTTTTATTGGAACTAACGAAGCTATGAATAAGTTAGCGTCTGATATTAATTCACTTTCTCCTTCTAATCTTTGTTTATATTCGCTCTGTCCCGAAGAGCGGTCACATTCCCATTTAGTATATAGTTTCATACTTTGTAATCCAGGTTTATACGTAGATTTAATCTTCAAAATACGAGCCACAGTATGATCTAATAAATCCTGTAATTTTACTTTGGCACCGATATCAGTTATCTCAATACTACTTACAGGTGGGTAGCAAGATAGTTTTGCATTCTTCAACAGATTGTATGATGGAAAAACAGAGCAATTCTTTTCAGCAAGAATAGATCTTAAATATGCGTATTGCGACTTAGTTAAATTTAAATCAATGTATAAACTTAAGGCTTCATGAATAGAATACGCACTTACGGTTGGTGTTTCATGGAGTATTTGCCTTCTTATCGTTTTCTTCTCATCTCTGCTTAATGGCCTTAGCATAGCTACGAGGGAAGCTTCTTCTGATTCCCCTTGTGATCGAAGTCCCTATACATACGCGTTCTGTATAAATTCGAGTCCATATTCTTGCACTAATTCCATGTTCTTTCGTTTCTTGCTTCTGTCTGACAGGTCTTCATATGTTTTTGTTGGTCGACCACGACCCGTAGATGTTCCTGGTGTGGGACACGATTCTTCATCATCGAACACAATTTTGAACTCGCTGTCTAACGAAGCGTTTTGTTCCAAAAATCGAGATTTGGTTCTTTTAGCTTTCGACCAACGATCACGGAATTTTTGTAAGATATTTTGTTGTATGTTTTTGACAACTTTTTGGCGTTTAGTTGGTGTTAAGTTATAGTTTTCTTCCAAATACTTAAGAAGATTTTCCGAAGTGGCATCGTTCTCGAATAAAAAAGAACATAATTCACGTTTTAATACAATGAATTCACACATTTTAGTTTTTTTAATACACTTGTTGACACGAAACTAGCAAAACAGTTTAAATGTTTGTAGTTGGAAGCTGAATCTCTTTTTATAGTGACAGTAATTGATAACATATTTGCACACGACAGTACAGATTTTCATTGCGGTTTCTGGCACACGTTCCTCGAAATATATTCCATTGGAAATTGATAACTTATTTATTTCTTTGCGGTTTTTTCGGCAACCGCAATATTTCATTTCTTTCTTTGATACGGTGATAGCTATTATGAAATAATGCGGTTATTCTCTATTTACAGCTAAAATAATTATAAAATAGGTACCTTCATAAATTCAGTTAACCATGTTTTCCACTTCAAAAATAATCAAGTTTAATAAAATAAAACAATCAATACTAAAGTTAAGGTCATCAAGTGAATAAAACCTAGGATATTTGCTAACATTTAAACCAAATTGTCCAAAAAATCTATTTTCATGATTTTTCACCTTTTTCCAACAGTACACTTTTTTGTGTCTAAGTCAAATTGGGGCAAAATTTTATTTTAAATTCTGTGAGTATACAGATCAAGGAACGTTATAGTAGTCGTATCTCCTTGTCGGGAGACAGCGGTAAATACGAAAACTCAATTTGAATTTTCAAAACTGAAAAAATAGGAGGGCTTTCAAAAATGGTCTGTAAAAGCTAACCTTCTTTGCCATATAAAAATATGCTTGAATTACTTGGAAAGTGTTAAGTACCATGCTTTTAATGATGTATAATAAGTTATAGTCTATCAACAAATGTTTGTAAAAAAACGATCTGAAAGTGTCATATTTTCCTACATCAATCAATCTACTTCCTTACATTCAAGTTCAAGCTATCGCTATTAAAATATGTTATTATAGCATATTTTTTTGTGGTATATAATAGTTCAATTATCCTACTTTATATATTCACTGAGAAAAATTTAGAAATCTAACTTTTGATAAATTGATTTTTGGCACGAAAATTACGCTCCTGACCCATAGTGCGGCGGCGGGGCTTTGGCGCATCGGATGGCGAACAAGTGCTAGCAACCCTGCAACAGGGTTTTCAAGGGTATTTTAGGAGAATTAGAGCGCCAGTGACCTTGGAGTCTTCAGATATTTGACGAATGACTGGAATGGGTACCTTAGTTATAAATGTCGTAATAGGGCATAGAGTTTTCCCTTCTCAAAGCTGGTAACATTAATTAAATTTATTTTCTTGCGCCATCTTGAATTGTTTGTTGTTTGTCATTTTGAAAAGTCGGAAGTGATTGAATGTCAGCAGCGACGCGACGCTTTTTGTAGACGGTATTTTAATTTTTGTGGTGAATTATCTTGAAAATGGGCAAAAAAGATAAAAAAGGAGATAACTCCGATGCATCCAGTGCCGAAGAAGAGTATGTAGTTGAGAAGGTTCTTGATAAACGCACCGTGAAGGGAAAGGTAAGAATGCGCGGCATCTGCTACCGCCTCAATAAATGATATTTTAATAATGATAAAAGATACTCTTGCCTATTGTGGCACTTATAATCATTGACCTAGCTCACTAAGCCCTCAATATCCTATTTCTAGTACCGATGCACGTTCAGACCTTCATTGAATAACCTCAGTCCGAATTCCAGTACGACCATACTTAACTTCTGTTTGTATTGAAGGTACAATACCTGCTAAAGTGGAAAGGCTACAAGGAAGAAGAGAGTACATGGGAGCCAGTGGACCACCTTGACTGTGAGGAATTAATCCGAACCTATGAAGAAAACCGAAAAGAGAAAGAAAAAGAAAAAGATTCTAAAGAAGTGAGTGCCTGAGTTTTTGTCCAAATATTGATTATGTACTGACTGAATCTAGACTAAAACAACTTTGTATTTGAACACAAAGTCAACATCAGTTCAGTGCTATACATTTTTTTTATTTTGTGCATCTGTACTCTGACTGATATAATATTATGTTAGCTGGCGGTATTAGTACCTAAAACAATATTTAAAAAACATTAATTCTCTAAGAAATATAATTTTCTTTCACAGAAGAAAAAGCCAGAGGATCGTGGCAAGAAGCGTGTTCGTGAATCAAGCATTGAGTCTGGGCACAAGGGTCGTGGTACTAGTGTATCATCAGATGACATTAAAGAATCCAAACGAGACAAAAAGGAGGACAAAGCCAAAACTGGCTTTGATAAGGGACTGAAGGCTGAGAAGATTATTGGTAACTTGTCCTTGTAAATAATTTATTTGAACTTAAGAGGCATGGCCAAGCAGGGGTGTATTGCACATACATTGCTCAATACATGTCAATGTGAAATGACAATAATGATCAGGTGAGATTGTGGTCAAACAAAGGTCTATACACTATTAAAAACAAAACATCAATTCCCCTCTTGAAATTACACCTTTTCAACACATGATCTGAACTTAACATAAGATTAAGGTCAAAGCGTAAACCTTTTTATCAATAAATGAAATTGGCATTTGTCTTGTTATAGGGGCATCAGATGCTACTGGTGATCTCATGTTCCTGGTGAAATGGACAGATTCTGATGAAGCAGAGTTGGTGCCTGCTAAAGTTGCTAATGTTAAATGTCCGCAGCAGGTGTGTTGTTGTTTTTGCTGTCATTCTTCAGATTTATCTGTGTTAGGGGCCATTTAAGTATTACGTAATCATCGAAGGGAGTGAGTGGGGTGGTCTTTGCTTTGCTTATTTTTAGGGCATGGGGTCTGGATGGTGATTATATTGCAATAATTTTTCTTAAAAATTTAGTAAACTGATTTAAACACATGTAAACCAAATGGAAATTGACCAAAATTCTAATTATGTAATACTTGAACAGCCCCGTAGTGCTAACTTGCAACAAGTGAGCATGTGCGGCATGGGCAATGAAAGCAATAAAATTGCATTTCCAATACATATTATGTAATTCCTAAATGCTCCATTGCTGTGGTTCTTAATTGGTGGTCCCTGGAAGCATCTGAAGTGGTCTGCGGAGTCATCTTTAACCCCCAGTATCAAAATGTTGCAGTCAACATATTGCTTCCATCCATCCATCGACTCCCTGCGACCGCTACGATGTCGTCGGTCCATCGAGTGGATGGTCTCCCATGTAGGGGGTGTATTGTCCACTTCCGCACCAGAAATTACAGGGAAATGTAACAAAACACATACATATTATCAAGTGGTCCTTTATAACAAAAAAGTTTAGAACCACTGCTCTATCGCGTTTTGCTACTGCTGTTGTTTTTATAATGACTGATTTTACAGGTTATTGCATTCTATGAAGAAAGACTAACATGGCATGCACCGGCGGATGCTGCAGAATAATTGGTATTTGACATAAGAATTAAATTGTAAGTAAGATAAGAATGGGATAGGCAAAAATCTCAGTTTCTCCTGAGCTTCTTTCTTTACAATATGACTGATGTGACAGTCATCATTTAGTATTACGATGAGAGTTTGGTTCAACTTTCCATACTATACATACTTCAAATATTCCGTGACAGCTGTTCTCCTAAGTTAGTTAGGTAAAATATTTTCAAGAACTAACATTTTGAAAACTTTCTTTAATAATAAATATTGTGGAATAATATTTGATCACCTTATTTTAAACATATACTTGTGAAATCTAATTTAATCTGTTATATTTTGTGTGTCTTTTTCAATCTGGAGGTAATGTCTAGATTTTATGCTCCAGTAATATCATCAAACACTTGATTTGCAGAAGATTACTTTCACACAAATGTAATGTTCCTTGCAAAATAAAATTGGTAATTTCACTTTGATGTTTGACACATGTATGGGTTCATATGATAATGTGACATAATGTATGAAAACTAAAAACATTAATTACCATGTTATCATCCAATTATCTTTTGTAAGAACACGCCTAATATAATTGGTGATAAAGTACAATATATTGTATAATTATCAGCATTGCATTTGAAAGTCCTAAGTGTTTTTTTCATCCTTACATATTTACCAAAATAACTAGATTACTAGACTCACAGTCTAAAACTGTTATTTATCATGCAATTAGACTTAGGACAGGATATTGCTAAATAAACTCGAAGGTCTGTATAAAAAAATATTATTATTAAATAAAAAACTTTCGGTAAAAGGCGATATTTTGTTTTATTGCCTTGTATACATTATTTGAAATGAGATTACAAATTCAATAAATACAAAATACATGTGAAATTTTTATTCTATTGTAGTGCAACAAACATTTATTCTACTGAATATATTTATTACATTACTTATCAATGTATTCAAATATAGTTATAAAATCACATGGAAATACTCTTTGGGTCAAAGTCGCAGTAATGTTTTGAGATATTGTGTCATGTGTATTCTTTTATGGATTTCGCATTGCAATCTACAGCATAGGACACGAGCGTTCTCCAATGTTCTTCCAAATAACAGAATATAGAGTAGTCATCCATCAAGAAAGATACACAATAAATGCCAAAGTTATTGTATTATTATTACTTTTTGTATAATAAAGTTATGCCTAAATAAATACTAATCCGGGTACAAGTCACAGGCTAACAATGTTTTTGCTGTCGGAAAGTGGAGGGTTATTTCCGAAGTATTTTTTTTCGCATAGAATCCGGTCAGAAATGGCCCATCACGTCAGGATTTTGAGATTTGTGGTTATGTATAAAAAATGGCGTTGTTTGTTACTTTTGAGGTTATGTAATAAGACATACTTGAAGGTTTTTCTTTAGTTGCATCATAAAGCACTCTTCCTCTTTAATTTGGCTCTCAATTTGGTGGTACTGATAGTATGATGCATCTAAAGAACAACCCCTTCGGAAATGACCCTCCACTTTCCAACAACTGGCATGAGCCTATTATCTGCTGGCCTGTGTAATTAAATAATAGTACTAAATACTAAATAGACGGTGGTACTACAGGGCCCGTACTCTTAAAAACAAAATCGAAGTTTCTGATTCTTTTTCGTGCAAACGCTAATCTTATGCAATGGACATAAGAGTTGGTTTTGCACGAACACGAAAAAGAAACTTCGATTGTCCTTTTCCGAGTAGGCCCCCAGGTTCAATCGCGTCGCTTCACCTCACGCTTGACACTTGTAGTCGAGTTTGCTCAAGCCATTACTGTAAAGAAAGGAATTTATGAAGTTAACCTATTGAAATTGCCTGCAATGAAGAAAACTAGCAATTTAAAATAAATCGTGTATTTTTAATTTAAAAATGACGCGTCTCGTGTGTCCTTTAGTTCACACTCGCCTATTGAATTAGGTTTTCTATAAACCTTTCAAACGCAGGGCAAGAAATAGAAATACAGTAATACAATTTATTGGTAAAATCAAATTACATTTCAGATTTTCTTAATACACTGACGTTGTGAACTGAAATTGAAATCAACAGAGTAGAGGCATAAATTAGGGTTCTATCTAAAATTATAGATTGTTCTGTTCATTACATCCGCGAGAACCTCGCAGATGGGAGATTTTCACTTTAGTATTTGTTTACTTTTGTCAGTCAGGACTTCTCCGCAACTATAGTACAGGTGGGTTCTTTTGCGTGACGTAACGGGAGGAGTTTGTTGGCGTCCCTGGAGGACAGGTTATTGCCGTGCCGAACGCAAAGTAGCTGGACAGCCAGATACTTCTGCTTTCGACTAGTAATAATTTATTGGTATAAGCCTTTATTCAGATAACTATTATTGTTTTCCTAAAATATAACTTATTCTAGCACGTCTTATCTGTTTGCCCTTTTCGACTAGTATTATAATAACAAAAGGGAAGTATAAGGAGGTAGGTATAGTACCTGAGTTGCGCCACATGTCCCGGCGTGGCCTGTATGAGAGGCGCGAGACGCTCCGTGAAGCGCTGGAAATTGCGCTCCAACTCGCGCTGGTACTCGCGCTGGTCGCTGCCGATCAGATTCTTGTTCTTCCGGAGTGCGTCGTGGCATCTGGAGACAAAGGTATAGTTAATGAATCATAAACTGAAAAAATAATCATTCAGGTTCATATTGAGCTTTGTGGCTCTCCTTCAAAAGGCTCAAACTCCTTTGACGTGACTTCAATGACCCGAAATAGCGACCTAAATCCGTTCAGTAGATTCGAGTTCCTTTTGGTTTCGCACGAAATAAAATTTTTTAGAGGTTTTTTTTCTACTTACAAGGAATAAAACAAACGCAAAAAGTAATTTGCCGCAAATCGTAAACCATGTATTCTATGAACACATTGACAGAACCAATTTCGATTCAAATGTATTTTAGGAGCATTTGGGAAATCGTGATGACGATGACTTACGGATCCGAGACGTGGTCGCTCACTATAGGCCTTGTGCATAGGCTCAAAGTCACCCAGCGAGCTATGGAGAGAGCTATGCTCGAAGTTTCTCTACGCGATAGGGTCCGGAATACGGAAATTCGTAGAAGAACCAAAGTTACCGACATAGCTCTCAGAATTAGCAGGCTGAAGTGGCAGTGGGCAGGTCATATAGCTCGTAGAACCGATAACCGTTGGGGAGTAAAGGTTCTCGAGTGGCGACCGCGATGCAATGCGAAACGGAGTGTGGGAAGACCTCCCACTCGATGGACCGACGACATCGTAGCAGTCGCAGGGAGTCGTTGGATGGAGGCGGCTCAGGACTGCTATTCGTGGCGTCGTTTGGGGGAGGCCTATGTTCAGCAGTGGACGTGTACGGGCTGATGATGATGATGGGGAAATCGTTGTTTTTAGCACAATATGTCATAACTAAATGCTCCGAAAATACCAGTGAATCGACGATTTTTTTACATAAGTTAACAGATTTAATATTTGCGGCAAATTACTTTGCTCCTAGTGTTATTCACTGTAGAACGCAGAAAAAAAACTAAAAACCACAAAATAATTTTAATCTCGCGGCAACTCGAAACGATCAACCATAAGCCCCGTATTTATTGGAAACATTTGTTGCGAAACTGTTGCTTAACACCAAAGTTGCTGGCAACAATGTTTACAGCCATACTTCCCGTCCACATATAATTCTATCATCTTCATTATTTCATCAATGGTTCAAATTACTGCCATGTTTAAAACAACTCATAAATTTATTTTTTCGCTCGCCTCGCCAGGCGGCAATTCCGCAACACGTTGAAAGCAACTCGGCAACATGTTTATGCAACCATGTTTTTATACAAATGTATAATGGCAACACGGTACAACGTAATCGGAAATATCAACATCTGGTTGAAATGACGTTTCTAACAACACTCATGGCAGTGGGCACTAGAATAGTTTAAAACTTACTTTTTGGAGAAGTCTTTGAAAGCCAGTCGTAGTTTATTCGTGAGCCGCGTCGGCGGCTGTGTGCCGTCCGCTACTGGCGCCAAAAATATCTGAAAAGACACCGTTTACAAGTGTTTATAAAGCTTTACAAGCCATAGGTACTCTTGATTAAAATTTATACTATTAGTAGGATTTATTTATTGACAACAACAACAACAATAACAACAACAAGCTACATTAAGGTTATTATACATTATGTTAGTACTTAATTGTGTAAAGATGAGCGATATTCACAATGTAGCCCACAGCGCTATACACATATACGTTTTATACATAGAGATTAAAAAGAAAAAGAAAGAAAGAATTAGATTCCTTATGGTTGTAAGGCCGTCAATCGTGTCCTCACCTGTGCGAGCTCCAGCGGTCCCTGGTTGACCGTGGTGCCGATGCAGCCCTGTACCACCATTTGTAACATCTTGGGGTCAGCCGGCTCCTGGCCTGTTGCCGCTGCCAGTTCCCCCGTCTGTAAATTATAAATTAGTATTATGATATGTAGTTTAGATTAGAATCGAAGGCTAATTGATATACCTACTCCAGTCAAATTCGAGGTGAAATGTTTGTAAACAAACCATAGCAAAAAAATTTAAATTCTCATGATTGGCGTTGAGTTTCAGACACCTACTTGTTAGTAGTATTTATTGATGTTAAGGTATCTAATCGACAAAGAATGTTAATTGCGTAAGTTTATTACAGATACACGACAACAAAGTAAATTCCAGGTAAAGTTTGGAAATGGCGCATGTAATGACGTCATCTATGACGTCACACGGGACAACGTTGTCGCGCTCACGATAATACGGAACGCGTGTGAGCGCGATGATATTGATTTTAGCGTAATTCGGAATGCACCTTAATTTGTCTAGCTCGTTAGTCTCGTCAAACATTTCAAAATGAATAAAAATGAAGTTATCAAATTAAGGTTGCCTGGAAGAGATCGCTTCTAAGCGATAAGGCCGCCCATTGTACATGTTTTATGTAATGTCTATTTTTAATGTTTTCTTCGTGGTGTACAATAAAGAATTTTGTAATTGTAATTATCTCCTTCTGTTTACCTTCTTTTGAATATCTTCAATAGCAACTTCGATAGGCGACAGAATGATTTGAGTGCGCTGCACCACCTGAAAATAATTCAGACATTTTAACAAACTACTCAAAACCTCATCGGAACAGAACAAACAAATATTTATTTAAAATATAAACATCATCATCATCATCAGCCCATACACGTCCACTGCTGGACATAGGCCTTCCCCGTACGACGCCACAAATAGCGGTCCTGAGCCGCCTCCATCCATCGACTCCCTGCGACCGCTACGATGTCGTCGGTCCATCAATTGGATATAAACGTTTATTACTAACTCCCACACATAAAATATACAAGAAAAATAACAGAAAAGAAAACAGTCCACTTGGGTCACAAAACGGTCCCTGTCTTGCCATGAACTGGTTAGTATTTGGGTTTGCTACACTTTTAGAAATTAAATGCTATCCCAAAAATTTACGATTTCGGCGGGGCTTGAACACGCGACCTTCCCCTCAATACGGGACCGCGCTAACCAACTGCGCCACGAAATCAATTACGCCGAACGCGAGTTTACGCACTATAGTAACAAAAACCTATTATCTAGTATTCTAAAGCGATAACTTGTCCTATCCTACTAATATTGTAAACGACCTGCCATTTGTTGCTGAATATTTGTAACTTTTTCACGCAAAAACTATATTTATTTATTATTTATTGATCTAGTACAGAAACAGCTTTCCAATAACACTAGTCATACATGAATTACAATAAAATGGATACAATTCAAGGTGATAATAATAATAAGTAATGTAACAGTATTGAGAGTACGTTTATGGCAGGCGTCCATAGTTTCCTCCATAGCCCATTTACCCAGTCCATCCGTTCGCCACAATAACATGGTTTTTTTTGTTATTTTCATTTTCCTTTGCAATAGTCTCTACACCTGGTGGATATCATCGTCGGGTGTATCATATTGTGCAACCAAGGATACCCGCTATGTGTAGCTCTCGCCTTTACATTAATTCTCATAAAGGGCCTCTGTGATGTTGGCTTCGGCTCCACGCATGCCTCCCAAAGGACCGGATCACTATATGGTCCGTGATCATGGAAATGAGAAGCAGAGTAATAATAAGTAATATTGTATGTCAAAAGAATTAATAAAAACCTACCCTACATAGTCAATTTATATAATAGTAATAATATATTATCTAATAAAAATAATAATTAAGGATGATATAGAACCGATTAGGCTGAAATTTGGTATGGTTATAGTTTGGGACCCGGAATATCATATAGGCTATATTTTATCCCGATAAAATGTAGGTGAAAGCGCGGGCAGCAGCTAGTTAAAGATAATTATGAAGTATACCTGTATCCTAGTCTTGACATAAGGGAAGTGGTGAGCTACAGTAAGAATGGTCTTCCTTTTACATTGCTCTGCGATATCGCCGTGCGCCCGCCCGTCCGCCGTGAATGGCGTCGCGTACATGAAGCGTTCTGGAACAAGAAAACACGTCTTCATTTAACTAGCGTCGCCCCGCATATTGCACGCCTTTTACCGGGTTAAAAAGTAGCCTACATGTTGTTCCAGGTCTAGAAATACGTCTATGCACAATTTCAGCACGGTTTGTTCAGTCGTTTTGGCGTGAAAGGTAACAAATATCCAAACTTTCTTAAGAATCTATAAGATCACTCCATACTTCATCATCAGCCCGTACACGTCCACAGCTGAACATAGGTCTCCCCCAAACGACGGCACGAATAGCGATCCTGAGCCGCCTCCATCCGACGACTCCCTGCGACCGCTCCATACTTACTGCTATTTATTATTATTATTCATTTATTTCAGATCATAAAAATCCATACAATGTTATTATACACAAAACTTAAAACTATACACAGCATGATAAAAAGCTAAATTTATTAAATTTATTCTTTTACTTATAATATAACGCGTGATCAGTTTCTTTTGAAACGCTTCTTGATTATCAAAACACGTAAGTCTATCTAGCTCTCATTGTAATGTTGGTGTCTCCCAAGGTTCCCTAATTCGTCTGCTCCTATTCATAGTTTACACGATAACACGTATGCTAGCTGACTAGCGGGTCTAAAATTATTTCTAGTTACCGTCCACTGAGGGTTGAAGATTTTACTATCGCTTGACTAGACTTTTTAATATGGCTATAAAAATGGGGTTTGGTGTTTTATAGATTTAAATTGAGGGTTATATGTATTATTAATGCTAAACCATATTTTTTTTATAAATAACAGATAACAACCAATTCTCTGAGCTACAAAAATACACAAAAAATTTCATCAAAATCGGTCAAGCCGTTTCGGAGGAATTTGGTTACAAACACCGTGACACGACATTTTTATATACATATATAAAATTAGTTTTGTTGGCGGTACAAATAAAGACACTCACTGATGTTATAGTTCCTCTCGTAATGCGTGATCCGTTTCCGGAGCTCATGCGGCTCGAAGTAAGGCTCCACGTAGGTGATCTGAATGTAGCCCTTGTCGGGGTCTAGTGTGCTTGTGTCCACGATGTTGGAGTCCTTTATTATAACTACGTTGTCGGTGCCGAAACGCTGCCCGTAGAAATTCTGAGGGTGGAATGATTCCGTTATAACTTTACTAGGCGACTAAACATACTTGTATATGTTTTTTTTATAATATAGTCTGTTTTATATTTTTTATATTTTTGCAGCAGCACAAAACAGAGACGTAGCCCTTACTCAGTGGGATAGTGTAAGCCGATAATGATTAATTAACTATTATACTTACACAGTCCTTAAAAAAATATTAAAAATGTAATACCTCCTTATTCATAATGGTCTGCTAACTTAACAGATGCTAAGCAGTGTTATTTCTCACTCTGACTTATGTCAATAGAAGAAGACAGACTGAGAAATAGCAATCCTTTAAGTTAGCAGACTATTATGAATAAGGGGGTTAGACTTAAATTTTTGATGTCAGTGTTCGCATGTACCTCGAGCCTGCTAAATATCTCCGGCAGTTTTGTGAGCGCATGCTCCTTGTAGATAAACTCCTCGTTGTCGAGATCCCCGAACCTCGCCCCGTAGAAGGACACGCGGAAGTAAGAGCCGAACACGCGCTTGCCATGAAGCTGCTCTATACGTGTGAAGGCTTCGTTCAGTTTACTGGAAGCAGATAATTTGATTTAGTACTTCACTACATAGTATAAAACAAAGTCGCTTCCCGCTGTCTGTCTGTCTGTCCCTATATATGCTTAGATCTTTAAAACTACGCAACGGATTACGGTTTTTTTATAGATAGTGTGATTCAAGAGAATGTTTATATGTATAATCTGCACCCGTGCGAAACCGGGGCGGGTCGATAGTATAGAATAAAATATACATATATTGACGACCGATGTGGCGCGGTGGGCGAAGGTCCGCCTGCGACGCAGGAGGTTGAGGGTTCGATTCCCGCTTTAAGACAAATATTTGTACGATCTGGAAATATATGTTGCGGGTGTTCTGGGTATGTTCTATGTATAATAAAAAATATATAGCTATGTAATATAATGTTTTAAGTATATCATCCAGTACCCATTGCACAAGCTCTGCTTAACTTCGGGCTAAATGATGCTGTGTGGATTGTCCAGCATTAAGTATTTATTTTATTTTTCTTGCGACATCCACGGGGTTCGATTCTGACGCCGCGATGGCCAAGGCCTGTAACATTACTAATCTATGCACAATAACCACTAACCTGTGTATATTGGCGAGTTTCTTGTAATCCCTGTGTTCTTCTGCGATAGGTATCAACACTTTGTAAACATCGTTCACGGTTTCATACATTCCGGCCGTCATCAGTTCACTCGCTGCATGCTCCAATAAAGCCTGGGAAGTTACAATCATTTTATTTTATCTTCTACCCGTGGTTTCCTTCGTTCGCACGCGTTCCTACACGTAGGTTTTTCCACAGGCACACGGTAACATCACGTAGTACGCAATTACATGCGACCATGCCGTGCTCAAGGCCGATACATTGGCAGTGCTAGAAATATATTTTAGATTCTAGCCGCCACAAAATAAAGTTCGTTTTAGCTCGAGTAATGATGAACCTAGATCAAGTCAGAGTACTGCCAGTTTATTTCAGCTTTTAGTACCAAGTTCCGCTCTACAGCGACGCCATGAATCGGACGCTTTAACCCCTACTCCTTGCTGGAGGGACTCCTGTTACCTGCAACTCCTGGCTGGTGAGGTGATGATGCAGAGCGTCCGCGCAGGACTCGTCCAGCGCGTTGTGAGTCACGTGCTGCAATAGTGCCGCCCCCCTCCCGCCAGCCATTATTTGTTCCGCCACTAGCGCCGCTCCGTGGATGAGGCACATACCTGCTTCCGTGTGGTTGGACCTCTGGAGGAATAAATGAAAATGGAGGAGAGTGCTGTGGGTAATAACTTTAGCGGTGAAATGACATTATACCGTAGACTGGGGTCGAGGCAATCCGCGCGCTCAGAATGAGAAGAAGCATTATCAAACTTAATGAATTTACGTTACTCTTAAGTTACAGTCCACGCGTTGTCTAAATGTGATAAAATCGAAAAAAATTCCTGTCCGACCAAAATTGTTTTAGTTCGAAATGGAAATGCTGTTCGCGCGTGGACTTGCAGCTTTGTATGGTATGGTGTTACAATCCGTACAGACGTCATACCCGAGTTCAAGACTATACGGTGATTCAGAAACGTCGAGAGAATGGAAGGAGATCAAGCTGTAAAGAATGCGTATCAGGGATAACTTATCGGAGTTTAGACCGTTCGGCGAGTATCGCTGGATTGACAAAAAGAGTAAGATTCAGCAGCAGCATCCTTAGTTCTGGAATGAACTATCTGAAAGCCGTCTCGAGGGTCCGCTGAAACTATGTGACCTCATAAAATTTTCATGTAGAGGTGAATTAAGAATTAACGTTTATCTAGGATTAATCGTGGTACCTCCATGTGTTTCTGCGCCATATTGTTGAGCCAGGTGAGCCTGAGGTCGGGGCTGTGTTGGTACCCTCGTGCGATGCGGTGCATCAGGTCCAGAAGCATCTCGGGGTCCTGTTGGAACTCCTTCATCTTGACCGTATCTGAGAGGATCATGTGTAGATTGAAGACAAGGTCCTTGACCTGGGGAAAAGATGAAACATTTATTGTGAAGCTCAGAAACCTACCAACTTACTACTTTTATAGAAAATTGTGAGAGAATCATATGTAGACTGAACACATTATTTATTTTCAGCTTGTGTTGTCTCACTGCTGGGCAAACAAGAGAATCGGTAAGATGGCTTTCATTAGAACAGAAGATGTCATTCTCAGAAACCAAAGGGGATGAGTAGAAGAGCTTCATCTGTTGGAACTCCTTCATCGATGTCAAGATCAGAAACATACAAGTAAATCAGTAAGTCGTAGAAGAGCAATTTATTGGAAGACACAAATCAAGATAATATTTGACTCACGCCCGGAAAGAAAGTCGATAATCGTCGAAAACCTGCAGATTTGTAAATTTGTTCAGTCCAGATTAAAAAAAAATCCTTTGTTTTATGGGGGCGTAGTCCACCTTAAGCCCCCCAAAGTTTATGGTCTAACTTATGCACTAGCGACATAGTTACTACAGAATTAAGTAACTCACCTGTTCGGGGAAGGTAGTATTGAGCAGGTCAGCGTCCCTCTCTGCATACAACAGTATAGTCTTGAGCGCGCGACGCAGAGCTTCCTCGCTAAAAGTCGCGGCTGTGCCTACGAGCGCAGATAGAGACATTGTCACTTGCATTTTAACTCGGCTGAAGTTCTGTAAGAAGAAAATAAACAGAGTGAAAATCTCAAGCAAAGGGGTGAAAATCGAGTAGCCAACCAATGAGTTTTTTTTTAATCAGGGCAAGACTGGGCCCCTCTTAGCCAATTTACATTGTTCTGCGCACACCTGCACCGGTGGCGTGATTGAAATATGACAACGACCGTAGGGAGTGGCAAAAGAACTTAGGGGCGGATAAAATTAGGCTGGTTATAATAATGAGGAAAGACATACGTTCCCGATCTGGAAGTGTTGCCTCATCAGTGCATACAAAGCCGCCGCGGCGTGCGCGCGCGCGTGCGGCGCTAACGCCCCGCAGTGCCGGAGTAACACGCGGCAAACTAGAGATTCTTCGCCGCAGCACGCGCAGCCGAGCTGTTGAAAAATAAGCTGTG
This sequence comes from Eupithecia insigniata, assembly GCA_947859395.1. NCBI lineage: Eukaryota > Metazoa > Arthropoda > Insecta > Lepidoptera > Geometridae > Eupithecia > Eupithecia insigniata. The sequence goes on from OX401996.1 coordinate 1,575,490, forward strand.
TAAAAATAGGTACCCACCTAAAAGATTCAATAGGTTTTGTAGGATAGCTCTTGCTAGTTAAAATTATTAGAGCCGGAAAATGTTATGAACGTCGAGCAAGCGCCTTTTTTATATGGTAGATAGATAATAATTTTATTTATCACCTTATAAATAAATGAAAATAAGTTATTTCATCATCACCAAACATCCACCGCTGGACATAGGTCTCCCCCATAAACATGATCAGACATATGAAATAGATTTTTCCCGTAGTTAAAAAAGTTTTCTCAAGAACTAATACTGCTTTCAAGTGCGCCCAAACAAAATCCCGTACTCGTGATAGGATTGTTACCTTGGCAATAAGAGCGCGGAGTGTAGCGAACATGTGTTGCAACACCGTAACACTTTGATTGCGCTGCAAAGCGTGTAATAACACTTGTAGCGCGCTGCTGCAAACACTGGCGCCGCATTCGAGGTTGCTGCATGACTGTAAACAAACATCTTCATTTAGTGAGCGTTGTTGGTTGTGACGTGCTTACAACTAACTCATGAGACAGACAACATTTTTGAATCAAGGCTAAAATTAGTCTGTTTTGTTTTTTATTGTTTAAATGATTGTTTTTGTTGATTGAGTTACAAATAAAATATTCTCATTCATTCTCTTTTGACATACACAAATCGGCTTCTTCGAAGTGGGACTTTTATACCGTATGTTGGATATAATTTATTTATTTAAAACTTCATTGCACTAAGGTACAAAGGTAAGGCTTAATACCGAAGCATTTTCTACATGCTAACCTAAAACACATGTTTTGCCGGAGGGTTGGGTGTGGCGTGCTAGAATTAATAATAACGCTGGACAATCCACACAGCATTAGTTTATGTTTATGATGTAGAATGTGTGGTAAGATTGCCACATCCACCTTTCCTCTAAGACCCGACTGTCTCTGTTTGTCCGGTAGTTGGAAGAAATTGCCCGCAGAAGAGGCCAACTCAAACAGACTTTCTTAGCAAATATCAATATCAAATATGTGTGGTGTGTCCTCTTTTAAGCATGATTGTGTTAGAGAACCCCGTCCTTCTATAACATTAGGTTTGGTAGGTACATTGAAATTTGGTACTTTAAGAGTACCTAGTACAAAAATAAACAATAAACAACATTTATTAACAGCGAGCACAAACTAGCCGCGGGTTTTTTCAGCTGGTGCTAATTATAGTAATAGAATTTTGTATTCGTTAATACAGTTTGTACAGATATGTGAGAAGCGTAGCAACGTCCTCAAAAAGATATTGTCATATAGAGATCAGAGGATAGACATGTGAACACAGTTTACTTCTTTTTTATTTCTTTCATGAACATGTTTAGATACTCCTGTTTTGTTATTGGTCGCCGACACCTCTACATTTGTGCTGAAGGTGTTGCATTACCTGCACTATTGTCTCGAGCGCATGCAGTAGCGTGAGGGAGACCTCGGCCGCTAGTGCTGCGGAGAGCGCGGCGGCAGGTCCAGCCGGGGGCCCCGCGTCCCCGCGGCCTCCAGCTCCGCCCGCTGGGCCCCGGACCCACTCTTTGCGCCACCGTTCGCGCCGGGCCCCGTTGCCGACGCCGCCGCTGCCGCCGCCGCCTAGAATGTACACAGAATATATTACTTCGATCCACTTCAACTACTAAAAGAGATTCAATCGACAAAGAGCAAGGGTTCTTTCGCTTCCGAAGTGGAGAAAGGCCTTGACATCAGCTAAACAGAAGGTGCATGGTAACATCTATCGTGTGCATATGATCACACGATACATGTTAAAACTTATAATGCAATCCCTTGTTAGATAAAACCTAAACAGGTCATGACAACTGGAGCCAGTTATACTCGATTCAGCGTAACCGAACCTAGCGTGACGGCAGTTTTGTTCTTTATTCTGAAACTGCTCGTGAACCTAAAGAAATGTTCACTTCAATTCAGTTCAAATATCAATAAAGTGCGTTTTCCGTAAAAATTCAGGACAAGTGTATTCCTAACCTTTACGTCGCATAATGAAGTCGGACCTAGCGGAGCCCTGTCCCAGAATCACATCCTCCAGTTTGGACTTAATGTCGGTTGTTTTGCGCACGTTCTGTTGCGTGCATTTCATTATCTCCTTTTGACCCTGAAAAAGAAACGTTCGAGTAAGTTTGGTGTAGGACACCCTCTCAAGTGAAGATTTCTGACTAGCATAATACAAATCTCTTGTCATAGTTAGTTAAATAGTCGTTGCCACTCGAGGGTGTTTTTTATACATTTTAAGGAGGCGGTTTGCGCCGCACATTAGCTTTAACGTTCTCCGAATAACCAGGGCACTGAGAACATACTTGACTTTTAGACTGGTTGAACGTAGGTGGGCTTTTCGAGAATGAAAATATTTTATTTGTAACTCAATCAACAAAAACATCAATGATTTAACAATAAACGAAGATACAAACTAATTTTGGGAGCATTCCATCGTGTCTCCGTTTTTACGAACAAAAACCTTAACTCAAATTGTCTCTAGTCCTTGCCGCGGTGCGAAACGCCACCTTAACTAAGTTCACCTTCTGACAAAATCTGTTCGTAGTGGTAAGACTAGGTCGCCCCTGTCCACCAACTCCAGCGACCAAACATTAGCAGGTCACGTCGGCCGTACAGGGATATTCACCTTGTACTCCTGACACTTGAAGATGAGCTCTATGAGCGCCAACAGCGCCAGCAGCGACGGCGCCGGCAGCTCTGTGACGCAGGCACTCAGAGCACCCCTGTCCGCCCACTCCAGCGACCAAACATTAGCAGGTCACGTCGGCCTCACTGGAAGTATTCACCTTGTACTCCTGACACTTGAAGCAGAGCTCTATGAGCGCCAACAGCGCCAGCAGCGACGGCGCCGGCAGCTCTGTGACGCAGGCGCTGAGGGCGCCCCTGTCCGCCCACTTTAGTAACCAAACCAGGCACATTAGGAGATTGCGGCTTGTTTCGCTGTTGAATGGGGGACGGCCATTCTGAAAATGAACATTTATTTATTTATCTCACCTTATATTTACATCATATAACAAAACGTATGTTCTGGAAATTAACAAAAGCATATAAATCAATTGAGATTCTATGAATTTCTCAAACTCCGATAGTTTCATGGTAAAAAAAGATTCCTTCTTCAAAAGGTTTTAATGGTCTTTCCACATAGCAAGGCATCAGCTTATACTAACGAGGAAAAAGCTCTAATTCTAAAACGTGTAAATAACTTCGCTGGCAATACAAAGGCGTGACGCGCCGGCGCTACAACCAATACGTCGTTGAAATTTTTTAATGGCAAAGGTGGAATATGCATAATGCAAAGGAAGATCTTCAAGCCTCAGACCGAAATATCCGTTTCACTTGCCCGGGATCTTTAGACTGATAAGCTGTTATCACATAATAGTTTAATAATTGTGGTAACAAGTGCTTGCTAGATCTAGGATGTTTACAATTATTTTTCTACCTTTACTACGAATTTTCTTAGTGTTGAACAGCGCCATCTGTGGCTGCACCGCATACCTCACAGGTTCGATATTGTTTCGTTTCGTTTTGCTACGTATTTGATACAGTCGCCACTGGAGGCGCTGTACAAACCTATAAATCAAATCGATCTGGCCGATCTCTCTTTTTCCGCGTCCACAAACGTCAACTGTCATTTGTATTTCACTAAATAAATCCGAATTTGTGTTATAGCTGGCTGGTTTCTCTTTCTGGATTTCACACTTAATATAATTTACTGTCGATGCTGTCTAGGTAGTTCAAGTGACGATGACGGACGATGGACAGACGTCACCGCGGGTGACAGAAGTCGTCGCCACTTTGATAAGGCTTTTTCTGCCGGATACTTTGATCCAAAAACCGTATGGGAGCCTTGGGTTTATTACCGGTTTAAAATCCCCTTCTGGCGACGATGCTTGGTAGAAACTGCCAAGGTGCCCCATCTCGCTGTCCATTGCAAGTATATCTGAAAAATAAATTAAAGTTCAATAAATATGGACTCTATACATTTATTCTATTCCGCTTATTCCCAGTCGTCTTGTGCAGTTATTTAAAAAAAGGTTTGAAAACATTAATACTGCTACAGATGTTTCGTTGTACGGATGCGTCATTGTGCAAATCAGAATGTATTGGTCATTTTTCAAAACGTCTAAATAATGATGTGTCAATTTGCGAATTGGTTGATATGCTGATGTATCAATTTACAAATGCGTCGCTATGCGATAAAAAAACCAGATTATATTGGCCATTATGCGTCAGAAGGGTCCTGTGCAAAAAAAATATATTATGATTGCAAAAAATTTCAGCCAATGAAATTCGACGAATGTTTATGCAGCTGTATACGTATGTATACCACAGCTATTTTCTCATCTTCAGTGAAATATGAACTCTATTATGTACCTTTATTAGTGCTAAATCCCCTATATAGCTGAGGCATAGCGTCCAACACTATGCCAATGAGTGGTAGATACAAAGCCGCCACTCTGGCCTTTTGCTCCGGTTCTGCGAGCCTCGGGTCAGCATCGTGCGCCGTCAGGAGAGATAGCACTGCGTTGACGGCCGCGCATTGGAGGATTGGACTCCTGGAGATGAGGATGAAGTTTTATGGAAGAAAAGTCCATAATACGGCACAAATAAGAGTCAAAAGAGATAGCCGCGGATAAGCCGCTGATCCACCACTTCGTACGCTATGCGGCGCATTATAGCTGCGTGGATTAGTTTGGGTCGCACGCGTGTATCGCGTGCATATATACAACGTTGACAGCGTTGAGCTGTGTGGACGCCATGTTCGAGCAAGCAACGCGTGAACAATGACGTCATTAATCTCTTATTCGTGTGTAGCGTGGTCGTGGGTTCCAATGAACGTTATCACATACATTTTCTTGCAAAGCTAATGGCACACGTGCGCAGCCGTGGAACAGCGACTATAGCGTTAGTGTGTTCCAATCTCAAAAATTCTAAGAAAGTGGAATGGTCCTTTCGCCCGTGTTTCTTCTTCGATTTTTGGATCAGATTAATAGTAAGAGCTGACTCTTTTTCCAAGGAGATATATAGTAGAAACTAAATTCTTCCAAGAAATACTCTTAGCAACAGAATTTTCAACATATGACGTTGTAAACATAAAGAAATTTTGAGAGGTTCCTTATGGGTCCGCTACGCAGGCAAGCTATAGGTACGAATTAACTCACTGCATTTCCAGAGCATTCGTCAGCTCAGCCAGCAGAAGCCCGGCCAAGTAATGCCGAGATCTGAACTCGTGTCCCAGTTGGTGGTGGTGCGTGGAGCTATGTGAGGCCAGCGAGTGAGAGGAGGGCGCGGGGGACACGGCGCCCGGCCCCCCCGGGGGAGCCCCCCACGCGGGCAGGTTGAGAGGCACGAAGTGCTCGTGCGAGCACACGATGCGGAGGAATGCCAACTGATACAGATATACAACTATTAGTATCTATAAATAAATACCGTGATAAGTTTCCGGGGAAAATAGCGAAAAAAAGCTTTGAAGTATTTTACACATTCAATAGAATTTTTCCATTAATTCTCGACAAAATTATTGTCTTCTGTGCAAGTTCACAAGTGTGTATGGATAACAAAAAAATTAAAAAGAAGCTAGCATCTACAGCAGCTGTGTTCGGATTAACCGACCACGCAGCAGATATGCATTTTAGATGCGCTTCTATCATACCATTTCAACCATTTCCTACCATCTAACCATTTATACTATAAGTTGGCGGCAGTAGTTTAAGTTAGCCAATAATAACCAGTGTCTTGTGAATATAGTCCGTACCATACCATACCAGTGCCTTTCCTTCACCACCAACCAAACACTACAACAATTAACCATTCTCAAAGGGCTGTTTGGGGACCAACCAGTACTATCTACCACAACCATCGACCACAACCGTTTTCTAGCTGAAAATTTGCGTTGGGCGGCAACTCCTGGGTCTGTTTCCCAACATTCAGCTTGACCTGGATATTTTTAAGCACATGTTTTTTTTTCGTGCAAACATGATTTTCTTTTCATGTTCTACATTGCACGTACCTTGTAATGCACGAGCGGCACAGCATCCGGCAGCGAGGCAATCTTGGCGCTCATCTGCTTGTAGTAATTCCGCACGAAGTTGAACACAAGTCCGCGGTCCATGACGCTGAATAGATCGAAAAGGAAGAACGCGAGACTGTTGTTCAGGCTTTGGGTTAGGCGGCCGTCTTTGCCGTAGCTGAAACGACAAAAAATATTGATAATGCTGGAAATTTCAAATAGCATTATCTAGCACACAAGAACAACGTGTGCAATTTGTTATGTGAAATAACTTTGTAAAAATATATGGTAATAAGTATACTGACCGTGAGATGATCTCCGACGTGACGTTGTTGACGAGCGTGGTTAGATCGTCGGTGAACTGTTCCGGGAAGCGCGCCTTGCGAGGAGCCTCTGAGGCGCCGCTCCAGTACAGGTATTCCACCATGCTCTTCATCATCAGCTCGAAAAGGGCCCTGCAACATTCAATTTATTACTTACCATTTGTACACTACCATTATAGGGGCTAGATCAGACACGGCGGAATCAACGTGGCCAGTTGATCAGAGTATTAGTAGTTTTCTCACCAGGAGTTCTGCATAGCGAGATCCCTGGTCTGGCCGCTGGCCACCACCCACTGCAAAGCCACCTCCTCGTGCAGAATCTTGCACGACCCATCCGTCATAACTGGGAACACAGAAAATAGTTTTTTTTTCTCAAATATGCATGGAAATATTGTCATTATTGTTGAAAAAAGGACACACAAAGTATAAAATTACGGTAGAGAAAATCAAATCCATTGCAGAAGCATAATTTTTTTAATTTGGAACATTACAATGCTTCAGAAATGTTGTATGAAAAGGCGTGCTGGAGTTATTAAATGCTCTTTGGTTAGATCTATTTTATCATTCTTGGCATACCAAAGTAAGTCTATTTTCTTAGTACAGTAGTGATAAATAAAAAATATACTAAATATACATTTAATAATTTAAATGAGTTCCAACGATTCAGAGAGTGAAATGGAGATTGATTGTACTCCACCAGATTTAAGATCAGAAACCAAATTGGCAATGGAAAACCTGCTTCCAGCGAAGTCAAACGAAAAATACATGAAAGTAGGTATATGAAAAAAGAGTTGGAAAAACGAGAAAAAAGTTAACATTGTCTCTGAAACAGTATTTTTGGCGTATTTTAATGAGATTGCTAAAACTAAAAAGCCATCTACATATTTATTCCATACTGAAATGTACATTTCATGATAAAAACGGTATTTACTTAAAAAAATAGCATGTTTTATTTCCCTGCATTCTGTTGAGAAAACCACTATGAAATAAATAAATCTATGATATCTACATATATATGCCTCGGCGGAAATGGAAATTGCCTGTCTCGTATTAGTGAAGTCCTCGCCTACGTCACACTCGACCTGCAATTGCCTATTTCTCGGCCTTTGCAATAATGTACTATTAGGTGCGGTGCGGCCGTAGCTTTAATAAGGCCCGAGTGATAATCGAAAGATTGAGTGACGCCCGCGCCTTTACAGGGTGGATTTTTTGGACGGAGCAGTAGGAGGGCTGATTTAAGATTCAACAGACGAGGGACTCATATCTAGACAACGATTGGGAATGGGTAAAAAGTGTATAGAACATAAGTTGTAGATAATATTATCAGCTTAATGATGTTAAAAACGGGACCTTCTATGTTAGCCCTAGGGGAACCGGGCCCCTAGAGCTCACCTCATAGTGTTGGGGACTTTTAGTATGTTTGTCTCCTAACTAGTCCAACAAAGTTCCGAAGTCCAACTTTCTGCTTTAGACCTTTGCATCCACAATCCTTCATTGACTGGACTTTTGTAAAATGTATGGGAAAACCTTTGAAAATCTTGTAGAAGCTCTTGTTAAATGGTAACACATCTTACCCGTAGGGGGCAGTGGTAGACCGACGTCTCGGTCGGTGAGCGAAGGTCTCGGGATGGTCGCTTGGTACTGAATGTAGGTGGTTATTAGTCCGCTGCGACCGTGGCTATCGCAAGTCGCGCCCTCGTTCATATTCTGTGAAACAATAATAACATTAACTATCAAAGAGCCTCTGTAATATCTACCCAAAAAGACTTAAGATCTCAGGGAAATAAAAAATATAATAAAAGTAGCTATATATTTTCACAGCATCTTCTATTTTCATAGCCCCAGAGTAAGCAGAGCTCGTACTATGAGGGGACGATAAAATAGGTTTTCTTAAATTTCAGAATACAATGGATTTGAGGGCAGTGTTGTCTTTTTTCCATACATTTTAGATAAACGATTTTCAACGAAACATCCTTCAACACTTAAAACAGGACAGATAAACATTAAAACTAACTGTGATATCAGTGAACACATGCGCCAAACATGTGAAAGCGTCCTGTGCTATATTCAGCGTCTGTCCTGCTAGTTTAGGTGGCGCCACTAGCAAATACAGCAGTTTGTCCACTATGACCGGTAGGTAGCGCGCGAGAGTCTCCACGTTAGCGGTAGGCAGCTCCGTTATACTGGGGACACAGAGAAATAAATGAATAAAAAATAATGTAGGAAGAGGAAATTATTCCAGTGAGTGTTAACTTCAATTAACATGGCCGGTGGAGCAAACTATGACCAAATCCGAGGCAAGAATATGCGAAATACATTTGAGTGCTAACTAAAGCGCGTTATACAATACAATACAAATCTCTTTATTGTGCACCACAAAGACAAATAAAACACATAGACATTAACATAAACAAGTACAATGGGCGGCCTTATCGCTTAGAAGCGATTTCTTCCAGGCAACCTTAGGATGGATAGAAAATTTTCAATTTAAGAAAGGCAAGGGTGTATACAACATTAATACATAAAATAAGATTAACAACAATATACTTATAGTAGAAAATATATTATTTATATGTAATAAATAAATAAATACCAAGATATAGAATAGATAGGTACCAATAATTACTTTTCCGACAGATAAAAATCTTTGACGCGAGCTTTAAAAACAGGTAGAGATCCAGCTTTCCTAATAGACTCAGGGAGTGCGTTCCACAACTTTACGGCCTGGATAGAAAAGGATTTGCCATAGAAACTGGTTCGGTGGAGAGGCATGTTTAATACCAAGTTTTCTGAAGAGCGAAGGATACGAGAAGGATGGGGATGGGAACAGTGGAGGAACTCAAAATGCTCCTTTAAATATAGTGGAGTGAGAGTGTTGAAGAGTATGTTATAAAGAAGAGAAAGTATGTGAGAATCCCGGCGAAGACGGATAGGAAGCCACTTGAGTTTTGTGCGGAACTCCGAAATATGGTCATATTTTCGAAGCCCAAAAACAAACCGTATACAGACGTTTTGGTGTCGTTCTAGCTTATTGAGCTGCTCTTCAGTGAGGTATAGGTAGCAGACGTCTGCATAGTCAAGGATAGGAAGTATCAAAGATTGAGCGAGCACAATTTTAGTAGCAGTTATGTGGATTATCAGAGTCTGCTGTCACATAGCTCGTGATTCGTGAGAGCTGGTGAGCTTCGTGATTAAAAATTTTGCGATAATAAACCGGAAGGCTATATAAAGTCTGACTATATAAACTATAAAGAAAATAAACGCCTGATCTAGGAAGCGTGTAAAAGAGGAGGCAGTAAGTGTCAACAGGCCGAGATAACAATGATATTCAAGGGCCATTAGACCACGTAGTTTAAGTAATCATTGGACATGCCATAGAAAATGGTTTCCTAAGCATACTAGATATAACTTTGTTAACCTTGCTCTCAATTCAGCTTCCATATTGGTAAGTCCAATCCTTGTAGGAATGTTGCCTTCTTGCACCGCCTCGCACGCCATAGCAAAACGTTCGATGTAACCATCCTGAAAATAATAATAGTGTGTTATTTTAAACACTATTTATGGTCTGGTTTATTTAAGGTTCTAACTACCCTTTTGTCCATGACATGCGTGAATTTAAAATATCTTGTGATGTAAGAGTAGTTAGTTTCTACCATAGTATCAATCACATAAAGTTCAAAACCCCTTACCAAGGGCATCCCTTGATATACAGTAGTGAACGCGTCGAGGCTGATGCTGAAGATTGGCTTATGGTTGTCGATCCACCTCGTCCTAGGCAGTAAGACGTCAGGGAAGATGTAAGAGTATTTCTATCCTAGTTTCTATTACATAAAGTTCAAAATCCCTTACCAACGGATGCACAGTCGTAAACGCGTCGAGGCTGATGTTGAAGATTGGCTTATGGTTGTCGATCCACCTCGTGCCAGGCAGTAAGACATCAGGGAAGATGTAAGAGTAGTTGGGAGGAGGCTCCTCTTGCATGACCGGCAGGTTGTATTCGCCACAGGTTAGCTTACCGTTGCGACATAGGGGGAGCCACTGGAAAGGTGAACATAGTTGAGTTTTACAAGAACAACATTTCTATGAAATATAATTAAGTTTTCTTATTTCGAGAGGCCTCTATCTAATAATGGGTGCTTACAGGCTTCATTAATAGATAGATTAGCCACATCCCGAACACTCCCCCATTTCTCCATACAAAATTCGTACCCCGGCACTTACAGGCGCTACACTTACAACTGTGTGTGTGACGTCTGGCAGCTAGGGTATCTTCATGAATATATATCGTAATAACTCAGACATTTATATCATCATCACATCAGCCCATACACGTCCACAGCTGGACATAGGCCTCCCCCATACGACGCCACTAATAGCGGTCCTGAGCCGCCTCCATCCATCGACTCCCTGCTACGATGTCGTCGGTCCATCGAGTGGATGGACATTTATATTTCTCTCATAAAATGTGAAATAAAGCCTCAAAACAGAAGAAACTTCGTATGTCCATGTTGATCACAAACAAAACATCTTAGCTAGCTCAAGCTAAGAAAACTAGTAATCTCCCTAAAAGAGCGTCCTAGTGTTCTGTCAGCTTGCCACACTGCGGATCGAGATTCTTTGTTCAGCAATGGACTAGCATGGGCATTGGACCATGATGACTTGTATTTTTTTACTTACGGAATACCCCACAACAGTCTCGACATTCTTCTCCTGTTCGGGCGCGACGGGTTTTCTTTGACACGAGACGTGCACGAATGTGAACAGTAGATGGTGTTGGTCGCCGAGGTCGCACGGCAGCTTTAGTTTTATCTCGTCGTATAGGGATGGGTTTCTGGGGAAAATATATCAATCAGCTTTTTGGACAATGAATGATTTACAGGAAAAACTGTCGATTACATTGTCGTGCGGACATATAAATTGTCTAATTTTCAACCAACAAAACAAATTTATACCGAAATTATTATTTACATCACGCGAATCCTTGAAAACCTTACTTCCAGAAACGAACTCATCTAAAATTAAGAATAAAAGGAATCACTTCGAGGTAAAGAAGAAGAAATAAACTAGGTTTTCTTAAATAATAGTAAGTTTATTAGTTTTCTCTTCATAAACTTGATATTCTTTGAGAAAATCTAGTTTTCACGGATTGTTTTTAAGTAGAAATACATGTTCCATTATCCAAGAGCTGAGCTGAATAGCTTCTGTAAGCATACTAACTTGTTATGATATAGACAGGTAGTGTACGCCTCAGTAGCGAACTCGGGGCACGAGCTGCGGCCGAATATAGCGGGCAGAGCGGAGCCGTCTTTCTCACCAGACATTAGCTGGATTTTAACCTACAATATATGAGAAAGAATTGATTTCGTAGTTGGTAAGCTTTAAAACATCTTTTATCAAAATCAGTGACTTCTGAAGATTGAGTTGCGAGGCGAGTTGCGAGCTTCTCACAGCTTAAGCGCACTGGGTATTACTGGGCGGCAGTGACGGCTCATCACGGATCATAGAAATACAAGGATACCTTTATTAGTAATAGCTTCAGTATAAAACAGGGAAATAGTCAAAACACACTCGAAATGGCAGCGTCTTAAGGTTTTGAGTTATAGTTATCGCCGCTTAGCACGGCTGGCGGTGCCGCGGGTGGCGGGTTTTATTGCGAGCACTAAAACCCACCGCCCGCGGCACCGGACATGTTTTGGTACCGAGGTGAATAGAGACTCCAGGGTGAATAGCAAGTAACACGGGGTGAATAGAGACTCCAGGTCCAGGGTGTTTAGAAATGGACTAAATACTGGACCAAGACATTATCTGGCTTGTAGCAATGGTATCCTTAGTCCGCGATGTTCACCTCCTGTGTCAGTGGATTAGACCTCTGCAAAAGGATGTTTTTCTCCCAATATTTCGGCCATTCACCCTGGAGTCTCTATTCACCCCGTTTTACGGTATTTAAATAATAAAGTATCGTGTTTAGTGCGTCGCTTACAGTGATATTCCTGGCGGATCCAGTGCGAGATGTATAAGCGTTGAGGTTGATCTCCCTGACAGTCAGGTACAGCAGGTTGCGGTACTGGTGGTGCGGGGCCGGCGCGGGGGCCGGCGGGGTTGAGGGGAACGGAAGGATCTCTTTTGTTGGACGGATGTTGTCATCTGTAAAGAAAAAAGAAAATTGTGGACAACAATCAAACTCGGCTCTAGTATAGTAGCACATCCAACAGACAAGAGTTTGTAAAGTTTGGTACATGTCTCGTCACGATTTAATAGCGCTCGGCGAAAGTGGAGGGGGGCGCTTTGCAGGTGTAAAAATCTAAAAATCGACTTCTACGCATCAAGGTCAACGCTATTAAACCATGACGCGACCTGTATGGGTGTTATAAATTTTATTTCACTGATAGGTCGCTACGTGATCCATGACTACTGTAGGATAATTATGTGCTTCTCACATATTTACGTTCACGAGTGCTGTAAAGTCTAAACATTATTCTGTGTGGTGTTTTAATTCCTTACGAACTTTTTTTTAGTCGATAGACCTTCATTTGACCACAATCTCACCTGATGGAAAGTGACGATGTGGCCGACGGTGTGTTACGAAGGTCTAGAAGACCTGTTCACTCTTGTAGCAGTTAGATCTTAGTTTTATGCTTAATTTTAAGAATCATGTTTATAACTTTAAATTTAGAGACCAAGTGAACGAGATCGCTGGCAATAAAAATAACAGGATAACATTCTTGTTTTATGTAATGTTCCCCGTTACATACCTCCGTAAGGGCTCAACTTCGCTAGTTCCGGAGTCAATCCATTCCGGATCTCTTCGGGACAGGGCGACACTTCAATCTTCAATGTTCCCGGAATGCATTTGAGTTTCTTGGGCGCAGAGCTCGGCCGTTTGATCTCAGCCAGGAACTTGTATAGGTCTTCGTCGCGAAGTTTGTCGGTTTCCTGTAGGTAATAAGTTTCGTTTAGAAAAAGTTTAAACAAAAGATTTATATGGCAAATGGATGGGAGGTTTTTGCCCTGCAGTGGGACATCTATCCATGATACATATTACGGACGCGGTGGTTACGACTAAAGAAAGACCTTCCAACTAAGTCCACGAATGTCTAGAAAAGCGAAATTTACTAGATGATGGGCAACATCCTCCAGATTTATTTTTAGTGACATGCGCCTAAGCTGAGCTTAGCTCGTACTTTTGGTAAAAAAAACTTAGTTGTGAAAAAAATTCAGAGAAAGGTAGATAATAAATAGCTAAATGACTGAGTACTGTACTCCGAGTTAAAACATCTACCGTAGTCGCTGGACTACATCATCATCAGGTATTTTACCTGTTTGAACAGACTAGTGACAGTGATGACGATGGGCTTGAAGTTGGCGAGTGCGTTCTGCAGATCGGTCGGCGTGCGGCGTCGCTCGACGGAGCCACGTCGTGTGAGAGAGCCTCCTACTTCGCCCGCGCGACGGCGGAGTTGTTCGAGACTGCTGGATGATGCTTTGCGATCTGAAAATGAGAGCTATAAATTTACACCAATATAATAGACAATGATTTATTACAATTTGTCACGTTTGTAAAATAAACAACATTGTTATACTAAAATATGTCTTTATCGTAATATTAAGAGATTTTTTATTGAATAATAAGCTCTCTTGTCGCCTGAAACACAGGATTACCTAGTTCAGGCTAAATTGTTACACTTAGCTATATTTATTTATAAAGTGCACTATGTACAAGTTTCTTTGAATAAATGTTATTTATTTATATGTTTTATGTATTGTTTGCTGCCAACAATACATAAGACAAGAATTATAACGTTATTTTAATACATAAAATAACTTCCTGATACAAAATTATAAATATCAAGAGGATAATAAAGCCCTGCCTGACTGTAATGACGATAGACGAATCGAATTGATAAAAGTTTTGCATCCGTTGTTTGGTGGTTAGGCTTATTAAGTTAGAACATACTTTTGTTTCCCCTTCCTTATTTCACGATGTCGTGTTGCGGATCCAGGTGTAGAGGGTGCGACTCGCTTCAAACTGGCAGATTGACTCAGTAATAAGGAGATCCTTGCCAATGTGAATCCAACTTTATTAGAGACTTACCAAGGCTGTTAGTGTTGCTAGCATTCGCCGGATCCGGCGTGGCGGGCGCGTCTCGTTCCAAACTGGCGGATCCACTCAGTAGATGCACTAGGGAGACTCCGCTCCAGGCGAAAGGCATTCGGAACTTGCCAAGGCGCTCGCAGGCTGCCGCTGCGCTTACGCGGACTTTTTCACGGTTCTGGAATTAAATGGTCAGTTTCAAGATTGCCATATATCATTATTGTCATAGTTATAGTTATGTATAGTTCTTGTATCGATATCGTATCTCAATAGGTAAAAACGGAACCTTTTTAAGATTTGGCTTTTTCTGTCTGTTCTTTCCCTTCCGGGTCATGGCTGCACACGTGACAGTTTCGAGAATCGTGATTTTTTGTGAGTGATCTGATCATTATAATTTTTAAATGTTTTCAGAATGGTGTTTGTGCTGTATTTACCTAGCTGTAAGAACCATTGTTATAATATATACAGACGTGTGCGTGTGCGTACCTACCCCAGTAATAAACCAGCTACGGAGCTAAACGGTCGTTTCACTAACACCCGACATACCAGTCTTGTAATTTGTTGCACATTCTACGATGGCTGTTGTTGTACACCTTACACAATAAAAGGAAACTCAAGTAGGCTATTTCTGAAATAGTGATCTGTGCTAACTACTTTGACTATGATTTTATGTATTTCTTAATCTACCTCCTAATAAAATCAAGTACGTTATCAAATATAATCAAATTGCTCTCATCCAATACCAACCTTATCATCCTTAATATAAGGCTCTACACATTCATTCACATCCCCCTGTAGAACCTTCTCGATCTTCACCACCAGAAACACATCAGCCGAGGGATTAGTGATATCAAACACTGCACTGCGACTCAATGTAGACAAATCAGCGTGTGGTATGTGCCCTGAGAGCATTTGCTTCGTGCTTTCAGAGTTCAGATTGAAGTAGAAGTTTTCAGAGAGCTTCCTCTTCTCTTTCGCGTCGTAGAGCGCCATTGATGCAAAGAGAGGTTCCACGTCGAGTTCTAACCTGAAACGGAACGGTTCTTGTGTCTGTGTGTCGCAGGCAGGACGAGTGTATGTTTACTTTATGAGACGTATGTATGGTAAGTTAATGAGACGTACGGTAACTTAATGCGACGTATTGTAACTTAATAAGACGTATGGTAACTTAATGAAACGTAAGTATGTTATCATAATGAGACGTATGGTATCTTATTGAGACGTATAGTAACTTAATTAGACGTATTGTAACTTAATGCGACTAGCTCAGGTCCATACAGTGGCAACAATTTATGAGGCCTAAACCCAGCTCTGGGCAAGCCATGTTTTCAAAGATGATAACGATACAAGAAGGTAGGGATCATCATTCGCAAGCCCAAAGAATAAGTGTGGTGTGACAAAGTAAAGATCAATTTTGGAGTAACATCATTTTGATCAATGGAAAACAAATTTGAGTGTAAATTCGGAATAAGAGAGCTCTAAAAATATATTTATTGCACACACCATTGAACCCATGATCGAGAAATAAGAGGCTAATCCTACTAATATTATAAATGTTTGTGAGACTGGATGTATGGATGTTTGTTCCTCTTTCACGCAAAAACTTTTGAACTCATTGGGCTAAAATTTGGTATAGGATATAGTTTGGGACCTGAAATAACATATAGGTTACTATTATCTCGATAAAACACGGGTGAACGTATTGTAATATATTAATTAAAACTGATGAACGAACATACATACACCCAAAACACCCGAAACAAATATCGCAGACCGTATAAACATTTGTCCCGAGGCGGAAATTGAACACGCAATCTCCTACGTCGCAGGTGGACCTTCGCCCGCCACGCCACAGAGGTCGTCATATCATCGGCACATACTAGTCCACAGCTAGGCAGAGGGCTCCCCTATTGACAGCCATAGCTCCCTGTCTTCAGCATGCCGCTTCCAGCACCTGTCAGCAGTCTTTTGCAGGTCGTCATCCCACCTGGCCGGAAGGCGTCCTAAGTTTAACAAGTGTTGTTCTCCACTCAAAAACACTTTTAGCCCAGCGTTTGTTGGTTCGCAAGATATGGCCGTCCGAATTCTACTTCAGTTTGCTAATTAATTGATCTATGTCGATATCTGTACGTTCGTACCTCTATCATTCTCTTAGGGCCAATTATTGTTATAAATGAATACTAACTTATTAAAGACTAGCTGTTTCCCGCGGTTTCACCCGCGTTATAGTGTACCTTCCCAACAGTAAAATAATTTTTCAAATCGGTTCAGTAGTTTCGGAGCCTATTCAATGCAAACAAACAATCAAATCTTTCCTTTTTTTGAAAATATTATATTGCCAATGTCACCCGGGGATAGTGTAGCTTCCCAACAGTGAAAGAATGTTTCAAATCGGTTCAGTAGTTTCGGAGCGTATTCAATGCAAACCAACAATCAAATGTGTCCTCTAAGGTTTTATAGTGCTTATGCCCGCACTTTGGGTAATCTTAAAGAAATTAATGATATCCCAAAAATTTACGACTCCGGCGGGACTTGAACCCGCGACCCTCCTTTGAATACGAGGATGCGCTAACCAACTGCGCCACGGAGGCAAGTACGCGACCTGTCGAAAATCTTTGGGACGCATTTAGCAACTAGCAACGCGATTAGCAACAGCGATACCTCTCGTCAAACGATCTAAATGTAACTTTAGACTTTGAGCAGGTTTGGATAACCTCAATGTTTCCCCTGTAGGTGGAGCTAACGGCGCTATAGTCCGTAAGTCCCAAAGATTTTCGACAGGTCGGGTACTTGCCTCCGTGGCGCAGTTGGTTAGCGCATCCTCGTATTCAGAGGAGGGTCGCGGGTTCAAGTCCCGCCGGAGTCGTAAATTTTTGGGATATCATTAAATTCTTTCAAATGTGTCCTCTTTATAATATTAGTATAAATTATTTATCGCGAACCTTTTGTGCCTTAAATATTTCTATGGAAACGTAGGGGAAAATATAACAAAAGGTACGCGATAAATAATCTTTAATATGTTAACCAACCGCGAAAGTTTCAAAACTTGAAATACTTACTTGACCTGATGACAAGTGACCATGATCCGATGTCCCAGTATCTCTTGCGGTATTTCAGCCGCGAGGCGCCGCTCCACTGCGTCCTCGTCGTCGTCTAAATATGGGGTGTAGAGACCGAGGAGGTCGGATTGACGGTTCTCCAGTCTTGAATAGAAGTGAAGGTAAAATTAATTTATTATTTGTTGATCGTCATCCAAAACCTGACTTCACACACAAGTCTGCCTGGCTTATCCGTTTTATGAATGTGTGAATTTATGAACTAAGGAGTGAGCCGAGTTTCATTACGCTAAAGGTAGGCGCTGATCATACTTTCAATCGCAAAATCAAAAACCTTTGCCAATAAAAATAATTTTATAACATAAGCCATCACAGCCTAACGAATAAACTAAAGAACAGCATAAACCAATGCTCACATAAAAAATACTAAATATTCGTACTGCATTTTCATTGGACTTTAGCTGTTACACAGCTCTGCTCAGCAACAGCTCTGTCAGAAGACCAGCGTTGGTTGTAACGACTGTACAACCAGCTCATGCTGAGACAGAGACCGTTTTGTGACTCATTGCCAAAATAAGTCTGTTTGTCTGTTGAACTTTTAATTTTATTTTTATACATGTTTTTGTACGACTTACAAATAAAAATATTTTATTTTAAATTCATCTAGCAAAAATGCTTTTAGAGGCTATGACAACCTTCTGGCTTCATTCACAGCATCCACCTGGTCTGGCGGTTTCCTCTCAAACAGGTCAGGAATGAGGGGGTCTGAGGAGGAGCTGCGCAGGTCCAGGCTGGCCCAGGAGCCCCGCGCCGTTAGCGTCTCGTTGCATGATGATGAAGAGGATATCGAGGCTACTGACTGACGGCCGCTGGATGGTTGAGATTCAGTCTGTAAACATATTACAGCAACAGGTAACCCGAAACTTAACTAGATATTTGATGCACTAGATTTTTTGTGGTCAGGAATTTAACGGATCAAGTCTTTTTTTATCATTTAATCTTAATTTTCAGACAGGCCGTCGCTTTTATGACGAATTACGAAGTAAAGTTAGAAAATTAATTAAATAATAATGTCTTGTACTAAAGTCACAAACATTCTGGTGTTGCAATACTTAGTAAGCATTTTTTTCCAAAAAGAAGGCTTAAGTAACATTTAGATAGATAGATAGATAGAATACTCTTTATTGTACCACACAACACAAAATACATACAGAAGGAAAAGTTGACAACAATGAAGTACAAAGGGCGGCCTTATCGCTTTGAGCGGTCTCTTCCATTTAGGTAGGTACCGGTACTAGATAAACCTAAATTAATTTAATATTTGATAAACCAATTTATTAAAATTATAAAGATGTTTATTCTGCATTATATTGTGAAAAAACTCTAAACAATCAAATAGTTACAAGATATATAATGAATGTTCGAATTGGGAAGTACATACATACAGTATGTCTTTTTCATGCATCTTTAAATACTATTTTAATAATCTATTAAATAAATACACTTCACTATGTCATGCATTATTAGTGTCCATTGTATTCGGCACCATCTTCAGGTGAAGGCCTCCTCCATCCATCTCCAGAGTCGAAACTGCGGCGCGACATGAATTGAATCATTCTTTCAACATCTGGAGTGTTTGGTTACTTATATAAATATGTATTTTATGGTATGTTCCTCTGTACCTATATCTGTATACGTGTCCTATTATACTATTAGTTAGAATACAGGTTCTTTGTTAATTAAGGCCACATCGCAACTTATCAACTCTTAATTTAGATTTGTCTAAATGTGATTTTGGTGCATAAAAGTTGTATGGTTGTGGAATGACGGGAGATCATGTCGCGGTTCCTCCTCCCTCAAGACTACAACATTTCTTCGAAAAGGATCTTTTGAGACATTTAAGGGTCGGCGAGGAGCGTGCAATGTCCTAATGTTGCAGCCGTCTATGGGATTCGCTAACTACTTTCCATCAGCTAGGCCAATGTTTACCAAAGGGTATAAAAAATCCCAGTGAAGCCAAGCAAGTTTAGAATGGAAGAACTTACAACCATCAGCTGCTATGCAATCAAAGAAACAGCTATATAATAGATGCTGTTTCATACCTGTAGGGCTGTAGACAATTCCTCAGTGGAGACTGCACAAGGCTCGTCCACCTCGTACTGATGCCTCGGCGCCGCATGCAGCCTCTCCAACCGCTCGCCCAGCCGCTCCCGCCCGTGGGTGGAGCCCGAGTACGCGCGGTACTTGTATTCTACCACCGTGTAGTCGGATGTATAGCAACGGAGACAGTCTCGCACAAACATCGGGGCTTTAGACCTGGTAAAGAGGAACTTACTGGTTGACGTTGAGAATGAGAGCTTTAAGATCACTCTGGACATGCTCTCAGTTAAGACCTAGAGCATATGAGATGTGAAATCCAGAATGAACAAAAGTACTCGAGAAGTTTTCATTAATATGTAGTGCGAGCAGGCGCACACTAAGAACCACCCATCTATTTGCTGCAGATTAATCCGCTTGCCCAAGGCCCAACTAGATGCGTAAATAAAATCAAGGCAGACAAACTTTCCCAGATATGCTTTGGATACAAAATTACATTTCTTTCTCATATGTAAAACTTTATTAAAATCTTCTGTGACACAATAGAACAAGAGGTTTCCTTTTTTGTCTTTTCATTGATGTATTATCCAATGTATGTGTATGTGTACTTTCTAGCTCCTGCCCATGGTTTCACACGCGTTTATTCAGAATAAAAAGTAGCCTATTATATTAATCTAGGTCCTGATCTTTATGGACATAATTTCAGCTCAATCCATTCAGTAGATTTGGCTTTGTCTTCGGCCAAACATCTTCACAATGTCATAAACATTGGCCTTTGGAATATGTGTGTAGGTACTTATTATCAAAATTATTATATCACTTACAGATCCTCATCAGGCAGCACATGGGTCAAAGTCCTGATCCTCCTCGGTACGCAGACCAGCTCCATATCGGCTGATGGGTAAGAGAGAGGGTCTCTCTCACCCATCAACCGATCAGCCACCTCCTCATAGTCAGGAGGCTCTATCATGTCGCAGAGAGATAGCTGTGGGGAATCAATGATGTACTAATTGATATCAAATATTGATTTAGTATATAAGTTCTGTGTAAAAAGCCTGTATATAAGATCTTTAATGAATGTTGTTCATTCATTCCTGTGTTTTACACAGCAAACAGTTAAATGGTTATTGTACTATCAGTTTTGTTAATAATAATTATTGTTTGATATTATATATACGGGGAGGCCTATGTCCAGCAGTGGATGTGTATGGGCTGATGATGATGATGATGATGATGATGATTATATATTTAGTATTTTTATATTATAATGTATGTGTATATATGTATAAGTACCAAGTAATTGTTAGATAGCTACATGAAAAATATAGGTACTTATGATCAGGGACAAGGGAAAATTCTCCTCATCCCTGCTTATGAGTTTCTTATTGGTACCTATATTATTTCTCCTCGCCTATATCTACAGGATAAACTGCTTTTGTCTGACATAATTAGCTAGCTCCATGAGTAGGTTACTTGTTGATGATATATTCAATGCATGCATTACTATTATGGCCAATAAGGAACGGATGATAATGAATCACAAGTATAACTGTGCAGGGACGTACCTACCAAATTGTTAGTAATATTTTATGGAAAACTCACAGAAGACGAGCAGCCAGATAGAGTCCCGACCTTCGACTGGTTAGAATACCCTTTACGAACCTCCCCAGCATTCCTATAAATAGGGAAAAATCAATCCTGAAGTAAAATTATCTCGAAACCCATCATGCATCAATTAGCAGAACTTTCACACAAGGAGAGAGAAACCATTTACCCGGAAGATTGCTGGTATTTACGGCCGAGAGTCATTTAATAATAGGATACAGGGTTAATGTTAGAAGGTCAATATTGATTTATTCTCACAGGATTCCGTTGAAAACACTAATCGAAACGCCTTGTTTACAAACCCGAAACTGACATTTTGTTTTGGTTTTTTTGTTTGACGCAGGTTTGACGTTTCTTCTGTTTTTTTTTTTTCATTTTCCTGTTGGACAAATTAAGCTAAAGCCACTAAGGCACTGCCTCGTCTTTCGTTATCTTAGTTCCTATAAGTTTAAACTTAATAATTAATAGATAAATTACAACATTTTAAATATCTACAATGTAACAATACATTTGGTATATTGAAGTGCATATTTACAAAACAAAATTATAAGTTAAATTTCGCCAATAGTACACTTTATAAAATTATACAAATGAGGATAAGTTGAGACATTTTGTAATAATTCTTGAGTGGAATGCGGGACCGAATCAGAATTACCATAAATCTCAAGAAGTCCATCTATCAACACAAGGCGCTGAATGTTGAATGATGGACAATTAAAAAATATTTGATCAAAAGTTTGATCTCCAGTGTTACAAAAGTCACAAGGCGAATTAATAATTTTCAAACGGAACAAATGGAAATTTAGACGACAATGACCAAAACGAAGACGACAAATAGTTGTATAAAATTTTCTGTTCACAAAAACCTTTTTTCGGAAAAACCATGGTTGACTATTGGACTAATTTGGGCAATATCTAATTAAGCATACCAAGTGCCTTTGTTCTGAACCTGAGTATAATGATAAGAATGCCCACCCCAAGATTGACACATACGTTGTTTTAAAAGACTTACGTCTGTGTAAGGTAAATGGACATTTGAATCAGTACTCTCAGGGTCTGGAATGTAAATAGCCCGCTTAACAATAGTATTTGCTAAAAAATCTATTTTTTCGTTGCCAACTACACCTATGTGTGATGGTACCCATGTAAAATCTACCGTTATATTAGATTCCGCTAGTTCCACCCATAACTGTTTTATTAAATAAATTATGTAGTTAGTGTTAGCATTTAGTTTGTGGTTTTCCA
This sequence comes from Eupithecia insigniata, assembly GCA_947859395.1. Lineage (NCBI taxonomy): Eukaryota > Metazoa > Arthropoda > Insecta > Lepidoptera > Geometridae > Eupithecia > Eupithecia insigniata. The sequence goes on from OX401996.1 coordinate 1,597,938, forward strand.
AGTTTTTTAAAACACTCATGCTATCACTAACCACGACCCAATCAGTGTGTCCTAAATTACGACATTGAATATGTTTCAAAGCACTCAAAATAGAAACAGCTTCGGCTGTAAAAGCGCTTGCATGCTTATCTATTTTATGACCAACACCAGTATTCAAAGAAGGATCAAATATGGTAAACGACACAGCGTTGTCATCTTTTGATCCATCTGTGTAAATAAATTGACCTGTTCAATCAGACTACATCAAATAGACTTCTTCTTTAGTGGACAAGTCATTATTAATAACTATATTCATTCCTGGGAATTTACTTAAGAAAGATCCTTCATAGCAAGGTAAAATAAGGTCTGATTGATAAATGTTTAAATTTTTAAGAAATTGTAAAAGGCTTTGAAAACCTTGTAGCATAAAAAATGGCTTTGAAACAGAAACAGCGCTGGACAAATTAACCAAAAGACTATTGCTAGAAAAGCTAAAAAGTTTCAATATCAATCTTTCTTTTAAATAATTCAAACGAATACTGATTGGAGGAAGCCTGCACTTAATTTGCATAGCGTTAATAGGAGTACTTCTAAATGCTCCTGTGATTAAACGCAAACACTTATTTTGAAACACATTAATACTATTTATAATTTTTGTGTCTGCAGCGTACCAAAAGAAACCATATTCGAAATGACTTCAAACTAGAGATTTGTATAAAGTAGTAATGTAGTAAGTAAAATTTTAGGGTCTGCTCCCCAATAAGAGCCGGATAGAGATTTCAATACATTAAATGCTTTTTGAGCTTCGTTAATTATTTGTTTGCCATAATTATTCCAAGACAAATTATGAGTGAGTAAAAATTCCCAAGAATTTAACTTCAGATGACACGGGCAATGGAGTATTATTATAATAAATGAGAGGGATATTGGCATGTTTGTTCCCAGAAACCACTATTTTTGTCTTCAATGGATTAACATTAAGATCTAAGTATGTAAAATATTTATTAAGCTTTAACAATGCATCGTTTACAAATTCAGCTGTTTGAGCCAAATTTGCTCCCGAAGCATAAACAACTAAATCATCTGCAAATTGAAGATTTTTAACCTGTGAACCTATATTAAATTTAAACGACGAATATACAAAATAAAAATTAAAGGAGACAAGATACCACCTTGACATACTCCAACAGAACAATTTCTTGGGCCATACAAGTGTCTGTTATATTTCACAAATACTTCTCTGTTCGTTAAAAATGTGTGAATTCAAACAATAATTTTATTAGGAATACCTACGATGGACAACTCTTTGCAAAGAATATCAACGTTGACGCTATTAAAAGCTCCGGTAATATCAAAAAATACAGCAATCAATTTATTATTTACAGACAATGAATTAAGAACATCGAGTTGTAGTTGACAGATACTTTCACGAGCTGAATAATTTCGACGAAAACCAAATTGATTGGAAGGTAAAATTTTGTTTTGTTCTATATAAAACTCCAAACGCTGCTTAAGCAGCTGTTCAAATATTTTTCCAACACACGATGTTAATGCAATAGGACAGTAAGATTCTGGGCATAGCTTTGGTTTTGTAGGTTTCAAAATTGGTACTAAACAATCTTTTTTCCAGTCCATATATCCAGTATAGAAATAGATTCCCAGAAAGTATTTAAAAGTTTTAGAAGTATCTTTAAACTGGAATAGATAAGTTTCTTAAAAATTATATATGGTAAGCCGTCAAAACCAAAGGCCGTTTCCCTTCTAGAAAAAATGGCTGACTGTAGTTCTTGCAAAGAAAAAGGTACAGATAGGCATTCATTATTAGGATTTATGATGGGGTTGCTGCCGTTGCTGGCTAAGGCAATTCTGGTTACGACAAAATCGGGAGTGTATTTTGACAAAAAAATTAAGATCCTAGAATCATCTGCATCAGCTCTGTTAGTATAAGATTTGTTGAATTTACGAATAAATTTCCAAATATGAAATATAGGAGTACAACGATTAAAAGTTTCACACAAATTAACCCAGCTCTTTTGCCTCTCCATTTTAAAAGTTCGTTTTTTAACAGCTCGACGCCGCTTAAATTCCAAATAGGTTTCTTCCGACGGGTTGCTTATGAAATTTAAATAAGCCGCTTTGAAATTTAAGACGGTTTCAGAGTATTTCTTATTCCACCATGGAAGTGGAGGCCTTTGGATGTTGTAATTTTTAAGAGGACAATGTGTACCTAATTTATTGGAACGAATAGAATTTGACAAAGATTCCTGGATCGACGACTGTAAAATTTCACAAAAACTACTATACGATTCCAGAGGTTGATTAGAGTTAATTTGAAAATCGAGTAAAAAATTATCTGTCCTTCTACTAAACACTTTCCAATCCACCAGCTTATAATTTGGGTAGATGGGCAAGAGATCAGCGTGACAAGATTGGTGAGAATGAGGGCCGATGTTATTATTGTCGATAAGTACATTAATCAAAACAGGAAGATGGTAACTAAAACCAAGAGGACTGTCGTGGACTGTCCATTCACAACTCATTGCAAGAGACGGTGAAGCAAAAGACAAGTCTAAAGCATTTGGACGCCAGTTCAACGAACCAATAGTCGTTGAACTGCCGTCATTAAGTAATACCAAATTATTGTCGTCGATAACCTCTAAAACATCTTTACCATGAGATGAGTCAGAGCCACAACCCCAATGGGTATTGTGGGCGTTAAAGTCTCCTGCAAATATAAAAGGACTTGGCATAGACTTTATCAATGAATCAAATTTACCTTTATTAAAAACTGGACTACTATTTGTAGGACTGTAAAAACTAACAATAGATATTCTTTTGTTATTTATAGTTAAAGTGACACATATATTTTGTAGTGAGTTATCGAAGTAAGTATCTATTTTTGTGTAAAACATGCTATTATGAATGAGAATTGCGACACCGTTGTGGTCGTTGCCATAATCATTTCGTTCTATATTGAAATTTATAACTTTAAACGATTTATGAGGTTTTAACCATGTTTCTGATATTATTGTAATATGATATGAATGTTATGTGAATTAAGGAAATACATTAATACATCTTTGTTACTGTGTATACTTTGTGCATTCCATTGCATAATGTTGATAACAACCATTATGCAGAAGGAGGCAACTTATTTCTAAGGGTTTTATGTAGTGTCTTTTATTGACGCAGAGTTAATAGGTACATCTTTGTTATTAATACATTTGGTGATAGTTTCGACAAGGAAGGTTATGAAAAAATCGGATTTCATTAGGTTTTGTACTTGGGTGTCTAGGGATCTTGCTGTAAGTGAGGGAAAAGCTTTGATATTAAATAATTCAGCGTAGGAAACTGAGCGTGAGCGTTTTTTAATTGGGCAAGCGGAAGAAATGGCAATTTAATTGCCACCACAGTTCCTGCACTTAGCATCCTTGGGGTCCTTCTGACATTGCCGAAAATTATGTCCCTCGGAACAGACGGAGCACACCTCTGCATTTTTACAAAATTTGGCAATATGTCCGTACCTCAGGCACTTTAAGCATTGCTTAACGGGAGGTACGTACACGTTTATTTCATGTCTCCATGAATCCAGGAAGACATGTTCCGGCAATGTGGTGGACGCAAACGTCACCGCGACTGCCTGAGTAGGTACGAACTGCGGTGGACTTGTTGGATCAGGACGAATTCTACGCATGAAGCGTCTGGCCTGAATAACTTTGCACGAGCTACCAATCAGTGAGAAAATATCTTTATTCGACAGCTCGGCAGGAACCGAGGAGAGAACACCGGTTATTTCAGCCTCTTTAGCGGGAATGCTGGCACGTAGACCCAACTGATAATTTTTGAGTTTGCAAAAAATTATTAGCATTATTTGCCATGTCGAAAGTCATGCCTACTTTATACTTGTTAAAAGTTTTAACGTGCAGAACACCCGATACACCGTGCTCCCTCAAAGCCTTTGAAAGAGCCATGCGATCTCGATCATTAAAAGGGCGGTCCTCGTTGTTCGAGAGAAAAACAACGTACTCACCCTTTGCGTCTTCGGGATATCGACGCGAATATCCCGGTAACCTGAAAATATTATACCTCTCGGATTCCTTGGGCGAGCTTTTGCTCAAGCCCTTTGGTAGCACCTCGGTTACAGTCGAGCAAGACGCCTCAGAATCAGAGCTGCCCGACGAGGACATCCGCTGCTCCGCGTCCGGTGGTGGAGGCTCCCCACGCTTCCGTTTTTTCTTCATTTTGGCTTATAATAAGCTAAAACAATTCGATTTTGCGAATAAAATTGAAAAAAATTCTCGAGAGCGCGCCTTTCCAAATCGCAGGTTCCCGCCGAAAAAAAATTGACGTTTCTTCGTTGACACCTCGAATGGTTGATACCATAGAGAAATAAGTAGGTAGAGGTAGGACAAGTCATTTCCGGTCTTTTAACTATGTATCACCATAGTTGTCATGTATCTTTATTTATCCCTCGGAGTTAAGCTATGAGTAAAAGAGATAGCTGGTGTACGTATAGCTATACTGCACTGTCAGTGTCAATCGTGTCACCTTGGAACTGACTACTTAGTTCAAAGTTGTGGTAAGAATGCTGAACTTTATTGAAATTCTAAGAAATTACTGCGTTTTACCTAAAACTTTGTTGAAAAAGTGAAAATATGTCGGTTTCCGCTGTGTACAGTCCTTCAAGAAGGATAAAAGGTGGAGTAAAATTCCCGGATTTGTCATTACATGCGTAAGTTTTTCCCTCAGTATAAAAGTTAAAGTAATTATGTTTATTACTAGAAATCTGTAGTAACAACATTTTAACAATCTAGTTCATGTGTTCCTATGAGTCTAGGATACAAATAATGTCCAAAACCATGAATAATCAGCAGAGATAAATTTAGCGTCTGTGCTAGTGATGTGCTTACTATCAAATTTAGTTTTCGGGTTATTCCGCATTCGTCCCACTAGTTTCGGCCAAAACAGGTCCGAATCAGGAAAATAAAATTGATTGCTAATTTCATTCCTGAATCGTCCCATTTCAAGATTTCGTACAGAAAAGTACTGTCTTTCACACTCTTCTCAAGCATGTAGTATTGATTTATCATTATTGTTTCCGTAGGATTTATTTAAATAGTTTATATAACTCAAAGTACGAGGAAAAAAGAAATACACAAGATAATAACTTTAATAACCTGGAATTATTTTCACACGGTTTTTTCCGGAAGTTTTCGTTCCAAAAGTTAGGTAATTTGATTTTAGTTAAAATATAAATTTTTCGTAGGTAATTACTTTGTTTATATTTTTCTTTTATTAAGGCACAAACGATACAATATCCTTAAAATTAACAGTATATAAATATCGATGTATACATCAATCAAAATGCCAATGCCACTAATATAAACATTATTTACAAAAAACAACGATGTTAAATCAACCATGCGGGCAAAGCCGCACGCATTTAGCTATATAATTATATTGTAATGTGTTATCTGATTAATTGCCCCTATTTTTTATAAATATTGCAAAATTATATTCTTAGTCTTACAAAATGACATCGACACCGATGTAAAATTTTGGGCAAAAACAACATATAAACAATTACAAATTTACGCAAAATAAGTCCTTATAGCTTATCCATTAGACTCGCTGAATGAAAGATGTGACCCGTGACTATAAGTTAAAAGTGTCAATTAGCGCTCTAGACTATACACGCAGGAATAGGAAGGATGAGCAAAAAATTCAGGTTTTATAGCGGCACTTGCCCAAAATCACCAAGAAACTAAGGCAACGGAAAGCGGAGCGAACACTAACCCTTTTTTTAGATTTTTGCATCGCGTGAGTGGTGCAGAAAATGGCCAAAAAACATGTTTTTTGTGGAGCCCCCATTAATTTTAAAATTTATTTTGATAGTATGTTATTATAGCGGCAAATGAAATACATATGAAAAATGCAAGTGTCTCCTTTTTACGAATCATGAGATACAATAAAGCCCGATAGATGGACAGACAGACAGACAGCGGAGGGCTAGTACTAGGGTCCCGTTGGTACCTTTTGTTTGCTGAAGTGCGTAGCTTTTCTATAAATGTGTATAGTTTTTCGAAACTCGTTTTCGATTGGTAGAACCATGTACATTGAATTAGTACTCGGTTCGCGATTCCGACACGCACATGGCCAAAATCAGCATCAGCATCAGGTTATGTGTCACTAACACATGCCTGTTAAATATGGGACAAATCAGGAATGAAATCGGCATTCAAGTGTATTTTCCTGATTCGGACCAGTTAGGGCCGAAGCCAGTTCGGCTCGGCAGCAAAGTCACTTCCCTAGTCATGCACACTATTACAAATCTGCAACTGAACACTAATAAAAAAGGACATGCGTAAAACTGAAAGGCTGAGTCCGTAAAATTCTTGGTCCTAGGTTGATACTATTATCAGTGTTACTAGTGCTGAAAATATAATAATGCCAGTCAGATTTTCCAGGTATCCAGCCCCAACAATCCCCCAGCAAAGCGAACAAACACGTGTATCAAGCGTGCTATAGACCGTTAAATCTCGGAAGGCAACTGCGTAGTGTAATCCTTTCGCTCACGTTTCGAAATAAATTGGATAAGCCAGTCGCGTGGCGCGGGCTTCGCCGACACGAGACTGGTGGACATCGCCTGAATATTATTGTTATTACTTTAAAAAATTTAGATTGTTTTCGTTTTTACGAATAGCTTAAAACATATCCAGAACGAAAAACAATGGCGCCGTGCCGTTAGCGATCCAAGTATTACCTACTTAGATCGATGCTTGTCGTCGCCTTTGCAAAATCTAAACTGAACTGTATTTTTACCTACCTACTTAAATTACTCTAACTAGCTCACTTTAATGTACCTAGTACCTACCTACTGTATATTACTTTAGGTGACTAGCAATATATTTTCCTTGGTAAGAAAAACACCCGTTTACAAAACAGCAAAAAGAATTTTGGAAACAAGTCGTGAATTCGTGATTGCTGGTCATAATTTTGCATTGACAATCTCTGAGGCGCAGCGGGCAAAGGTCCGACTGCGATGCAGGTTGCGGGTTCTATCATATCAGCCTATACACGTCCACTGCTGGACGTAGGCCTCCCCCATACGAGACGGCACACATAGCGGTCCTGAGCCGCCTCCATCCATCGACTCCCTGCGACCGCTACGATGTAGTCGGTCCATCGAGTGGATGCTCTCCCATGTACGGTGGGTTTTGCCATAATCACCACGCTTGGTGATCGCAGTGTTGGTGTTGAAAAATACTCAGAAGGAATTAAATATTTGTTGGCGGGTTTTATTCCAACAAATGTTTGTACGATACGAAGATGATTTGTTTCGGGTGTTCTGGATGTTTTCTATGTATGATCAAAAAGTTCTATGTAACCCACCCTTATCACAATCTTGGGGCTAGCTAGATGATGCAGTGTGAATTGCCCAGCATTATCTATTTCTAACCGACTTCGAAAAAACTAGGAGGTTCTATGTTCGGCTGTATCAGGGTGATTCATTTTTCGGTTTTTTCGATACTAATAATATAGAGACGAAACAAAATATTTTCTTTATTACTTTTTAACTATGCTCTACCATATTTATCGGCTTCAAAAAAAAAAAAAAAATGTTGTAGAAAAAGGTCCGATTGTCTAATAGAAAAAAAAACGGATATTCTATGTACAAATCTCTTGAGCGAGATCCGAAAAAAAAATATCATCAAAACTAAAATATACATTTTTTTCGTATCGTGTTTTTACGTTCGTGGGATTGGGATGATTTTTATTTTTATCTTTGTTCCTAGTGCAGCTACAAAGTTGAAATTTGGTGTTGATTGTAACCCATCAGACGCAACTTCTGGCCAAAATTTGGAACGAATGCGCGCGGGAGCCGTTCGCCCCTACTAAGGTGGCTAAGTCCTTTCGGAAAAAAAATACAAAAAAAATTAAATTACCGAGGCTTAAAATTAAAATTTAGGCTTAAAATGTCACCAAGTTTTCATGAAGAATCACGTGTACCTAAATAACATCAAAATATTGGTTGTCTAATAAAAATGCTTATATGTATTGTACTAGCCTTTGACCGTGGTTTTGCACGATTTTTTGCGATATAAAAATTAGAGGTTAATCAAGGTCTCTTTTTATGCTTGTAAAATTTCGTTTGAAACAAAATCTCTCACATGACTCATGACAAGCATTCGTCTTAACTATATGTGTAAATATGTTAAATCATGGAATAATTAAATCATCGAGATCAGCTCCGTTCCACTTTAGTGGACGCTGACCTTTCTAAAACATCAAACAAATTCACAAAAGAACGAAAATTATTTCGTTTGAAATTCGAAACGGGGAGAGATAAAAGAAAGATTGTAGGACTTCTTTCTGTGAAATTAATTTGTGTTTAGATAAATGAACTTTGATATTTTTACGTCGTAGAATTACGTGACCTTTTTCTAAGGGTCAGCTCCACAAGCGTGTGTATTGCATTCGGCGCTTGTCCCGTCTTCGCATCGCGTCGTGTCACAGGCAACTTGGGTACTAGGGAATCCAATCCCGCATAAAAATCTCAATCCCGCATGCTTGAGGGATTAAGGACATCGATCACGCGGATTAGCAGGATTTGCGGGACTGGAATAACTGTTTCTTCTTTTATGGCTTTATGTTTAGAATCTGAATATTCTATAGAATAAAATAGTACTATTTTTGTTGTTCTATTTGCTATTGCCTGCGGTAATACACGCGTTTATCGAAGATAAAAAGTAAGACAGACTAAGTTACTGTGGTAAACCATAATATTATCGGCGCTATATCGGTCGTCTACATCTACGATTTCCAAATTTTACAGTACCCGCAAATCCCACGGATTCCGCGGATCCCGCAAAAATTACGTTACCGTATCTGCGGGATTGGATCCACTAGTACCTACAAATAAATAGATGCGTACCTCATTGCCTCATCTGTGACAAATGCTCCATTTATGCCCAATTCAGAGTTCTTCAATCATCATCATCAGTCTAGTTCACTGGTGGCCTCTCCTAGCCCTTGTGGCTAAGCGACCCAAAATCCTCTAGATTCTGTGAGGAGGCTGAGGAAACGCCCCTCCATTTGCTAGGAGAGTGCGGAGCACTGATGGAAAAACGTAGTACTCATCTAGGCAAGCACCTGTTCAGCCCAGACGAAATACGAGACATCACCCCGAAGAAAGTCCAAGAGGGAGGTAAGATTTTCTGCAAGGGTAAGTGTCGAATTATGAACACTGCAGTTTTCAAGGGTGAACACATGAATTGGCGATCACAAGAGGACTGCCTGTATCTATGCGTCGATATATATATGCATAGATACAGGTTTTGGTATAGCATATTTCCGATAAAAGAAGTTTATGATCAGCACAGCTATTCTAACTTGATCGGAGAGTTACCGTGACTCGAAATCTGGCTCAAATCCGCGCGAAATTCAAATAATCCGCGCGATATTCAAATATTTTAGCGGTTTTTAATATTTTCTGCGTTCTACAAGCAATATCAATATCAGAAAAGTAGTTTACCATAAATCGTAAAACATTTTCTATAAGCCGCTGTTTTAAATAATTTCGATTCGACTCGACTTTTGGAGAAATTAATAATTTATGATAAATATAATTAAAAATCCACATCATTACCAAAAGCCCCATTAATCGTACTTCATTGGAACATGGATTCATAGAAAATGATTAGCAATTTATGAAAAACTACTTTTAGGTAGTTTTATTCCTTGTAGAACGCAGAAAATAATAAAAACCGCTGAAATATTAGAATATCGCGCGGTATATTTGAATTTCATGCGGAATTGTGCCAGATTTCGAGTACGGTAACTTATCGATCGAGTTTGAATAGCTGTGCAGCACAAGAAACGGGACCGTTTGGCATCAAAAAAGTTTTCGTGTATATAAATGCAATTTTTTTGCAAACTGTAAACTTTTTGTAATTCTGTGAATGGCGATGAAAATTTCTCTAAAAATCAGGATAGTCTCCTACGACGATTTTCCCATAGCTACACGAGCTTTGATACTCGAACCTCCTATTATATTTCATATTTCCCAAAAGTTTATTTCTTTAGGCTTACAAAATAAGCACTTATTGTTAGATAATTCAAATTATATACTATAAAAACAGCTATAAATATAGTTATTATTATCATCAAAGGTGTTATTGATTTTCTCTTCACTTCAATTATTGTCCACTAGTGGAAGAAGTTTACTGCCCCTCCATAAAACCCACCCTGTATACATTGACCTTAAGGTTTTTGAACTACGTACGATGTGCCCTAGACTCTTAGACCGTTGACATTAAGATCAAATGTCTGAAGCAGAGATTTTTCATTGAAAAAGTTGACGAACTTGGTCTATAGGTTTTTTAGTAATTTAATTAATAAAGCAATTAATAATACCTTAAAAACATGAAGTTTTTGGAACTATACTTACCCAATTCAGTGTAGGCTATATAGTAGAAACAAACAAACAGTGAGAGCCTGTAAAGTTTTATTTCGAATTTCTTAAGTTAAGTTTCAATTAAATTTTACAACACTTAATTTTACCTAGAACGTTTCCAAAAACTACAAAGCATCACAACAAGTTATGCAACAAATAGTAATGAAATTGACATTTTGCTAACTGAATTAAAGTCTGCGTACCGCCCGCCCCCGCATCGGGTAAGGGCGGGCGGCAGTCCTCAGTGCTACGCGCGCCGTTCTCAACAACATACGCCAAACATTTTACTTACGAAGAAGAAAAGTATTGACCATACATACATAAATGCCTAAGTGTTTTCTATTCCACATTCATTTAAAACTAAAGAATATTAGTGCGACTATGTATTGCAAATATTCAATATTATTTCATAAAAACAATAGAATAGCTATGTAAATGCAGTAAACGAAGTTATAAGGAATATTTTGTGTTACAAAGAGAGTTAATCTAAAGCCAAGTTATTGCTTGCTTGTATAAAATACATAGATAAATAAGGGACTTAACGAAGGAAAAAGACTTGCAGAACTAAGTGCTAATTTGAAGTATTTTAAGAAGAGCGAACAGTCAACAGGTGATCTTGTCAACAAACATGCTTTTATACGATGTGAGTATACGTACAATAAGCTTAGTAACCGATTTCAAAAGGAGGAGGTTCTCAAATCGTCTGTATGCTGTTTTTTTTTTGTATGTATGTTACGCGGTATCTCATCCAATTATGGACCGATTTTGAAAATTCTTTCACTATTGTATAGAAAATGATCCCAAAGGGATCCCATATTTTTTTATCCCCAGGGGATTAGTATTTATCCCGCCAAACTTAAAATAACTATAAAAGTAAGGCAATTTGAAGTGGGTTTATCGTTTTTTAAAACACACCAAATTATCTTAAACAATAATCTAATAATTATTATTGTTTGTTGTTATTATTTAGAAATGTAACAAATTAACAGCTTAGCCGTGACATTATGTACTTGAATGGAAATCACAAAAAATTTAGTACTTGCGTATATCGATACAAAATACAGACATTGAATAAAAATTTATAATACCTACAGATTATACAGACACAACAAAGTTGGTGCAAAGAAATATAAAGTAATAAACTTATGGCATGAAGACATAACATTTTCCTAATTAGACTTACTGCTCATTAGACGTCTCGCGCTGTTGGACCTTTAGCTAATTAGACCTTCTGATCAGGAGGGATTATTTAAATTAATAAAATAAAATCACACAATATTAAAATAGAATTGCATAAACTAAATTTCTGAAAACGAGTATCTAACCCATTATGTCCCACTGCTGGGCAAAGGTCTCCCATAACTCTTCCAGGAATCGCGTTCATTGGCCAGGTACCACCAATCTACCTGGAATGCGTCTCGCCAGCGTCTCCTGGCCTAGGCGTGCGTCGGTGTCCTCTCCTGTCCTCAGGATGCCTGAGGACAGGCGAGGACGATCCGAGCCCAACTTTCTGGATGCAAGCGGCTCACGTGCCCCGCCCAGTCCCATTTGAAGAATATTAATTATTAAACAAACTTAAAATAAAAGGGTCAAAATTAAATTCTCAAACAAGTAACATACAAGTAAAGGAAGCTCTAATTTGTTTCTATTATTTTACTATAATTTTCTTTGTTAATAAATACAGTACCTGGATGACCGAGCTTTGCTCGGTATTTTTTTGGTAGGATATTGTGTGTCGACAGAGAAGTTGGTTGTTCCCAATAAAAAAAAAATAGTATTAATATTCGCCAATAGATGTCAGGAAGAGTCAAATTTTTCAATTTATTTATCTACGAACAAAAATAATGGACTAAATTATGTCTTTGGCCTTATCTATGGGTTCATCTGACAAATTTTCTTCCCCCATTGTGACGTCATATCCGAATATATGCAGTAAATTAAAAAAAAGCTGTCATTAATGATAGATCGATAGATAGTGATAGATGAAGGCTTTGTAGCGTCGAAATCTTGTCTATGGGACTGCCCTATCACAAAGTTGATTATCGAAAACACGAATAAAAAAACATTTTCTAAAAATGAATCCTAGCTCGATTCATCGCCCCCGAAAACCCCTGTATACTAAAGTTCATGAAAATCGTTGGAGCCATTTCCGAGATTCAGATTATATATATACACACAAGAATTGCTCATTTAAAGGTATAAGATACATTGTATTTTATCACAGTAAAGTACATAAATTACGCTTCTCTATAAAAAAATGGAATAAATAAAATAAATAATACTGGACAATTCACACAGCATTATCTAGCCCCAAGCTAAGCAGAGCTTGTGTTATGGGTACTAGATAACTGATATACATAATACAATATATTACGTAGATAAATATTTTTTATTATACATATAAAACGACCAGAACACCCTGAACAAATATTTGGAGATCGTACAAATATTTGTCCCGAGGCGGGAATCGAACCCGCAACCTCCTGCGTCGCAGGCCTTCGCCCACCGCGCCACAGAGGTCATCGTCAAAATAGCTTCGTCAATAACATTGTGCTGGTATAGATAATTTCATCATTTTAAAAACTGCTAAATGAGTTTACAAAATGCATTTCATAACTACTTAGAAAGTAGAAGATTAAAAGTACAAAACAAGTGAGTACCTGCTAATTGTATTAAATTGTAGTAGTGACATAGTTTAAACTTATACCTACCTAGGTATAAGTTTAAACTATGTCACTACTAAGCACTAACTCAAAATGGTCGTAACAATCGTATTCCTTTGGGAAATGCTGCTAACGGTCTAGATGCCGCCACCTCAGTTCAATTTCATTAAGTGCCGAGTCAGGAACATTACTTTATCGTTTCTATATACTTATATAAAGTTGGGGAGTAAAGGTTCTCGAGTGGCGACCGCGATACAATGCGAAATGGAGTGTGGGAAGTTCTCCCACTCGATGGACCGACGACATTGTAGCCGTCGCAGGGAGTCGTTGGATGGAGGCGGCTCAGGAACGCTATTCGTGGCGTCGTCGTTTGGGGGAGGCCTATGTTAACCAGTGGAAGTGCACGAGCTGATGATGATGAAAGCTCTGTGAAAAGTATGCGAGGTATTTTATAAAACAAAAAAGCTATAGAAAAGCTTTTTAGAAACATCTTTTTCCTGAAATTTCTACAACAGAAAAAAGCACTCGAACACCAGATTAATAAAAAAAAATATATACATTTTTAACAAGGTAAGTACAAATTCAATTACAAACAGCGCCAAATCTACAATGAATTTACCTCTTCCTATATATAAGGTATACTATCCAAAAGTTTCTTTATATTTAAATACCCAGTTATTCCGTAGTTGGCATTAACGTCCATTAAAATCCGTGCGCCCACTCCAGCATCCATTGACATTTCAGAAGGATTAGCTAGAGGCACCCACGCAGATGTTCATTAAATACCACTATAACTCTATTTAATAGTCTGTTTTTGTTTCTACATTTTAATATGTGTACTTTGTATTGTCTAATGAACTATTAATTAAAAATTTAATTATTTTCTACGATTTCTTATAAGGGTGCTTTTTATCAAAGCCAAGCTATTATTTTTATAAATTTATATATAATAATAATATACGCATTTGCTCCCCTTGGAGTCGAGACCCTAGGTCCGTGGGGTACCGAGGCTCTCCGGGTTTTCAAAAAAAATTCTGAGAGCCTGGTCGAAACGACGCGTGACCCGAGAGCTGGTGAGTATCTGGCGGGGCGCAGTGCATTAGCAATGCCATACAGCGAGGCAATGCAGCCAGCGTCTTGGGGACGCTTCCGACTGGTATTGATATGAACCAGTTGAGCTATCTGTAGATTCTTTGCAACAGTCTGCAGTTAGCTCAATTGTTTCAATTGTAAATACTAGTTTAATTTGTTTATATTATTTGATTGTTATTTTCTTACCCCCTTATTCATAATAGTCTGCTAACTTAAAGCATTGCTCATTCTCACTCTGTCGTCTTCTTCTATTGACGTAAGTCAGAGTGAGAAATAACACTACTTAGCAGCTGTTTTAACTTAGCAAACCAATATGAATAAGGGGGAAAGTCAATAAAGATTTGGTTGTCTTATATAATATATCATTTAATCATTTTCAAAAGCGCAAGTTCCATATCTCGTTATAAGAAACGTTTCCACTTATGAACTTGATTATTTTATAAAACGCTTCAGCGAAGACATCTACAAAACTAACTGTTTGGATACAGCTTTAACTACAAAATGTTTTCAGAAACAAAGTAATCAAATAAAAACTTTAATAACATTGAAATAATAGAAACAAATTAGAACTAGTATTACAATTGAACTAACTGCAGATTGTTATAAACAATCTACAAGTAGCGCAATTGGTCATAATTATCATATATAATTATAAGTAATCGTTGCCTTGTTTTTTATTTTTTATAACAAATTAATTACTTATACATCGGGTCAAATTCTTGTCTCCTAACTATGAGAATCACCTCGTAATTGGTATTCTTCAATTCTCCAGTCAAGTCATTACGCGTGTCGCATAATTTGACATCTATCACACCTCGGTCTATCATAATCACATGCACTGGGCTCCGAAGGACATTACCAACCATTGTAAAAGCAACTATGTAAGTCACGTAATAAGGTGCTATTTCGAAGTAACGGGGTGCTGAAGTTATGTAAAGTGGAAGGTGAAATGAACCTTGTTGTAAGGTAGGTAAGGGTAGATGTTGAATGTGATAGTGAGATGAAGGTATGAGGCTGGCTATGGGGTTGCGGCGCGCGCAGCATCAAGAGGTAGTGTTGGGATCAAAACGGTATCGACTAATGGTTTTTTTTTTAAATCCTTTATTTTATTTCAATTGTGATCTGTAGTAAGATAAGACCAATACCTTCTTTCTGTTTAATAATGTACCTACCTTTGTTTTTATTTTTCAAAGTTCTTTATTTAACATGAAAGTTTTACATAACGTAGATTAACTAAACACTGTTTAGAACCTAACTAAGTACTAGACCAATTATTAATAAATACTCAACAGGCTACGGACGCCTTTCAAAGTTTTTTAACAAAATTACTATTTTACTAACACTTAATAAATCATTAATTGATAAAATTATACAAAAATTTAAGCGGAACTTACAAAAACTAGGTATGACCACTTTGTAAAGCGCGCATTTTTATAGTGTTTTATAGGTGATGTACCTACCTTTAATGGTGACTTACCTTTGTATTATGTCATACAGTAACTAATAAATACATTATCTATCAAAAACACAGAAAACGATTTACCTGCTACGGCGTAGCACAAGCTTTACGCCCGACTCGGCCAGTTTTTCACTGCAATTCCACTGAAAAGCTCGATGCAAAACTATCGATAACTTCCAACTACACTCTCGATACCCCATCCCTTCAGTCGTCCCTGCCGCCGTGGCGACGATGGACGTATCCGTGCTGCAGCCCCGAGGCTGAAGACCTGAAACCCTGACACCAACCCTGAAAAACTTTACCAGTGTACCATGTAACACCATCCTGTCCACAAGCATGGGTGTCGACAGCCAGCCAACGCGGCCTACTGTAAGTCAGGAGATGTAGTTCCAATGACGTTTTATAGCCCTTAATGGACACCTTTATGTTAGTGGTGATTTTATGCAATACGATGTGCCTAGAAACAAGACTTACTACTTACGAGTAGGTATAGTATTAGCACAGATATTAGGTACCTACGTACATGCAATGCAGTGGGGCTACCTAGTTTAGGTTGCATGTATAATTAGTAGGCGTTTGCATAATAAGTGACCATAAAAGCTGTACTATTGATTTGATGTGACGCTATGGACTTCATTAAAGATAATTTTCAGAATTGTCATATTGCCTTATTCAATACCTACTCATGGCAATACGTTCCGTATCGAGTATTTTTGATTATAACTTTATTCTCGAAACTTGAATCAGATTGGATTGTTTCTTGCCGAACTCAAAAAAGGAAACAAAGTGCTTTGATTTCCATTCAAATCTAGGGTAATTAATTATATCAATAGAAAGTAGGCGACAAAATAAAATTCAAGCTATGCCATTTATGTGTTTAGTTTCGAGTCGCGAAATCAATAAAATTTCATAAAACTGTTATTTATGGCAGTGGGAGTAATTTTTATTTTTAAGGTCTTTCATTAAGTTGTATCAACGTCAGAATCAGTCATCTATTTCAATCGGGGTATTCTCAATTTTTATTTAATTTTTAGTCTGTAGGAACTGGGAATCTATTTATGTTAGGTATGCAAACTTTTTTATCTCTTTTGCGCAGAAAATTGTTACGCTATATATATCTAGCAATATGAAATCTGTTTATAAAATTTGTTTTTTTATGAAATCTGTTTATAAAATTCCTTTATATGCACCTCAAGATCCACTTAACTTCGTTGAATATAACGTATGTATATTACCGGTCCATGTTCATAATTCAATGAAAAGTCTAAAAGTTTCTCATGTGTCAATAAATAAAGTTCGTTTCCACCACATTACTGTTCAATAACACGGCTTTGAGAGGAAAATGATCAATAAGCAATAACACCGAGAAATTGGTCTCTCGCGCGGATTATGTAGCGTTCACACATCCTGGAGGGTGTCTGTGTTTTTGTACGCAGTTTATCTATACTAATATTATAAAGAGGAACAAATTAATTGATTGTTTTTTTGTTTGCATTGAATAGGCTCCGAAACTACTAAACCGATTAGAAAAATTATTTCACTGTTGGGAAGCCACACTATCCCCGGGTGACATAGGCTATATTATAATTTTTAATTTAGAATTTTTTGTTAAATACCCGTATGAAGCCGGGGCGGGCCGCTAGTTTATTATATTTCGTTATGATACCTACATACTTTCAACCAGTGTTTTGGAACGTACTTGTTTGTTTAATGAGTGCGGCACGTAACTGGGAGCGGAATGGACTAAGAGCGCGCGCCCACGGCTACTTTTTCACCTTTACTTAGTCGCGATACAATTACAATTACAAAACTCTTTATTGTACACCACAAAGATAAATAAAACACATAGATATTAACATAATCAGGTACATTGGGCGGCCTTATCGCTCAGAAGCGATTAGCGATACAGTCCCGATACTGTAGCGCGTTTACCAATCGCGCGTTTGCATTGCTACAAAATGTAGCTATGGGCACTCGATCTAAGTCCACAGAACAGATAAAATATTTATTTTTATATTATATTGAATGACTTACAACGTATAAAAAGATTAACTAAACAATGATCAAATCACTTGTTAAAGTAGTTCTTTCCCTTACCGAATGGACTATGATATTGATCATTGACCCATGGAGACGTTCTGTTCCTAGTCACGCATCGCTCTACCTTCTGATCAGCATACGAACAAAAATTCAAATACACTCCCACTAGCAATAAAAAAACAGTTAAGCTAATCGAAAGGATCGCTGTAGAGTTATGAGACTACTGAAAGCTGATAAAGTTAACTAATAAAAATTATAGAACAAAGTCCTCCGCCGCGTCGGTCTGTCCGTCTTTTCGTAATAAACTCAGAAACTGAATTTCAAGTGGTTTTCACCAATGGATAGCATGATTCATGAGAAAGGTTTAAGTATACATATAATTGTCATGGTTATGTGGAAATTGGTTGAAATATAACGATAATTGTTGGAAGTGTCGGAAAAAGTCCAGCCGCCTGGGAGCTTTCATCGAAAAGTCTGCCTAATCCGTTTGAGATATAACAAAACAATTCAAGATCATTTCTCTTTTATAGATCTACACAAAAGTCCGCGATGGCTTAAATAGGATAGCTTGCTATACCCATTCTATCATAATAATCTGCTCTACTACCCGTGTGAAGCCGGGGCGGGTTACTAGTAAACAATAATTCCCTGAAGTACGGCTACATCTCGACCACAAAATGCTGGCCACGTTGGCCGAAGTAAAAACCAGTTAGTGCATATAGTAAAATTTTGATGTTAGTATACATATTTTGGAAGTAAATAAAAAGCCAGTATTATCTTCACGGTGAAGGTCAAGCGATGGAAGCCTTACACATAGCGATGGGTAAGTGCTTATGGGCTTCAATAAATCTTGCAGTGTTGCTAGATATAAAAAGATCAAATATGGTCGGTCGGACACCAGCTGCCTGAAAGTAATATTATCAAAGTCAAAATTCTTTAAATACAATAAATGAAAAAAAGAAAAGGTCAAATTCTTAAAATTACACACTGACATGGAAATAGAGTGATATTTTTGATTTCGGTCGATTCGGTATGTACCTAGACTAAAGTAAAGAAGCGACGAAGAAACCTTTAGTCTGTTAGGTGGATCTATAGGCTCGTTTCTCAAAATGCTTTTAAATAGGGGGTTGTATAAGACACTGACTCCAATCAGGTCAGATAAAATTTAGCTTAAATATGTATTACTAGCTGCTGCCCGCGCCTTCGCCCGCGTTTTATTTGGATGAAAAATAGCCTATATGTTATTCCAGGTCCCAAACTATACCCATACCAAATTTCAGCCTAATCGGTTCAGTAGTTTTTGCGTGAAAGAGTAACAAATATCCATACAAACTTTGACTTTTATAATTTTTGTAGGATATAAGTAGTAGGAGTAGGATACTGGCCGAAATGCAACAAAGCAGATAATATACATACTAACGTTGATATTTTCCGTTTTAAATAAAGAAAATTTACGAATTACATGTACGAAATACATTTTACAAGCAAGACACCCGTGACCGTGTGTTATCAATGCCAAAGTAATACGTTGGTGTGCGCATAAGTACAGCCCAATCTTGAAACCCGAGAGGGAAGCCACTCAACCAATATTCTATTGTTTTCGAATAAAGGGAAGCAAAAAATACTAAAGAAACTGATATGGCCTACAAATAAAGTATAATTTACGTTTGTTTTGAGAAAGAAGGGAAATGATTTTACACTCTACGTACATTAGAACGTATTTACTCATGGCTATTCGAGTTATTAAATAGTTCCATTTTTTTTGTCTTTTATTTACGAATAGTACATAATGGTAATCATACATAATTGGACCCAAAGACCATCATGATTATCCGCAGCTGAATTTTATCCATAGCTGGTTATAGGCCTCCTGAAGTTTGTGCCATCCATAAAAAACCAGCTCTAGCTAAGGAATGGAACTCGCTGCCTGCTTCAGTTTTTCCGGAGAATTACAATCTGGGTCTCTTCAAGACAAGAGTGAACAGGTGTCTTCTAGACCTTCGTTATACAACATCGGCCACATCATCACTTTCCATCAGGTGAGATTGTGGTCAAACGAAGGGTATAAAAAAAAAGCTCGTAACAAAATGTGAAGAACCTTTATTACTTACTTGTGTATCTGACCTATATACGAGACGTGTCTTATTGGGTTACATTCACGGTCGACTGTATCAACGTCCATTCTTATACAAGTACATAATATCTCAATTAATATTATCGCCATAGCAAAATAGACCGTATTTACATTAATTTGCTGCTTATTTCATAATTAAATTTATAAACCATGTGTCGGAGGAAAGACTGATTATCTGTAATACAGTTTATATTAAACTAAACAGCAACAAGGGTTTTTTTTATTTGCTCAGGGTGGCTTACCTGAGACTTGTTTTGTATATTTAATTTTGGACTAAATGATTTTGTATTATTGTAAATTTTTTACATTATTTTATCCTGCACTAAACAACTGCAGGTTACGGAGTTTTTGAAAGTAGTAAAAACTTTTTGGAATATAAATCTGCTACGCCGTAGCGCATTTGCTACGTTCGTAGAGGTACGTAACGAATTCGTAGCACATTCGTAGCATTGGTGCGAGAGTTCTACGATCCTCATTTTGATAACAAAAAGGTTTTGCGAAAAAGTTTGTACGTTTTGGGTTCAGTGAACATTGGTTACTTGTTCGCTAAAATACGTCGACCACTCGCATATTAAAGTAGCTGGCAACGACCTTTACATCATAATGCTCGGCAAGAAGGTTTTACAAACTAAGCAAAGAGACTGTGTAAGATGGTATTTGCAACACAGTACATTTTTTATAGGAATTCCGTTTTCAAATCTCATTACGTCACACTTTGTTTGAATTGTAAAGACTTTACAGTTCAAGCTATGCAAAACTCCTTGGTGAAACAATCTCTTTTCTTATAAAATGATACGAAAACTTTTTACTAAAAAAAACTGTGGTAATGGCGGCCTTTCATTTGTTTTGATTTGTGCGACTGTAATAAACTAAAGTTAAAAGTTAAAACTGTAATAAACACGTTTAAAGGGGTAGTTAAGTATGTGAAGTACTTCATCAGATGAAGAACTGGTCTGCACGCCTGATTTCTGTCATCTCGAAGCAGAAGATGTTGTACAAAATCTTTTATTAAATAATTAATTTTTCTAATAAAAATTACATTTTGTTATACCTAAGTATATATATGGATGGAGGCGGCTCAGGACCGCTATTTGTGGCGTCGTACGGGGGAGGCCTATGTCCAGCAGTGGACGTGTATAGGCTGGTGATGATGATGATGAAGTATATAAATGTTTTATTTGCCTTGCCATTATGATGTAAAGTAGAATGCTTACCTCGGTTGCAAGTAACTATTACACCCTCGAACTATGTTCTCGGGTGCACTCGATCCATTAGCGCCCTTTGCGAGCGCTCGCAAGGGCGCGAAATTGTATTGAGTGCACCCTTGAACTATATTCGCCCTCGCTTCGCTCGGGCGTCTAAATATCTCGGGTGCACTCAATCCAATTTAGGGCCCTTTGCGAGCTGAGCTCGCACTGGCGCCAAATTGGATCTTGTTCTGTAATAGCTCCCTTACAACCCTTGTGTAACAATCTACTATTACATATAAGTGGTGGCCACTATAATAATTATATGATGCTGGACAATTTACACAGCATCATCCAGCCTCAAACTAAGTAGAGCTTGTGTTATGGGAACTAGATAACTCATATAGCTTCTTATACATTACATAGATAGATGATACATAGAACAATCTAAAAAAATATGTGCAGTTCGTACAAAATGTAGAAATAGTTATTTACATGTGTCCCAAAGCGGGAATAAAACCCGCAACATTCTACGTTGCAGGTGAAATTTCACCGGCTGCGGCACTGCTTAATCAAATGTAGTTTTTTTGACTATTTTACTAAATAGCAGCAAATTACGCATTTACGCTGATATTAGTGTCGATTCTAATTTCTTCAAAGGGCTTCTTATTTTTGTGTCCACTCAATGACACATTTATTGATTTATTTTCTTTTATCTAAGTTTGTTAAAAATCCTCCCATTGAAGATCGAAGGTACTTTTACAAAGTATATCATTATAAAAAATACATAGTTTCACATTTTTTATTTTTATTTTCGTCTTTGTTTTTGTATAAACCTACAACATAATCCATGTTTACATAAAAGCTTATTTGACGATTCTGTATGTAGAACAACCAGTATTTATTGATTATCTAGCATAAAGTATTGTTAAAAATAAATAAACTATGTGCAAAATTTAAATTTTCACGATAACAACAAGGAGCATTTTAGCAAATAGAATAAGAATTAGAAAACCTTATTTGTAGCATTAGTTCAAAATTTAAATTTAGTAACTTATAACTAACTTACATAGACCTTAAAAACTATCGATGCTACAAAATGGCGTCCGAGTCAGCATATATTGTGATAACTAGTCGGTGTGCATTGTTATCACTACGGTTATCTTCCCTCGAAACCAACTGACGCGTCACGTACACTAACACAATTTAATTATCATTTATCACTTATCGATGATATATAACTACGAGTACATGTTGCAGTAAAGTTAAGACAGATAGTCTATTACAAACATACAAAATAATAATTAATAAAAACAACGACTAAAAATATATAGGAAAAGGGAATGAGCATGAAGGTATTATAAAACAAAAAAAGAGCATGGGTGCTGGCGGACAGGTGATCTATGTAAGAGAGCATCTGTGAGAGAGGTCCGAGTTGAGCGTTAGTACTACAAAATAGATAGATATATGTTTTAAAGATCCTCCGTGTTTTTCTGGTGTTGTAAAATGAACGTTTCAGTTTAGTCCTAAAATTTTGAAAACGCAAATGTATTAATGGTAGTTATTCTATTTATAACAAAGCCTAAAATCCTATTTCAATTTTCAGATTTTGAACTAAGCCGCTCACTTTGAGCGGCTTAGTTCTAACAAAGCCTGAATCGTATTGACTGCGTAACTTTCAGGAGCCAGTTCAGCGACCTGAAATACTTTTGATTGGGTCTTTTCGGGGCCTGGTTCGATTATTGGGACTATTTATTTGCTATAGTACGCTTTTTATGGAAATATCTAAGCTGACAAAGAAAAAAAGCTTTCAAAGCATTCATCATCATCATCATCCACCCATACACGTCCACTGCTGGACATAGGCTTCCCCCGTACGACGCCACAAATAGCGGTCCTGAGCCGCCTCCATCCATCGACTCCCTGCGACCGCTACGATGTCGTCGGTCTCCCATGTAGGGGGGGATTTGCCATAATCACTACGCTTGGCAGGCGGATTGGTGATCGCAGTTCTGGTGTTTAAAAAAAAATACTCAGAAGGAAGCTGCTGCCCTTCCTCTGGTAGGTTCCCTAAGTCGGCTCTTACGACATCTACGGGTTGAGTTGGAGGGGTCAATATTCGTACGCCGCGGCCCCACGGCCAAAGCCTTTTTCCTATGCAATAGCTTATGTATTCATTCTATCAATGGAGAATTCGATACAATAGAGATACATACTATATCATATTATGTATACAATACATTATATCACATAGCCCAAAGATTGTAGCAGCCTATGTTCTACGGAACGTACGCTGCTACCATAGAGGTATATCAGGAAAGGTTGCCTGGGAGAAATCACTCTCAGCGATAAGGCCGCCTTTTCTACTGTATTTATTTTAATTTTAGATATAAGAGTTTTTATGTAATTTTAATAGGTACATTAAAGTGTTCATACATTCAAGGACGACGGATACTGGGATATTGTTATAGCCGAATATTAAACCAATTATTAAAAAGCTTGATTGAATTATAAAATAATATCAGATATGTATGTACATATATTAAATGTATATTCATTTCTCAAATATTTGACGATTCTGGGTGCCCTGCCTGTGAAAATGTTTTGGACTTTTTGGAGTTTGGAATTTTATCATGATTTTCAAGAAATAATTCTTGAATTCTTTTTTCAATTCAAACAAAGAGCACTTCGTTTCGCCTTTTTCCAAAGCATACCTAGTTAATATTCATTTGGTCGCATACCCCTGGTTTTGCCTCCAAGAACTCAAACTTTATCCTGTGTAGGTATGCATATACACGGTTTTTAGCTAAATCTATGTCCCTATTCTGCTATGCGTAGTACCAATTCTGTGTTAGTAGTAAGAGTTATTCTATGGACTAATCCACAAAACGATAACGTTTATATTAGAAACGACAGAGCTGACCAGATATCAAATTCCAATCATATCAATTCGTTTGTAGGGTTTACTATTCTCTGTCGCTTGGCTTTCATCAAAAGTCAATTCGTTTCTTTGTTTAAGCGATACATCGTTATCATTTTACGGAGTAGACGCCTTGAACAGGAAGGAGATGCAAAATTATGTCGTTTTAATTTGAACTGCATGCGATTCCACTCACGCGATGGCCTGACCTGGAGAAATTATAATAATGTTCCAAACGATATTTATCTATAACTCGCTTAACCCGGGGTTTGCTCGCGTTTTAGGTGGAACGACCGGGTAAAGCTGTCTTGTTATAGCTCAAAAAATAAAAGCAAAAATGTAACATACATCTCAGAGTGAACTAAACTCTCTATGACCAAATGAATCAAAGAGGCCGATTGTAGGTAAGCTTAGGTGATTTTAGCTGGCTAAAACTCAAATTAGGTACAATTTTTATACCTACTACTACATCTCAAGAATATTTGTATTTATTCATGAAAAATGCATCTATATTTACAGGCGTACGCGATAATAGTTTTCCCACTCTTATTCAAATATTTATCCAATTTGTAATTCATTGATTATTTTATTTTTAAGTACATAACAGAGTTCTCAAAGTATCTGCTCTCAATCTGAAGCTGAAACAAAAGCTGACGTACAATGGAATGTACAAGGAATTTATATACTAACGTAACTTAGTATATACATTCCTTGGTATTGTATTACAAATGTGTCGTTAATTAAATATTTAATGTGACAAGGTTCCTTCCCGTTACCTATGACATTGATGTAACGGTAACTAGGCCAAAAATATCATACCAAAGTTTTAAACTTCACATCGGCACGAAAGATTATTATCAAGAAATTCGTTTATTATTTATGCCTTGCCAAAATATGGATCTATAAATATGCCCGTTCAAGTAAAAGGTTTGTTCAAGACATTTCTAGGTCTTGAGTTTAGAAAGGTACCTAAAGCTTTAAGGGCCTACAATACCTCACCATTGTGTGAAAAGGATAGGCTTGGGATTTCGCGTTCATATGAGCGGGACAGAGTAGAACGTCATAACCGCTAAAATAATGTTTTTGTTTTTTTTACGGTAAAAATAATAGTAATTTTGAAAATCTAAAACACACACCGTCTGCTTTATACTCTGATTGTTTACTGTACAAAGTATCAAGGCTTATTTTAACGTATCTATTGAATAGCGACGGTTCAAAGTACAGTTTAGAGTGAACTTTGGATTTTTTTTCTATCGAGAAAATTTCATGAAATCGTATTTTCGAAACACTAGTGATCTAGCATCAATCCTGAACTATAACATATTAAAATCTCAAAGTAAATGCTTCAGAATTGTGGAAGATATGATCGTTGAAAATAACTGATTTCAGATAGTATCAACTCTTAACTTCAGCTTGTTTTTGTTTGTATTGTTAGTTTGTACTAGCTGCTGCCCGAGCCTTTACCCGTGATTATGGTTCAGTTTGTGAGTTGTATAGTATGTTTGTTCCTCTTTTACGCAAAAACTACTGAACTGATTGGGCTTAAATTTGGTATGGGTATGTTTGGGACCTGGAATTACATAAAGGCTATTTTTATCCCGATAAGACTCGGGCAAAAGCGCGGGTCGCAGCTAGTGTGAAATAAAAATGAAAGGTTTTGACACATGTTACATCAAGACATTTCAAGACAAAGGTCTTTCAAGAAGGCCTTATTAACCCGTTTCGCGCCGCGTCTATATTTTATAACGTAAACAAACGTAGCGCATGTTTCAGGGAAATAGCTGCCATTTTCCTCAACGCCTTGCGTCGGAAGGGGAATATAGCCATGAACTTTTCTGTTTTATTTTACTGTAGAGCTGTACCGGAGAGCAATCGAGAATTGTCGCGAAAATTATATTGAGTGCTTTTTTTACATAATATGTACATTTTAATGTGTCCCGCGGACCTTACGCCTTAGCTATGCTTTTACTTAGTTGTAAATTATGGAATTTTAATTATGGCAACTGATTTTGGCAATAGTTAGTATCAGAAGTTTGAGAAACCTAAATAGGAATTTCTCCGTATTGCAAACATAATCAAACAAAAGGTCTAAAAAACAGTGATGTGGAATAAAACAGTTTTCAGTCGTATGAGAAAACGTCTGTTTTATACGGTGGGTACCTATTATTACCAACCCTGGGCCACTGGGGGAAAAATTCTAAAACCACGTTTTGTTTATGTTATGTTTAGGCAACTCTGTCGAAAGTTAAGAGTCCTTTTTAGAATACTTTCTGACACTCGTTTCATATACCTATACAAAAATGTCACCATCTTTAATTTCTATTTTGGGATATCTCCAAACTCCTCAGACCCGGTCGATTATCCCTTCCATTACGTCACGACATCCTAATTATATTGTAGGGTAGATCACGATTCATCGTAAATTCCCTTTATAGATGTTTAGTCTGTTTGTCAGCGTAATTGGTTGTTATTGCGCCATTGACCCGGAACGGGTAATGGTTTTTCGTTTGTAGGCTCTCGATGCCTTTGTCTTCAGAATTACTTCCTTCTTTATCAGATTTTTCTTACGTATTATAATTCTCTCTCGTCATGACTAAATATCGCGCAGATTTTTGCATCTAAACAGCTCTCCAAGCAAATCCACTTCTCATTCGAAATATTTCTCATCCGAAATCAAAATATCACTTTATTTCCATGTCAGTGTTTAATTTTAATCTTTTCTAACTGTACATTTATCGTATAGGAAATAAAGAATCTTTGACTTTTGACTTTGACTTTTGATTGGAAGATGTAGAGATCAAGGAATTAATATACTAAGTTACGTTAGTATATAAATTCCTTGGTAGAGATCCATTTCCATCCTATTTTATCAAGAGTAAAGCATAGAATAGTTTTATTCTTTAATTATGGCTTTAACGACTATTTGCATGTCCCGAATATACAGGAACAAGTGCCATAAACTATTTTATAAATTTGCCGGTATTTGTAGATTTGTTGTTGGTAGAACATTTTTTCCCAAGTTCCACCTTGCATTATCTATATAGGTAGGAAGAGTTAACTATGTGTAGTTAGCCCCTAAGAATAATCGTCTTCTGGGATTATCTCGAGTGGCTCCAGATATATCACTTCTTCCACTAGTAGACAAAAAATTGAAGTGAAGAGAATATCAATAACACCTTATTTTTTATTTGATAATAATAACTATGTTTATAGTATACAACTTGACTTGTCGAAGTGCTTATTTTGTAAGCCTAAAGAAATAAAGTTATTGATTCTGATTCTGATATGACGGTTTGAAATTCCCTTGGAGCCAAGTTGTAGAACTCTTCCTACTGATCACTCACATGATGTGTCTATTTTCCCTGTATACGGAGATATGTTGTGAGGGGTTTTTGAAGGGTGGGAGATTATTGCTCCATGTGACAGACCCTGGATAG
Organism: Eupithecia insigniata; assembly: GCA_947859395.1. Taxonomy (NCBI): domain Eukaryota; kingdom Metazoa; phylum Arthropoda; class Insecta; order Lepidoptera; family Geometridae; genus Eupithecia; species Eupithecia insigniata. The sequence goes on from OX401996.1 coordinate 1,625,305, forward strand.
ACCTCATTCCTCTGATTTCTTAGAGACCCAACAACTACGTTGATATTTAAGTTTGGTAAATAAACAAAACCACGTCCGAGACAAAAATTAAAAACATTTCAATGCATACAAAGTATTTATGTGCCAAAAGTAGCTAGGGTCATGCGCTTTTGTCAAATATAAACGTAGGTCTCTGTACAAATTTGTAAGCAAGCAAAGGTTTAAAATAAAAATAGCTGAAATTTTCACCCACAAAATTGCAGCACTATGTATAAAATTGTCCACTTAATTTTGCCCGCGTCTGTCCCAGTCAGTCCAACCTGGCGTGTCCGCTGTTTAAAATTAAATCATTTCATAAAATAAAATAGGAAATATTTTATGAAATTGCAACCACGCCGCCACTATAAAAACAAAAAACCACAAAATAAACATTTGTTTATAATGCGGCGCGCTTTAATGGCGATGAATAATGACGAAATCTTTTATTTCATTTCAAAATGGCTGAACCTTTGTGTCTTGTGCAAATGGCAAAATACGGTGTGTATAGGTACCATAATTTATTGCGTAGCCGTATTATTAGCAGCAACGTGATGCTACGCTCCTTCGTAATGATGCTACGGTGTTTCGTAGCAGTGCTACGTATGTTCTGTACCACGTCATGTTGTAGTGCTAGTGCTACATCATGTTGTAGTACTAGTGCTACGTCATGTTGTAGTACTAGTGCTACGTCATGTTGTAGTGCTAGTGCTACGTCATGTTGTACAACTACTCTCATGGAAGTAAAAATGCAATTCAGCTTTTCAAATCAGTTCTAACCTGACATTTGATAACCGGTCATGTATTGTTGTAGCTGCAGCTTGAGGCGGGAGCAGGTGAGGGCCCCGGGCCCCCCAGCAACAACAACGAGGGGGCCGCGGCGAGTCCTCCGCGAGATGACAACCATAACCCTCCGCAGACTTCTGTCTCTCGCGCCAGGCCCCTCACTCCTGCTGGTAAGTTCTGGATCTACTATTCAGCTGGCTTATATAGCTACCAGACTTTTAAGAGCGCATCAAAAAAGGTACTTTAATTGCCTCTACTAGGTCTAATCACATTGAGATGTTTACCAATAATATGGCGTGTTTTAAAAAACAATAAACTGACTACAAATTCTTAAACCTACCTCCTGTTAACGCCCGTTGCCATGGAAACTGTTACCAGTCATTGTGATAATTTGATTGTTTTCAAAAATCTGCTTAGGAATTCGAAGTTTGTTTTTTCGAGTATTTGACTTCGAATTCCTTACATACACTACACTGTTTACTACCTAACTTACAGTTTTGCGATATAAATACTAATCTCCTGGGATAAAATTGTTATGGGAAGACTTCGGGATCATTTTCTATACAATACTGAAAGAATATCGCTTCACAATTGGAGGAATTATCGCGTAACAGGCAAAACATAAACATACAATCGAATACCTCCTCCTTGAATTCGGTTGAAAAAGAAAAACCCCTATGATGCCGTAGAAGAACAGAAGTTGTGATTTGGATGTCATCTCCAACTATGCACTGCGTATGTGAATGTAGCAGATTTAACCCTTTGACCGCCATAGTCACCTAATAAACATGGTGCCTATGGTGGTCAAAGTACAAGTTTAGGTAGGTATACATTTTTCGCAAGAGAACTGAAATTCCCTGAAACTGTTTAAAACCAGTCAATCGTGATTAGTTATTTTTATTTCTGTGCATTCAATTCAACAAACACAATAAACAAAGTTCTAGGTAATTACAAATTGAGTGAGTAGAGTTCCCCCACTCTCCCCTCAACAATCTCCATATTACTAACTTTATCTATCTTGCGGTGGCCACTACCACCTAACTTCTGATTGAAAGTTCGAGGTCCAAAGAGAGTAACAACGCACTCTCTTTGGACCACGAACTTTCAATATCGTGTCTGTCTTAATTTATAGTGCTCATAAGGGTAAAAGTAAAAGTCCTTCTAACTGAGTTTTCAACCAAGACGGCCAGTTTCAACAAACCATGTGCAAACAGAAGAAAAAGGAAGACAAACAAATTGAGTAGTTACCTATAGGTAGCACTTAGGGTACGTAACTAACGTATTTTTAAACAAGCTACATATCATCGCCTATTTGTACGTGAGTACCTAACCCTTTCACGTCAAAACTACTTACTGAATTAATCCGATACATTTTGCGTTCCTTAGGTAGGTAAATAAAGTTTTAGATAAAAAAAAAACTATATGATAATGATGTCCGCCTAGCCGAATTTCGGCGGAAAGTCTCAACGGACACTAACCATGTCGGAACGTAGGCTGCTTGATCTTAGAGCCATGTACGTAGGCCTTATTCTAGAAACAAGTAGGGTAGGTACTTTTGGAAGAATTTGAAAACTCGTGCGTCATAGTTGTTTTATATAATGGCAGATATAAAAATAGTAAACAGTTGAAAGGCTTCGCTGCAGTCAGGAGCTACGTAAGTTGGTACCGCCTGGCCAAGGCTAGGGCAATGGGTTACTAAACTGATCTACCGATTGCTAATCTGCGGATTTTACCTACCTAGCTGTTGTTGCATAAATATAAGCAAAAAACTGACTATTCTATCTATAATAAAACCTAATTTTATTTATAAATATTCACGAATGTTCTAGAATCCGATCCTGTAAATAATTGTTTACAGGATCGGATAATAAAAATATTACTTTACTTAATTACTCGTACTTGTGGGAAGAAAATTCTACTTTGGACTTCATCAAAACATAAAGTGACCTAGAGTAATAACCATTATGGAAAACACACGACTATGAAAGGGGTTACTCCCACGGGATAATCTATAGGACAAAGTTTCGAGGCATACCTAGGTACTAGTTAATTTTTGCTTTTAATTATAAAACTTGTAGATAGCAGCCAGTCTGTATTCTCTAATTAAAATTTACATAAAACAGCTTGACTGTAGCACTCTTTTGCTAATTAATGAATCTTGATAACAGGGTCTCAGGACCTTCTTGTGGTTATTAAAGACACCTTGTGGCTGTGAAAACGAGGTCCAAGAGGTTGAATTATGTTGTATTTGTTTATTACTGATTTTATCGAGGTCTTGTTGTATTTGTTTCGCAAACCATCTTTCGTGGATGTTGCCAATTATGATGTAGGTACCTATTGTAATTGTTTATAGTTTTTAAATTCCAACATTTTTTTCCACCTTTATGTGGGGCGAAACCAGAAATATTATGGACATGGGGCGAAAGCAGATTTTTTTGGAAAGTGGGGCGAACGTGGAACAAATCCTCGTAGATTAGCGATCCATCAAATTCGTAGACTGTGGACATATTAAAGTAGCCACGCGAAATTTCAGTCAACATTTCGTGTCCTGTCATTCATTTCCGGCGCACCTATTTCCGCTTGAGGAATTAAAAGTTTGATAATAATAATTATTGTGTATGGAGCGTGCTGCGAAAGTCCAGATGGTTAGCATAATCTAAAGTAACACAATAGAGGATGTTATCAGTAGGAAAACCTGAAGGCTTTACGATGAGTTTTGGTCAGTTTACGATAAATAACCCTTCACCGTTCGTAAAAAGTATTGAGTCCTTCCTACATTTAGCGACTGGCAGCCAGCGCCAATATCGGATGGAGAGGAACTATTTTTCGTAGTATGACAACGATTCAATAATTCAATCGAAATTTAGTACAGTTTTTGAATTATTTTGAGCGATATGCACGGTTGTCTGGTAGAGATCGCTCTCGAGCGATAAGACCGGCATTTGTAACATAGTTTTAAAGTAGTTTTTTTGTATTTTTTATTTGTACCAATAAGTGTGGAATAAATAATTTTCTATCTTCTAACTATCTATGCTGCATAAAGCTGTACAACATTGACAAACTAATTCTGTTTTGATATAAATAAATAAATAATAAAATTAGTTTATTTCAGGCACATAGGTACTTAGCACAAAATAAAGGACCATATCAATACAACACATGATCATCATCATCAGCCTATACACGTCCACAGCTGGACATAGGCCTCCCCCGTACGACGCCACAAATAGCGGTCCTGAGCCGCCTCCATCCATCGACTCCCTGCGACCGGTACGATGTCGTCGGTCCATCCGAGTGGATGGTCTCCCATGGAGGGGGGATTTGCCATAATCACCACGCTTGGCAGACGGATTGGTGATCGCAGTGTTGGTGTTTAAAAATACTCAGAAGGAAGCTGCTGCCCATCCTCTGGTAAGTTCCCTTAGTCGGCTCTTACGACATCCACGGGTTGAGTTGGAGGGGTCGATATTCGTACGCCGCGGCCCCACGGCCCAACAACATACAACACATATGGTGGGATAAATTTCAAAAAATCAATGAATAACTTTAAAAATCGATTAGATTATTACATATATACCTTACTTATTTTAAGATCTATGTATGCATTTTTATTATCTTAGTCTTAGGGGCCCATTATTTAGGGCAGAATAGAAGGAATTTTATAGCAATCTTTTACCCCTTGAAAAGTCAGAACTTTCCTACTGATAGACAGTGATATTGTGAGTGGTATCTAAATTCGCACTTCAGTGTTGCTATTTTCGTTTATAACCCGGTTTTGTTGTAAATTATACTGAAAAGCGCCCCAGGGAAATCCAAAGTTTGGAGGGTGTACCTAAAAATTTTAAAGCAAGGTTTTACACGAAGCTACGTTTCAAACTTATTACTTGTATTTTTATTATCTTTGACTTTTATTATTAAATCCTCCATTAATATTACTTCAATTATTATTCTACAAGGAAAATGAATAAAGAAATCAATTTATGCTATCAAAAGGGGGAGGGGGGGGGGGGGGGGGTTTAGTGAGATATCAGGTATGTATATTTATTTATTCGTTACTAGCTGACCCGTGCCGACTTCGTTGGGTGGTAAATATTTTTAGTAGTCTATCAAACTCGCAAATTACGTGGTTTAAACGATGCGTGTTTAACAGCTCCACATTTACCTAGGTATATTATGCGCTTCAAAAGCTTTTGATAGTACACTACCTACTGGAGAATAGGGCACTACACATCTATTGTCCAGTTCTAAAACTGGAAGGAAGAATCACCAGTCGTCCTAATTCTTCACAATTTCTATCTTGATTCATGGCGTCTCGCAGATCTACATAATTCTCAGCGAGCAGTCTTCTCTCATTAGTTCTGTTCTGATGTATACCAAAAGCTTCGTTTTAATTTTGGCGTAAGTTTCCACCAGAAAACGGTTAAACAAACCTCGAAACCTTTGCAGGTGAGCAATGCAACCTTCTCTAATTGGTAAAATGTATCTAGGCGTAGAATTGCATTGCAGAAACTTTTTAGTGTCCAGTCTCGTCAGTTTTCGGATTCACATGTCGAAGATCAAAGTTGTATCCGTCTTCGCCACGACAGTAGGTATACATAAGCGGGTAGAGACTGAAGAGCATCAAATGCCTGGTGCGTTTCGCCATTGCATTGCAAGCGGTCATCCTGGGTACGCAGCACAATGTCCGGCCTGTCACAGTGCTGATCTACCAGGACAACGGCAACATCATTGCTAGCGAGAGCTTTGTACCAACCGGATGCTGTCCAGTAGGTCGTTTATCGGCACTAATAACAATTTTGTAATCATTTTGTTGGCTTTTGGGGTATGGACTCGTATTTTATGTCCTTCCTCGTAGTATGAACTCAAATCATGCTAAGTATCATTCGAATCCATTCAGTAGTTTTTACGCTATTTTAGGCCGAGAAATGTCACTTCCATCCCCACTCCCAAGAGAACCTTAACGAATTCCAGGATAAAAAGTATTACATGACCTTCCTCGTAGTATGAACTTAAATTATGCCAAGTTTCAATTGAATACATTCAGTAGTTTTGGCGCTACGCGCAGCCACGAAATTTTACGCTCATCCCCTCTCCCAAGGGAAGCCTTTTGAAATCCCGGATAAAAAGTATCTTATGTCCTTTCTCGTAGTATGAACTCAAATCCTGCCAAGTTTCATTTGAATACGTTCAGTAGTTTCGGAGCTATGCGCGGCCAAGATACATACAGACAGACAGACATGATGGAAAAAAATTACATTTTTGGCATCAGTATCGATAATAGAGTACCCTCAAAAATTGGATATATCTTAAATGTACAGAATTGGACCTGTTACAGTTTTATTATAAGTATAGATAATGACCTAAGGTACAATATTCTGTATGTATTGTAAGTAGTATTTTTTATAAAGCGTTTGACCACCATCACACTTGAGAAAGTGAAGATGTGGCCTAGGATGGAACACGCTTTCCCAGAAGGAACTTATTCACTCGGAATTTGAAGACTCCTAGATTGTACTCTACTGGAAAAACAGACACAGGAAGTTCGTTCCATTTTTTACCGGTACTTATAATGAAAGTAGAGCGGATACGTTTGGTTCGGCACGGTGGTATGTCGACCATGAATGAGTGGTATTTACCAGTGCGTCTGCTTGTCCGGTGCGGTGGTAGAACGGGGAAGTTGGGATAAGGTCATGTAAATCCTGGGCATAGTCACCAAAATACAAAAATATACACGTGATTTTTTACTAAGATCAATGTTAACACGTCTTTGCCTCATCTTAGAATTAAGTTCAGTTTAAAAATATCTTCCAATAGGAAACTAACCTTCCAGGCATCATCCAATCCATCAGACAACTGTAACTCCTTCGACCTTAGAAATAAGTTCGGTCTAAAAATACCTTTCAATCCGCTACCAGCAACCTTTCAGCCAGTTTCCAATCCATTTGAGAAAGCAAGGGTAGGTACAGTCAGGTGTGACAATATATTATCCCCAAGTTTTAAATTTGACTTCATAATTATAAGTAAATTGTGTGTGTAATATAGTAAATTGTGTGGTTTTGACGAAATATCTAATAATTTTTTATTGATATTAATATTGTATCATTTATCGAAATATGTAATTTTATTTTAACCTAATAACATTTAGAAAAATTGATTAAAAAAGTAAATTGATAAGGTACCTCTTATTATTATTGTTGTCGATATCCTGTAAAAATAGAGCTCCATATTTAAAATAAATAATTACTATTAAATAAATAAATTATAGTCAAGTCACTGGATGACTGTGTATGGAAAAAACTATAGCAGAAAGTTTGAATTCGGAACTATGTTTACTCTTTCGACTAGTTAGGAGAAAAATATACTAAAATGTCCCCACCGCTCTGAAGGGGGTATAAGGGGTCATAAAATTGGGGGCACAAAGAACGTCCCGTTTTTTGCTTACATTGCGTGAGCGATGCGTCATAGGAAATTTTGAATTTTGAGAATATGCTACATAACAGCAGCGAGTTGTTACTCTATGCTACATAATGATAGCTGAAAAAATTCTCTACAACTTCGGTTATATACACTGTTTACTAAATGTATTTTCAATCATTTTCTAGATAAAATGAAAAACTATATAGCGCTGAATAATTAATGATCATCATTATATCCTGTCAAACACCTCTTTCACTTGCCAAATAGACGTTCACAAGAAATTTGGTAATTGGTTAGTTAGTTTAATTATTTAAATGATCAACTTACAAACAACATGTGATGGGGACGGCTGTCTAAAATCGTATTCCGAGTCCTATCACCAGCGCACAGTCCACATTATCTTTTAAAACAAAATTGAAAAAATAGCCAATAAGTATAACAATTTATGACATGAACGAATTTATGACTTTAAAATGTATCTAAATATTAATTTTATGTTAATAATATTCTTTTTTTATGTAATTAATTACCTATTTCATCTATTTATCATTACATTATGTAATGATTTTAATTGATACCTACTATAAAGTGACCTGTAACATAATAGTTATAAATAAAAAACTATGAACAACCGGCTGTATACAAGCCTAAAATTTTGAGTGCTCATTTATTCGAAAAGCAGTAATATTGTGTTTGTTTGATCTTAGCAACCAATCGACTTTATTATTGGCATAGATTTAGTTGAAAGGATGGAGAGTAACATAAGTTGCCTACTTTTTGCTCTGGTAAAACATCAAATTCCTATGGAAAATTTACGGGAAAAAAGAGCTTATTATCGCCCTAGAAATGTGAAATTCGAATTTAACGCGCGCGGGTGAAACAGCTAATAGATACATATTTTCTCCGCTGACTGTAGAGGTACCTATCGCTCTGACATTTATCTCAGCTGGAGAAGTGCCGACCGAGATGTAGGTCAACAGGCGCACTTAATAGCAAGGCCTCGCCGCAACTGTCCAGTATTCATAAATGATGGAAACTTGGGTTGCTGTAGGCTTTATTTATTTCGTTACTGGGTTGAGAACTTGACTTTATAGCTTTGTTAGGTTTCGACAGTGGATTTTTTGTCAGGGTCAAGCTGCAAGCTGCTGTAAGTTATAGAAATAGTTTTTTCTCAAAAATGAACTTGAAAATCCCAAAACGTATGGGCCCAAGTACACTGGTGCAAAGGGCTACATATATGTATAATAGGATGTGGTATGGTACAGTGAACTACAAAACTCATCACATCACACCACACTTATCACAGTTATCACACTAATATTATTTGCGAAAGTTATGATGGATTGATGAATGGATGTTTGTTACTAAGTAAGAATGCAACGACAATACAGTACTATTTTTACAACTCTCCAACAAAATGTTTCTTTGGCTCCTTACCAGGGAATTTCCAGTTAAAGGCCTTGAGTCCCTAGGGTACCTATTGTATTTCAATCGAATAATGCTAGTCCATTGTATTATGAAGGTCTGACGCCGACACAATAGGATAATGCGTTAGCTACTTGACTTTGAAGCTATTCTAAAGGTTCAAAAGTCAATGCTCTTGATAACTTTATACGGCAATATTTTCTCTTTCACATGCTCAGGTACTTATTTAATATTTTTAGTAGGTAGTACATTACCAGCTAAATGGGTGGGTTAGCCGCGATGATGATAGCCGAAAGCGCAGCGTTAGGTCCAGGCCATTACAGCGTGGTCAGCATTGTAGCCTTAGAAGGACAAGCTGAGATAAGCCTTTATAGTGCTGACAGCAAGGAGGCAAGTTTGAACGTCGAGACTATAGCGAACTTAGCTTTAGGCTAACATAGCGTGTCTAGCAGCACAGTCATTGCGGACCAAGGCCTATATAATGCTTTACTGAAATAATACGAGTAATTTAAATAAAATAGTTATTCATTTTCATAATGATTTCACGAAAATTGTAGGAAAGCGATATGGATACTTACAAGAATTATCATAACCGTATTATATCTATTTCGATGGTATATTAACTTAATGCACATCTACTTAAAGTTAAGTCACAGTATTTTGGCTACAAATAAAAAAAAATCTTAATAAATAAGTCCTTAAAATAAAAAATACTTGAACTGAAATCTAATTAGCCCATCGAGAAGGAAGCTTAGGTACGTGTACTAAAAACGTTGAACCTTCTCAAAAATTTCATTTGTTTATAATGGATTAAAGGAGGTTTTATACCTCGAACTTGCATTTGTTACTTTCTTAGTTTTCTCCAAAAATGAGTATAATACGTTCCATTTTCGAAAAAAAATTGGAGGCTAAACTTCACCGGCGATGTTACATCTGCATGCTGGCGCCTTTTTGAGTAAGCCGAAGAGACCAATTTCAATTTTTTTTGTTAAAATATTGTCCAGATTTGGTATTTCTTTAATCTTAGGTGTCAAAATGTGTGCTTCATTTGGCTAATGTCCTACTACTACTATCCTACTATTATCTATTTACTTTTGGTGAGCTAATAGAAGTACCTACCTTCTTAGATTTATCTTTTGCAAAAATTAAAATTTCCCTTCTAATATTATAACGTTTTTAATGCTTCTTGAACATTATTTAATTTCGACTTGCACTGTGCCTGCCTGATTGTAGAGTCGTCGCCCTGAAATTACGATACTAACACGGTTGCTCTCTAAGTTTTTTAAGGCACATAACATAAAAGTCGGTTTTTTGTCATCATATGTTTTCATCATAACGAATTCGCTCAATTAGATGAAACAAACATGGATGTCATTCAAGGAGTCAAAAGGATCTCACCTAAAGTTTCACATCTTTCTATTTCAGAAGCCCTGAAGATGTACGGCGACCGCCTATCAGAGTGGGAAAGGAACGAGATCCGCAAATACCCCGAGGTGTGGTTTCTCGGCCTGGAGGCAGAAAAGGTCCTGGCAAAGCCCAACCATCCCAACAACTGTGGCTTTGACGATGAGAACGGGAGTTACACTAAGGTGAGTTCTTCCGTCATACATTGATCGAAATGTACCTACACAAGACGCTTTAGCAATTCCTATGGCTGAGAGGTAATGCAACTGCATTATATTGATAATTTCAATGCCTCATAGTCAGCCATTTGTAGAGTAAATACTCTAAATTACCATTGTATGAAGCCAAGCAAGCAAAGGGTTTTCTTCCAGCATTATTTGAATAAAAAATATCCTCCAAAAAAAAGGATCCTTGGAGCCTATGTTCCTTTATAGCTCCTTTATGCATTTGATACTTAAGCACCTTTATGGAATACCTATCTTGTTACCTGTAAATGGCCTTATCACTTAAGTATAGTGTTCTGATGCACTAAAAGAAATTAGGTAAAACTAGACTTTTATTTTTAGATGGTCATCATTAGGACACACGTGACTAGATAATTAGATTAACCTTATTGAACTTGTGGCTGAAGAATCAGGCTTCTCGTCACCTTGGCATTGCGGTGAATCACGACAAAGACGGAAACTACCTAGGAATTCACTACCTTATTTTTTCTTGCCTTTCTTAACTACAGGCCCCAGCTTATTTTGATCCCTGGCAATCTATTTTCTTTATTGTTTAATTACTTTATCAGCGGTTCTCCTCCATAGCCAATCCATGACCACATAGCGTACCGGTACGAGATCCTCGAGGTCATCGGCAAAGGTTCTTTCGGTCAGGTCATCAGGGCGTTGGACCACCGGTTGGGAACGCAGGTCGCCATCAAGATCATTAGGAACAAGAAGCGGTTTCACCACCAGGCAAGTAGAGCAATTCCTTAATGCACCTTAACTCATAGCCGTCTTAATTATGAAGCGGGTCTGTTGAAAGACCAGCGTTTGTTGTGTTTGGCAAATCATGGACGTCTTGTTCCCTGTTGCGAGAACACAAACGATTCATATCACAAATATTCGGAGGCAGGGTCCAAATTGTAAAACAAGCATGTTTTGTTTTATGTACTTCTCAACAAGTTGTCTTGACAAAGAATATTACAATAAAAACATTACAAATTAGAACTAGCAGGTACCTATTTACAGTATATTTTAGTAGGTATTCAGTGTAGGTATTTTTATACAGTTGAGCTAATTGCAGACTGTATTTTTTATACCTTCGACTTGTAATGTGACGTTATCCAGAGGGGTGGCGACGATATTAAGAACTTGATGGAACACAATGTGTTACATCAAGTTCTTAATGTAACACATTGTGTTACATTAAGAACGAAGTGTAGTGAAAACGAAGTGTAGTGTGTGTAGTTGTAAATAATTTCATGTCATGAAATAACATTAAAAATAAATAAATAATAACGTCGCCAGGTTATAAGCTGAGGCTAACGTTTTTAGTCACTAGGAAAGACCAATTTAATTTTTCAGACTACACGTAAAGTTTTTTCATTTAGTTTTAAAGCACTTGTTTTAATCATTTAAATATGTATATATAATATATATATATATATATATATATATATATATGTATGTAAGTTTTAACAACCTTTAATGGAGTCTTATAGCGTACGTTTTTTGTTTATACTTTCCCTACATTTTTGTGTATGTGGTAAATAAATGTTTATTCTATTTCATTCTAAAATTATTTATATTTTTGTACAGGCCCTGGTGGAGGTTAGAGTTCTGGACCACCTGAGGCTGAAGGATAAGGAGCAGGCGCACAACGTTATCCATATGCTGGACTACTTCTACTTTAGGAACCATTTGTGCATAAGCTTTGAGCTTATGAGGTGAGCATATTTATTACACAAGGGAGCTTATCCGACACCTGACCAATTTCAACCAAAGCTGGTTAAAGTAGAGAGGGACCAACTTCCAGGAATTATTGAACTAGGAAGAGTGCTAAGAAGTTAAAGTTGACCCAGATGTAACATTAAAACGAAAACTTATTGGAACTGTCTCTTGCTATATCCCATTCGAAAACATGGATATTTGAATTTGACATTCCTTTAGTGTGCACTCTTAGTCTACTCCGTTCATTTGAGAATAATAACTGGTTATAAAATATAACGAAAACGGAAAATAAGAGTTTCGTAACTGATTACAAAACAGTGAAGAAAATTATTTTTACGTAACTGGTTACGAATCAGTTGATTACCAAAGTGGCTGAAGGGGATATTTTTTGTATACAAAAAAAGGGGTTGCGAAACCCAAGGATTATTGCCGGAAAATATTCAACGAGATTGGTATTATCTAAGCAAAGCACAGAAACTCGAAACAATTTTTGGTTTTGAAAGCTTTCTTTCATCATTTAATTGATCTCTCGTTCGTTTTCAAATTCAAATTTTAAAATTTTTCTACACACGCGAGATTATGCGTTATTGAAGTTTGTGTATATAATATCAGATTATCTAGAGGATAAAAAAGCATGGGACGACTTTTGCTCCAACTCGAAAACTAACAACCTAACAAGGTAAAGGTTTCTTGTTCGCTTCTTTACTTTACCTTAAAAAGATTGAAGTGAACAAAAAATCAAAGTGATCACTTTATTTCCCTGTTTTACTTATGTAATTTTAATTTTGTGACGTGTGCAAGAGTCCTGTAAGGTCTAAAGGAAATAAAGCACTTTGATATTTGATATAGTTTTTAGTGATAACTTTGCCGTTACCTTGATATTTTCTGTTATTGTTATCAGATTTTGTAAAGTTGATATAAAATATATTGGATTCTAAATCGGAGTATAGCTTTTTATCACATAAATATGGTGGTAATTCATTGATAAATTGATAAATCTCTTTCACTTCGCTCTGCCCTCGATGGTAAATTATGATCGTCTTTAAATCTTGATTGGGAGTGTGGTGTGGCTGACTAGGTACATATCTAAAATATCTCGTAGGTCTCTCCTTTATTAAGAACTAGCAACCCGCCCCGGTTTCGCACGTGTAGTGCATATTATTATGATAGAATGGGTATAGTAAGCTATCCTTAAAAGATAGATATATGCCATCGTGGACTTTTTTGTAGATCTATAAAAGAGGAATATCCCACCCTGAATTGTTTTGTTATATTTGAGATATAGGATGTTATAGGAAACAGCGTTTTCGATGAAAGCTCCCAGGCGGCTGGACTTTTTCCGACACTTCCAACAATTATCGTTATAGTATATTTTAACCAATTTACAAAAAATCCTTGACAAATTATATAGGTACCTAAACCTTCCTCATGAATCATTCTATCGATTCTGAGTTTTTTAGTTTATCGTGAATAGACGGACAGACAGACGCGGAGGATTACTTTGTTTTATACTATGTAGTGATTTACAATTTAAAATCTAATTTAATCATTAGCACTATAATCGAAAGCTTTTCTAAGTCTACATTTAATATATTTACAGAAATAAAGAATTTTTGAGTTTGAAACTGATTCTTTCCAGCATCAACCTGTACGAGCTGATAAAGAAAAACAACTACCAAGGCTTCAGCCTCAGCCTTATCCGGCGGTTTACCAGCTCCCTGCTGCGCTGTTTTCGGCTACTGGAGGCCGAGAACATCATACATTGTGATTTGAAGCCAGTGAGTATCTTGATTTCAGATTTCTATCATTGATTTCTATTACTAGCGTAGTTCAATGATTTCAATAACTTTATTTGTTTGGGCTTATAAAATAAGCATTTAGACAAGCCAAATTACTTGTACTCATTTAGCAGTAGTTGTTGCATGATGTTTAATTAAATTTTTGGACTATTTAGTTGAATCAATGGCAGTGCGGTACTGTTGTCGAACAGCTTGGTCATCACGGATTATCGTGTACTAGGGCTGCCGGTCGGATATCTCGCCATGCCAGCCTTAACGACATCATCCGGCGGGCCTTTGTCACCGCTAACGTACCAGCTATTCTCGAACCGAATGGTCTGTTGCGTGACGATGGTAAGAGGCCCGACGGCATGACTTTAGTCCCTTGGGAGCTGGGCAGGCCTATTGTGTGGGACGCTACATGTGTCGACACACTTGCGCCTTCCCATCTTTCAAGGACATCCGTGAGGGCTGGTTCGGCGGCAGATTTGGCCGAGGATCTCAAGAGGCGCAAATATGCAGGTCTCGACAGAGCCTACGCATTTGCTCCCCTTGGAGTCGAGACCCTAGGTCCGTGGGGTACCGAGGCTCTCCGGGTTTTCAAAAAATTATCTGAGCGCTTGGTCGAAGCGACGCGTGACCCGAGAGCTGGTGAGTATCTGGCGCAGCGCATTAGCATTGCCATACAGCGGGGCAATGCAGCCAGCGTCTTGGGGACGCTTCCGACTGGTATTGATATGGACCAGTTGAGCTATCTGTAGATTGTTTGCAACAGTCTGCAGTTAGCTCAATTGTTTCAATTGTAAATACTAGTTTAATTTCTTTATATTATTTGATTGTTATTTTCGGTATTCTATAGATCTAAATTTAACTTACCATTTAGTATTACAATTTATCATAATTTTATTTGTATTAACATTTATTATGCATTAAATTGTAATATAAATTAAATAGTAACATTTAGTTGAATAAATTGTTAGTCCAGCAGTAGATTAAGGTCACAATCATAGCTCATAAGGATTGGCAATTTCTATACAGGGTGACTTTTTGACATGGCAGTCGATGTCGGCCCAAAAGTCGTGAAAGGACTATCATGACCTCGATTTATGAGAAAATAAAAACTGCATGTTTAGATATTATTTAAATCATTTACGTAGGAAATAGGAATCGCACCGATAGATTTTTCAAAAATTATGACATCTGTGTTTTTGCACTTATGGATTCGGATACTGATAAGGATCAATCTTTCCAAAAAAATACATTATTAAAAATTAAAGGAAATGACCATTTTTACAGTTTAAGTTTGAAAACTTTCCCTACTAATCATCAATGTAAAAACTTTCATAAATATTTTCGAACAACTGGTATGCTTGCCATTATACTTGGCCTGTATATTAATGGAAGCCTCATTTAAATTCTCGATAAAATTAATATTAGTGATGAATTTTGTACACAATAAAGAAAAATTCCCTATAAAAATACTTATGCCATTTTTAATTTCTCGTAAGAACTCCTTTCACGACTTTTCTTTAACTCTCATGTTTCAGATTTGGCCATCCACGCCCATCTCAAAAAGCCATCCTGTATGACTCTGGTCTTAGATATCTGTCAGAGAATATGTAATAATAATTTCTCTCTGTGTTTTATTCGTAAATTATTATTGATGATTGTTTAGGTAAAAATCAATTTGCTTTCCAGGAAAACATCCTGCTGAAAGCACGAGGCAGTTCATCCATCAAGGTCATAGACTTCGGCAGTAGTTGCTACACGCACGCGCGCGTCTACACTTACATCCAGTCAAGGTTCTACAGGAGCCCCGAGGTCATCCTGGGGCTGCAGTACGGCACGCCTATTGATATGTGGAGTATGGGTACGTGTCCATTTTGCTGGCTTCTTCATTATTACAGTGGTGGTTATATAAACACTTAATTTGTGACGTACTTACTATATCAGATCTGAACCTAGTATTTATACTTACTGGCTGAGACATTATACCTAATTATGAACGGCATTATTATGTGATACTCATATATTATGCTATTTTGAGCTTATGAGGGTAGTTCAAAATTATCTACTCGCCGTAGAATCGAGATGTTTCCGCGTCTTGCGAGTCAATAATAATTTTTGTATTTTGTATTTTTGTTTATTATGCAACTAACACGATTTTTACCAAACCAATTATGAATTTATTACGATAAATTCATAACAACATTAAAAATTAAAAGCTTTTCAGTTAATGGGCAAATAAATTAATTGAAATAATAAATAACATTTAATTATAATATTGAAATGATTGATGCCGATTAAAAATAATAATAACAACAAAACGAGCAAGTATCGTTTCATTCATCACTCTCACAAAATCTCAGGCATACTAACATTAAATACTTCCATTCATCTGCGAAGATATCGCAGTCTGGGTTCTGATCTAGGAGTCTGTTAAGTCCGGCGAGAGTACGAGGCAGTGGAGAGTTGACACGAGCGACGGTTCTACTGAAGGGCACAGAGAATAGTCTGTGGTTTCTGTTGCGGACGTAATTGTCCGGAAGGTAGAGCCGAAACAAAAGGTTATGCAGATCAGGAACGTCGATCATACCACGAAGCACCTTGCACATTGTTGCCGTCTGATCGTACGCTCTGCTGGTCTGGAGGGAATTATACCCGAGACATCCTCACATAAGTTGATTGCAGCTACTCACTCAATCATGTTAAATGTTGCCATTCGACACAATACTAATACGGAATTCCTTTCTTACGCATCTATAATGCCATGCACACACTAACAACTTTGTGAGAGTAGAAACTTATCAAGTTAATAAAGGAAAGTGAACCGCATTTGTTGCATCATAAAGATCATATTTCGGCAACAAATCGACAACAGACTGCTGTCAATAGTTATTTAATGAAGACTAGGCCTAAGCCCGTAGGCCCCAACTCGCGACAGATGATGTCAATGAGGCGAGAATGAGGTATTACGTATCCAATAACGTCTGCCATCTTGCATAATACGGTTTGTAGAAAGCTCAGGGAAAGGAACGTTCGCACGGCGATATCAAAACCCGAAAGAATCTCGTTTTTACGCAATGGATGGGCCACTTGTTGGTTGCGGTTTTGATTGATGAGCCGGTACCGTTCTAGGTCTAAAATTTGATAAGTCACTAGGTACAGGAAATAGAGCTTTGCCAACATAACCTTGTGAAAGTGTTGCGTTGTTTAAATTTTCTGTTTTACCGATATTATTATTTGGCAAAACTTATATACATTATGTGCGAGTGCGTTGAAATTAATAGTTAAGTACATAACTCCATAATGATATTCATTAATTTGACTTTATAAGAACTGTGTCAAAACTCTGGTGTTTGTGATATCGATGACATAATTTTTCAAATAAACAAATCATATATCATATTGCACACAATATCTTCTGATTTCTTATTCACAACGCGACACACATAGTTACGAATTTATATTTCCATTTCCGTTAGTTAATGTTATCCATCACAATCGGATCTCAATCACATAACCAAGCTTATGAATCTTGTATTCCATTCGTCCCAGGTTGCATCCTTGCGGAACTCCATACGGGCTACCCACTATTCCCGGGAGAAAACGAGTCAGAACAGCTGGCCTGCATCATGGAACTGCTAGGACCACCACCACCAGACCTTTTAGTGCATGCGACGAGAAAACGACTATTCTTTGGTAAGTTTATTGGCCATCCCAGTCAACTGTCATATAGTTAAATGCCCACTAAAGAAACAACCAAAAACTTAACCGTTTAAAGGTTATTTATATCCCATGGGAACTCATTCATAGGATAAAAAGCCTATGTTTTATTCCAGGCTCAGAACTACCTTTCTTCAAAATTTCTGCACGATTCGTTTTATAGTTTCGACGTAAAGAAATAACAAATATACATACAAACAAACTTTTGCATTCATAATAAGATAAATTTATTATTTTCGATTCTTGAGGCTAATATTTATAACATATCTATTGATGGATAGATTTTGTCATTTTGTTTTGTGCCATTTTCAGACTCAAAAGGTGCACCACGCACTGTGACGAACTCCAAGGGACGGAAACGAAGACCTGGGGCTCGCACCCTTGCTGCAGCCGTGAGGGGCGATGACCCTGCCTTCCTCCACTTTCTACACAGATGTCTAGAGTGAGTACCGAGCCTTTATTAGTGGGATTTTATTATTCTATAATTCTACACCCCAGGATAGGATATGACACATACAATTCATAAAGATTGCGTGATCCTTCCGAAGGATATATTTTAATTAATCGTACTCAAGTAAGGTATTAATCGTCAATAATATAAAATATGTCTCGACTAACACAATCAAACAGGGCATTCTGACAAGTTTCTTCAGGGGTCGTGCGTCATCGTCATCAGGGTGGAGGTCATTCATGTACATCTTTTAACATTAGCTTTCAAGTGCGTTCTGAAATGAAATGAAATTTAATGTATTGCATGGAAAACACAGACAAAAACAATCAATCAGTTCTAACATAAATAAACATTTGCCGTCAAATGCATCCATTTACTCAATCTGTACCTTTGTACCGAATCTCACTTTAGAAGCGAGAGACTCTATTATCAAGTCTGTTCCACAGTTAGTGAAATCAAATAGTATCAGCAAACACAAAGCCAGACGAACGACTTCCTCAAATATTTGTCGATGATACGCATGTCGGCTACCAACCTTCTCGGGTCACGCCAATAATGTCGGTCTTCCACAATGAGCGGGTTCACATTGGGTCAGCGGAGCTCAACATTTTGCAAGTGGTTTACTTTTTCTGCTTAGTCTTCTGCCAACAATTACAAAGTTGCCGTGCTAAATTGTGTAGGTAATGTAAATAGATTTGAATTTATTGGTGTATGAATGAATATGAGAAATTTATATTTTGCGTTACGACACAGTGTGGGTACATTGCAAGAATCTTCGCAATGATCTGCCTATTCTTTGTCCAATACAGTATAAGTTCATACAATGTATTAGATACTATGTATTCAATTGAATGTAGTATAAGCGTTATACTACATTGAATATTTACAAAAAATCTAGCGATGTCGTGTCGTCTTATAAGTTATGAGACGACACGACATCGCTAATGTAGTATTTGCTCTTGGCTCTACCTATATTTTCTCTTTTATTTTCCTAACCAGCTGCAGCGTCATGGGGACGCTTCCGACTGGTATATCGATCAGTTGAGCTACCTCTAGATTGTTCGCAACAGTCTGTAGTTAGCTCAACTGTTTCAATTGTAAATACTAGGTCTAGTTTGTTGCTTCTATTATTGTCAGCTTGTCTAAGATTCTTTGATAGTAATTTTAATACTTAATGATTTTTATTTCTTTTTTTTATTGATTTATTGCGTTTTACCACCATCACACGGAGAAAGAGAAGATGTAGCCTAAGATGGATCGTTCTTCCCAGAAGGAACTTGCTCGCTCGGGATTTGAAGACGCCTAGATTGTTCTCTACCGGAAAAACAGACGCAGGAAGTTCTTTAGAATTTCGTACAAAAACATAAAACATGTTTGAGAAACAGTATTCGGTTACGCACGATGGAAAGTCACGATGGGCATTGAGCAGGTAAGGTCTGACGCAACCGTGTGAACTTCTATAACCATTACAAGTCTTATACAGACATACGAATGTGGATAATCGTCATTCAATGAATGACTCGGGGAAGCAATCTACATTGTGCTTATAGTAATTCGATGTAAATTGGCAGATGGTTCAATTCTAATTTATTTATTTATTTAAGTATTTATTGTAATTTAACAACCTACGAAGGATACACATTACAAGTTTAGAATAGGTATATTGGTATTGGGAGTTTTGAATGTAGAAATGTCCAAATTACATACATTTTTTTTCATTCATTCACATCAGCCCATACACGTCCACTGCTGGACATAGGCCTCCCCCATACGACGCGGCGACGCCACAAATAGCGGTCCTGAGCCGCCTCCATCCATCGACTCCCCGCGACCGCTACGATGTCATCGGTCCATCGAGTGGATGGTCTCCCATGTAGGGGGGGATTTGCCATAATCACCACGCTTGGCAGGCGGATTGGTGATCGCAGTGTTGATGTTGAAAAATACTCAGAAGGAAGCTGCTGTCCTTCCTCTGGTAGGTTCCCTTAGTCGGTTCTTACGACATCCACGGTTTGAGTTGGAGGGGTCGATATTCGTACGCCGCGCCCCCACGGCGAATTATATACATAGTAATTAGGGCATGCACCCGGTTCTACCCGGTTCTAAAATACCCGGGTATACCCGGTTCTTGCAAGGTATGTGTGGAACCGGTTCCAAAAGTAGAAAACCCGATTCCCCCGGTTCCTTTGAAAATAAATGTGGTTGAATTTCACGTATTAAAACGCATACACAAATTGGGGAAAATATGTTCGGAAAGAAAATAGGTCGATTAGGTACTAGATTTGAAGACCGATAATGACTACCTATCTAAAAAAACATTTAAAAATATATTATTCTGAGAGCTATGTCGGTGACTTTTTTATACGGCTTTACGCATTCTGGATTCTGTCAAGTAGAAAAACTTTAAGCATAGGTCTCTGAGCAATTCTGAGCTTTTTTTTACGTACGAGACCACGCCTCGGATCCATAGGTACTGGCAACAGTGGCAACACACATTGATTAAAGACTTTTTTCTTTAGACTTTTCGATATCTGTGACGAGAATATATTGCGAAGCGGCCGGCCCTAATAGCTCCCAGCCGAGTTGGATTCATCGGCTGATCAATATATCGTTGTTGGATTTACCCTTGTTAGACCATTTGGCCTATGTAGAAATATGAATTAACAACTTCAATAACATCGTTTTCAACATGGACTGCTATGGGTGCGACATGGTCATTTAACATAATCTTTGTTTTACCCATGGTCATTTTAAGACCTACCTGTCGGGTGTTGAGGTCTTTGAGCATCATGTTTAGGTCTTCTTCGTCACACCTCCGGCAAACCGAAAGTTTGTGGTTTAAGATATTTATTTCTCAAAAGAATTTATATTCACTTATAGAGAAACACTTAAAATTAGGTTTATATTATTGTGCCTTAGAATAATCTATTATAGTAATAAGTACAAGCGTGTTACAATATCATTTTACACACGATAGTTACACAAATATAATGTTATAGGTAATGTATTTATTATTATTGGTAGATACTATCCCTGACTACTGCCGTCATGTGTACTACTGCCGCAGTATCAGTCATGACTACATTCAGCAGTTTTTGACTAACTTATTTTACATCAATTGCTTAGGTATTTCAATGGCAATCCCCTACCATACACCGTAAGCAATTCTGGTTTACTCGCAGGCAGGTCAACTACTGATGCCGGTGTAAAGTTGGTATCGCAGATTATTGATGCGTAGGAGACGTCGCAAGATGCTTTAGGCGTTTTTACGACTTGTTAAAAGTATCTGATTGTGTAGGTACACTATGGAACATTAATCGGGAAACTACATTACTATGGAATAATGGACAACACTTTGAGTCTTCTTATTTCTTACTTGAGTGACAGGATACAAAGAGTTGAAAGTAATACACACACGGTTTTAACTGGGAAAGAAAGTGATCACTGTCTTATAATTTTAATTTTGTGACGTGTCTATGAATCTTGTTAGGTCTAGAGAAAATAAAGCACTTTGAGTTTTGACTCACCGCTTTTTGCAATGGGAATCTGATTTGTGCTCAGGTTCTGGCATTGGATAGACATTATGGCCTTGCCAAACACTTCAGCACTTGGATATAGGTATCGGTAGTCGATTTGGCATCGCTGGAGCGACTGTAGCACTGCCCAAGTTTCGATTGAATCAAAGGATTTCTCGTAGTCTACAAACACCAGATATAATGGCCGATTATGCTCCTCTATTTTCTGTATCATCTCTTGAGTATCTTATATACTCAAGAGATGATACTGTGGTTTACGGTACAAAAGCCTTTTTGGAATCCGGAAAGTGCGTGACTAGGAGTCATCAAACCTTCAAACCGTCAAAATGCAGTGAAATGGGCCTATAGTTCCCTAGGAGAGCTTTTTCAAAATTTTCACCATTCTTATGGAACAGTCAGAAAAAAAGTGTGGTGGTGGTACCACACTCCTGTTCTACGCCACTGGCGTTTGTCCATCGAGAATATTGGAGTTAAACAGCCTCTGAAGAACTTCTAAGTCCCAGAAACCCAGCTGCTTTCAGAAAATTACTTATAATTTCAAATAATTTATGATATTTCTTATCGAAAAAATCTTTAAATCGATTTAGCTGGAACCCGGGAAACCGGTTCCCCCGGTTCTGACAGCATACCGGAACCGGGTTTCAGAAATTTGGAAACGGAACCGGTTCTGCATGCCCTAATAGTAATCATTGATTGTATAAAATTTCTGTGTATTAAATACATGTACTTACGTAAGAAAGGTTTATGTATAAAATATGAAGGAATGTATTTCAGCCGTAACGACGTGCAATGTCTGGCTGGGTACATCCTCACTTATGTATGAATTAACACTTTATTGTACCTATTAAAATTACATAAAAACAATTTGTTATCTAAAATTAAAATAAGTACAGTACAAAAGGCAGCCTTATCGCTGAGAACGAATTCTCCCAGGCAACCTTTATTATCAGAAATAAGTCTAGCTATAGCCGAAAGGTAAGGAAGCTCTTCATAAAACAATATCTGCCGAAGTAACAAAAACATAATAGGTAGGTACATAATGTATTAGTTGTTTCCTTGACAAACAAGGGTCGTAGTTAATACGCTCATTGATAATGAAACCTACTATATACATATACAATATGTGCACATGGCCTCTTACGGGAATAATAATATGTAAGGTAAGGTAGGTAATAAAAATGTTTAGGTCACACCAGTACTATAGCTACAGTATCTACTGTGGTAGATAATGTAGATATTCTCATGTCAATATCTACATTATCTACTGCGGTAGAAGAATGTAGATATTGACATGAGACAATGTAGACAAGAGATTATCCACATTCGATACAGTAAAATAATATTCGCTTTCTATGATACACACTAAAAAGTTATATAAAATAGAAATCAAACGTAGGATTTAGTAGGAAATTAATGTAAAACTTGAATCTTCTGCATATTAAATAGTATTGAATAAGAAAAAATATTCAATTTACATAGATCTTATGCAATTGATTACGTGAATGTTATGATTACCATAATTTGGATTGCTAATGGTATCATCAAAGAAGATGGCATCAATATCGATCCATTATTCAGTTCCAGTTTATTCACAAACAAATACATTTGTGTCGGAAATCGGAATATTTACAATTAAACAATTAATATAAAATCAAATAATCACCCATATCACAATACAAACATTTAAAAAAACAAAAAATACATTGATACATCAACACAGAAAATATAATTAAATCAGAACAGCTATTATTAAAAATAGAACCTGCATTGATGTGAATTATATCTTACCTATTTTTATGGTCTGGGCTAAGTGTGTTGTGTTTGGTTTTATCATTATAAAAATCGTCACAAGATTAGTAGCACTTTTCTAATAAGAAATGTGAAAATATATTTTATGTTATACTAGCTCTGCTTGCGGCTTTGCACGCATTTTTCTGAGTAATAAGTTGCCATTTGTCTATAATATGATACCATACAGCTGCCTACTAAATGACGACCGATGTGGCGCGGCGAGCGATGATGGTCCGTATGCGATGCCGGAGGTTGCGGGTTCGATTATCGGGGGGGACAAGTGTTTGTTGGTATTTTCTATTATTTTCTGGTGTTCTGGGTATTTTCTATGTACCTATCACAGATTAGTTTTTCTGATCTGTGGTACCTATAATAAAAAATACCTAGTCTGTGTATAGACTCTGTCTTTTACCTTTTCACACACATTTGTAATAAAAGTAATTGTCAATTAATAATAATGTGGATAGTAATTACTTGCCGCGTTAGTTAGTAGTTCCTTCAAAAAAAATATTTATATATTATATAGATATTTTGTATATTATTTAAAAAAAAATACTTTTATTTGTTCGCGCTCACCCCATTTATACAATTTTCTATTCTTGACTCGATCGCAAACCAAAGCTTGCCTCACTTCTACATAATAAAATGAATAGTCAACGTAATGTCAGAACAACTATTACCACTTTCCATCTCCGTTCCCACTGTTTTGCCCCAGCACGGAATAGGAACGAACATGCATTGTCGTTTTTAGCACGGAGATTGTATAGATTTGTCAAGTCGTGAGGAAAACTTCGCTAATTCGTTTTGAATTGACATGAAAGTTGCAAAGTTATTACTATGTAGATATTTATTTATTAAAAGTTGATAGTCGCGTACAGTTTACACCAAAATGGTATCTAGGTTTAAAACTAATTAACATATGTATATTCTTAGATACATATAAATAGAAGCTATGCTATCATTGAACAGGTCTACACATACGTCTATATGTTGAAACTCGAGCAGCGGTAGCTCTAACATCTGCACTCCATCTAACATATATATATATATAGGTTAGGGACTCCAAGCCTGCGACGAGTATTCGAGTCGACTTCTAACTATTTTTAATTGTGTTTTTTGTATTTCTTTTTTAATTATATATATAATTAAAAATTTAATTTCTTTATATTATTTGATTGTTATTTTCTTTGTCAATAAAGACTTACTAAAATTATATATATTATATATTTGGAGTTTTATAGTTTGTTAAATAGTTTGAGCGCGCGTAGTGTTGGAGCATGGTTAGCATACCGTGGTCGCGGAGTGTGATAGGCGAAGAGCCGATACTATGGTTAAGTACCAAGGCACTTTTGGAGGATTGATATGCACTCAGGCTCAACATGGATTAGGATTTACATGGAACGTAGGCTGCTAGGATCTTTGGGAACTACATTACCTACATTACCCTTAGACTAAGACAATCTATACAAAGCAGAAAATAGCAAATAAATTGTAAATTCTATGAGTAGGTTTTAGGATTTTGTTTTGTTCTTCAGTAACAATTAATCTTTCATTGGTTTCGGTTCAAAAACTTGGATATTTTTTGTATACAGAGCGGTTACAAAACCCAAGGAATTTTGGTGGATAATATTTAACAACATTGGTATCATCGAAGCAAAGCACAAAAGCTCGAAACAAGTTTTGGTTTTAAAGGCTTCCATTAATCATTTAATAAATCTCTCGTTCGTTTGCGAATTAAAATTTAAATATTTTTTGCTACACATGTGAGATAACGCGTTGTTGAAGTTTGTGTTTTAGTTTTTATTGATAACTTTGCTGTTATCTTGTTGTTTGCTGTTATTGTTATAAGTTTTTGTTAAGTTTTCATTCATAAATGTCTCTGTTGACATAAAATATCTTGGATTCGAAATCGGAGTATAGTTATTCACGGTTTCGTAGTGAAACGTTTAGACAATGCTCTCCTACCTATCTCCCTATCTGATCGCTCAAGTTTTTACCCAATTTTAGACTCAAATATCAAACTGTCAGCTTGTTGTTACTGAGATCCAGACCTCCGAGGTACTTTATACTTTCACCCTTCACCGACACGACATGCCGCACGGCGATTTCGCGAAAGCTTTCTTTGCAATTCAATGCCAAGTTCGTTACTTTGTAACAATATAGGCATTATAAAAAATATCTAACTAGATACTCTATGGTTTGCTTTCAGTTCCATAGATGTGCAATAAATAGCACAACATCATTCCGAGATGTAAAGTTACATGCTGGTTACATGTTACTTTTTAGTATAACACACCCTCAACAGCATAGCGAAGATCCCGACCGTATAGCAAATGACGTACGTCGACGTTAGAAGGCTGTACGTGGATAGCAGTGATATCGCAATAAATACCCACATGTAGATTTGATATACTCATAGGTATGCTCATTTAGCCATAACTTAAACATAATACCCTTGGATGGATTCACGAGATTTATGTAAAAAGAGCTCGTGCAAAGCAATGAAGACATCGCTATGAATACCTACCCACATGTACCTATAGATACCCATAAGTAATTTGTTATTTTCAATACAAATACAAAAAAATACAAATTGCAGGATATAATACTGTAGGTACCTAGTTATTATACTCTAGTAAAGTGTAGTATAACAGTGCAGGTGCACGCACACAATTTTCGCATCAGTCAAGTCTGCCAGCCCTGGCTTTCTCTCACAAAGGTCGGGGTTCAACTGTGTGTGAGACTTGGTACGTGCTGCAATAACAGCCATTTATTCAAGTGTGTTTGATAACTTTAGGAGTAGTTTGTTGCGGAAATATAGTGAGGAAAGACGCGCTCGCTAGAGGCATGTCGATTTCCTAGATTGATCAGAAATATGATGCAAGCAGTAGCGTAGGTCCCTTTATTGTACCACACAAAGACAAAAACCTACAGAAGGAAATACTGAGAATAGCGGAAGTACAAAGTGCGGTCTTATCGCTAGGGTCGATCACTTTCAGGGAACATTGATATGGGCTGGACGGAAAAGACCAATTATAGATAGTGTAGCTAATTTGTACACTTTATAAACACATATGTACTTGCGTATATAAATAAATAAATAATGTTGAACAATGAACACAATATCGTCTAGTCCCAAGCTAAGCAGAGCTTGTGCTATGAGTACTAGATGACTGATATACATAATACAATAAATTACATAGATAGATATTTTTTATTGAAATTTGACTTGTCCAAGTGCTTATTTTGTAAGCCTAAAGAAAAAAAAGTTATTGATTCTGATTCTATTATACATAGAAAATACCCAGAACACCGGAGTCAAATATTTGCAGATAGTACAAACATTTGTCCCAAGGCGGGAATCGAACCCGCAACCTTCTGCGTCGCAGGCGGACCTTCATATAAAAAATTTAATGAATTATTTTTGTTTAAAATTTTATAAAACCTAGCCGACTTTATATCATTCCTACTGTACAATGTATCGTTCTTGGTTGTTCTAACTTAAATGGCTTCTCCCATTAGGTAATTCTAAAGGAAGAACATCAATCGAGAATGCGTTTTTCATATACTAAAGTGATATCTCACTTAACCCAACCTAACCCGAATCGATTTCAATCACGATCATGTAAGAAGTAACATGATCACGTACCGCGGACGCGCATCAATGGTTGGTTATGTAAACTGGCACTGCGTCTCAATCAACGAGATCTGAAGATTAACCAAACGATAGATAAACATAAACAAAGAATGAATGAATAAAAATACGTGAAGTTACTTGACATATAAATAAACCAAACATAGGTACATACAGGTAAAAATGTATTTTACCACTTGGGTTTCGCAATTGTAAGAGCTATGTCGGTAACCTTGGTTCTTCTGCGATCTTTTTATCCGATCTACTACAGTGTCTCAAGACGAAAGTCTTTGACCAGTGTGTGTTGCTTTACTATAACTCTCGACTCAGAAACGTTGGGCCTTACTATGAGAAGGGTCTCATATGAAAGCTCAAGGTTGCACAGAGAGCTATGGAGAGGGATATGCTCCGAGTCTCGCGAGCATAGCAGCATAGAGCTGCGAGATCGAATCATTAAATATATGTAATATAAATATATATATATAATATAAAATATAGACAATAAGAGTACTTAGTAATGCTTTCCTGGATGAGATTTTTCTCCAAGAACGATTAGTACCACTATTACCTAAAGTTTTTTGGCATCGTCCTATCATTCATCGCAGAAGACCAAATGCTTTCCTTTATATTTCTTTATTTTTAACTCGTCATCATCAGCCTAGGCTAGAAGTCTAGGCTAGTTTACTCTTGAACCTAATGAGTGACATAGCGCCCTGTCTTCAGCTTGCCGCATTCAGTGCAGCGTTTCACAAATTGCCATCCCACAAGGCCCGGCCCTTTCTATAGAGATCGCTTTTTGCTACATCTAAACACTATCTAATCTTAGTTGGGTGATCGTTTTCGTTGCGTCAACGTAACCTCTCACCGCAGATTCCATGCGGGCTGCGTTTACGCAGGTGCCGGTTACAAATAGGTACTAATCAGGGATATTGAGTAATGATGCTTTTGATGTTACACGTCTTGCAATTTCCCGTTTACTAACCAGATAGAAAATGAACAATATAAATAGAATCAATACTTAACGATTATTTTCTATACCAAATGTATATTTTGAAAATAAAGTGGTGAAGATGAAATTAGAATAGATACCTACTTTATGCAGATACTTTGATATCAATGATAAGATAATTTTATTATGAAAATATGAATTGTTGTATTGAAATTCGTAATAAAAGTAAAATAGTATGCATCAAGGTTTGCGTGGTAAGTCGATAACATAAGCAGTGGTGCCTACTCGCAGGTATCAATGCATACACTTCGAGAGGCGATTCCCAGCGGTAGAGAAAGAACCCTGGCTTCTCCTGGCATATCAGTTCTTAGTTGTCTCTTATCATCAGTCATCATATCTCATCATATTGTGGTGTCGAGTTCTCGAAGAAAGGCTTCCACTTCGTAATTCTACTAATTTTCAATTAGGTACTATTTGCTATAATTTTCTAAGTAATGATTAATTTTAACAGCTCAAAATGTTAATAATTTGCCAACACACATTACAGCGTGGAGGATTTAAAGAGATTGGTTACCTCGCTCCACTTTGGGTGCAATACCTTCAAACTGACCACATGTTGAAGAGACGAGAAGGGCCAGATTGGGCTTGTTGACCACATGCCTACGTGTTCTAATATGGGCCTAAAACTCGATGAGGTGGAGCAAGATGCCCACTAAACATATTCCAGTAGCAACAATTAAAGACTCAGAAGTGTCACGCCATGTTTTCTTCCTTAGATTTTGTTAGACGTTGCCAGACAATAAAAAGCGAACCTGATGATCGAACTAAACGTTATTTCTTCAGTTAGGGGTAGATATTTTGTCAAGAGGTGAGGATTTTTCCTAGAGATTTATCTGATCAGAGTTGAGTTTGGTCTGATCTGACTACTGATAACTATCTCATGTCATTTCTCAAACTCTAGTATAAGCTATCCTCAACATTATTGTAAGCAAAGACATCCAAGGCTGTCATAATTTGTGTCACCATAAGTGCCTAGCACTTAAACAACTTCAAATTTTAAAGGAATATTCTAACGACGGTCTTTAGTTCAACATTCTGACCCTAAATTATGTGAAATTAAGTTACAAAATGGTTTTCCTTCTATGGGCTTATAGGGCCTTATAAAAGCTTTTGACTAATTAGGTAAGTAAGTAAGTAGTTCAAAAGTTGCATGTACTATATTTTTGTGTGTCTATTCTAAACTTTCGTATCTTTTCGTACGTTCTAATTTATCGCCCTTCAATCTCCCTCTAAGTCTAAGCACATAAATGTTAGGTTCATTATAGAATCCGGCTTAGCATCGAATAAGCGCGAGCGCAAGCTTAAAATAAGACACATAAAAACTCGATAGCTACAGGTGCTCACATGGAATTACTTGATTAGTAAAACTTATCCCACTTCTGAATTCCGACTGGCAGTTAGCCATAATCTTGTATTGATATAATAAAAACATAAATATTATCAGAATGGTATCTGTTTATTGCTTAATCTTATTTCACAATACGTCATATTTGTAAATTTTTACTTCTTTAGTAAGTTTCATTCACTCTTTACTTAAACATCCTCATTTAATAAATTGATGATGCAGATGCTTTCATTCATTCAGAAATCTTCGACATTAGAGTAGAGATACTCCACGTGCTTATGAAAATTGTCTTTGTTCCAGATGGGATCCAAAGCGGCGGATCACTCCGACCGAAGCTTCCAGACACGAGTTCGTCACAGGCTGTCCTTTAGGCAGTACGCCCCTTGGGTCGACCCCCTCGGGGGTCCTGGCTCTTCCAAGGCTGGCCCCCCCGAGGCCTGCGCGCGCGCTGCTGCATTCACAGTCAGCGGGCGACGTCGCCGCCATGTTAGGCCGCGCGTGACCACACGACATTTGAGATAAGGCAACACGGGCGCGCTCTGGACTACCCTAGACTACC
This sequence comes from Eupithecia insigniata, assembly GCA_947859395.1. NCBI lineage: Eukaryota > Metazoa > Arthropoda > Insecta > Lepidoptera > Geometridae > Eupithecia > Eupithecia insigniata. Next base: position 1,655,118 of record OX401996.1, read on the forward strand.
TTCTTTGTTAATATAATTTTATTCAGAACCTACCTAAGCATCTGATTATGCATTTATACATATGTCGTCTTCGCTTATAAAATTGTTTCAATAAGCTACCAAAGTTAATATTTTTAGAGGAACCAAAGAGTATTAGTTGATTTGAAAGAGAAACCAATTGTTTAGCCTGCCATGTTTAATGAATTCGTCCATGAACGTTACTGTCCAAGTTATTATTTTTGACATAATCTAGTCCATTTACTATAATGGAGAAGGTAGGGAGATTCTGAGCGCGCAGTTTTATAAAAGTTTTTCTTGAGTGAGACTCGATTATAGTTACATCATGTAAAATGAGTTCATCTCCAAACGTTGTAAAGAAAGGCTCAAAAGTTCGAATGACTAGTAAATAATTAGAAAAATATCGGTCTAAATATGCTCAGGCCATTTGCAAACACTTTGGGTACAAATTATTCAGTTTACATTATTGTAATAGATTTAACGCTATTTAGAATTCTAATACTCATTATCTAGGCCAACCTTGATTATAACTGCAACTATTTATCTACCAATATCGAAGGCAAATAAATTATTTCAGTGACTTCAGAAGTTGAATGCAACCATATAAATCCATTTCATGCAAATTTCAGAGCGCCTGACGCAAAATAGAAAAAATTGCTTGTTTGCAACATTTTAACGTCTAGTACCTAAGTAATACTTCTCCCAATAAGTTACTAAAACTGTTGTAACCACTTAGATCGTTTGAAATGGCTCACTTCAAATAAATACAGATTGCGGGTCGATTGCTAAATATGTGAGACTGACAGACCATCTCTCAAGTCGTAATTTCGGAAGCCGAGACAATAATTATACCACAAAGGAATGTGGAATCTTTTGGTAATGTCTTGCACTATACTTATTGTATTGTGTGGTATAGAATGGCTGTAAGTATAAGGTATCAAAGACCAACGGACAGTCTATGGTCCATACTAACAAGAGCTATATTTTGCTCGTATGCGTGTCGCATTCGTTGCAATTTTGATGGACAGCTAGAGCTAACGAAAATTTTACAAAGGCTATTTCGCATTCGTCGGCCCGGCGGGGCGGCGGCGTGGCGATCAAACGTTCGATGGAAAACTACCTAAAATCCACAGTTATTACACTAATCAAAAATGCCCTCATATTGACGTTCGAAAGCCATTTTTTTTTTCGATGATCCCGCTGTCAATCGTATGTATAGTATCTGACTTGATAGACCTGAGTCTTGTTTCCTACGAATTGATATGACTGTACCTAAGCACGCAGTAGATATTTCAAAAATGAAAAGTGCCAAAACTATTGTTATTTAAACTATTCTTACAGTGTGACTCAATGCATTTTAGTACATAGTTCCACCTAATACTGGATGCAGTGTTAGATAGCTTTTGCAGCTTTGCGATAAAAAAAATTGTGTAGTAGCGTTTGGAATTCGAATATGTATGGCCACTGCTTCGCGATCCCGTCTAGTTGGCTCACGAAGGTTGCAGTATAGGATTCGAACCAAACCAAAGATGACTGAAAAGTACAATGTGGTATACGCTCCCATATCATCGCTGTTAGAATTTATACTCTATGGCACAAGATAAGAAGACTATTATTTGATTGTTGGCTTAAAAGCAGCCCGTGGACAAAATATAAATGTATGCTGAAAAACGAAAAAATATGAGGTTTTAGTCTTCTGAAATATTTTTTGCTTTCTTATTACTTAGTTATGAGAATATTTTTCTTGTGCCAAAATGAGGGACATTGTTGTCCTCATTATATTCAAAGATCTCTGGATATTTACTCTCTTACTTAAAAACTATGATCGCGTTGTAATAATGCGTTGATTCATAACCAATGACATATAACACTTAGCTACATACATACATTGACGACCTATGTGGCGCGGCGGGCGAAGGTCCGCATGCAACGCAGGAGGTTGCGGGTTCGATTCCCGCCTCGGGACAAATGTTTGTACGATCTGCAAATATTTGTTCAGGGTGTTTTCTATGTATAAATATAATACTGTGTGAATTGTCGAGCATTATTTATTATATTTATCACTTCTATATAACAGTTAGTTACATAAATTACTTCAATATAACAGTTAGCTCCATTCTATATAATAGTTAACTACATTGTTTTGAGTGGTACATCTCGTCTGGTGTGAAACCTGGATAAGAGAAAAGGACAGTAAAACATGAAGAAGTAAAAAGTAAGGGAGCTAGTCCAAAGCTGTGTCCACGTTTCAAATAGTTTGAGTGGACACAGTAAGTTGAAAGCTTTAAGAAAAGCCTTCTGATATTACATTAACCCTGTAGGTCATAATATTTATTCTTAGGTATGTGTCGTAGACTTTTGTAACTGTCTGGATATTACGCCTGTGTAATCTTGATATTTATGCTGGTATTTAGTTTTAATTATATTAGTTAATTTAGAAAATGTTGTAAAATTTTAATTTTAAACTTTTCTGTGATTAAATATTTTTAAACTTACGCGATTTGTTATATGGTATATTAACGATTATTATTTTTGTGTGTGTATTCATTATTTGCGGATCTTGGCTGTACAATTTATTTTTAATTTAACTAGTTTTATCTAATTCTCTCTATTTGCTACTAGGTACCCGCTACCAATTTAGATGTACGGGGGGGTAATGTGCTTTCTTTATTTTTTATGATAATGTTAGTAAGAATGTGAACTTATTAAATTAGTCAGGATAGTGTACTTACATCGAATGTGTCTAGTTATTGTGACAACTGGTCATTAGTTTTAAATTTACTTAGGTTAAAGAACTCTTCATAATCAGATAAATAAATAAATATACAGTAGTCTTTGTTACTCATAGAAAATGGTCTAATTTAAGATGTAAATAGTCTTCTAAGTAGAACAGTTGAGTAGTTAATGTGGTATTTATTTAGTAAACGTTTAATTCAAAATACACCAAATTTAGAATAAAGCAAACTATTTCACACGCCAAATTAAATATATCAACATAATCTCAAATTATTACACTTACCTTCTGTTTTAAATTTTGTGAATTTTGAATAATGCCTAAATAATTGTAATAATATAAAACCATTACCCGTTTTTCGGTATAGAATAAAACATTAAGTAGGTAGTTAATTAAGTATCAAAATAGTTAGTCGTAGTATGTGTGGAGGATCACTATCATTAGTATTAGTACTGTGGTTGTTACGCTGTGTACTAACTCAATGTATATCATTATTATGAATTTGTCATTTGTTCTATTGATCGTAATGATTAAAGTTCTTCCAGATGTGTAACACTATCTTTATTTAACCCTCGATTGTAGAGACTTCCCAGATGCCCGACTTAGTTTTGGCATATCATATCAGTTTTATCCTGGAGGGCAATTCTGGCAATATATCTACTCGATAAATATGGTAAGAACTGACAAAATATCGAGTGATAAAAAAGCGTATTCTCAAAATCGTCAATTCGATATTTATCGAGGGATTTTCTGTGATGCGTTGCTCGATAAGTCGCACGAGAATGCAGTTTTGGCGGTACTCGATATTTATCACATGATATTTTTATTTCGTGATAATGAATATCACACAGAATTGGCCCACTGGGTCTTTTCAAGACAAAAGTTAATAGGTGTCTTCGTGATACACCGTCGGCCTCATCGTCACTTATCATCAGGTGTGATAGTGTTGGATAGTGGTGTGATAGTGTGTAAGGAATGTTTGATGTTGTCAGGAGTAAGTAAGCTCGGCAGTAAGGTGAGCAGTTGGGATTGGGATATTTTGTTGAAGAATCCATTATAGTCGACGACAATTATTACTGTAGTAAAATCTAAAATAATCACTACAAAATGCTACGCGCTGCTCACGATTATACCTACTCTGGCTGGGAACGTTGACTTCCTCACTCACACAATAGGTACAATGATACCATCCACAATGACGACGTGGTCGTTTTCGCATGGTTTTGTCACCGCTGCTTGAGACTACGCTGGAGATTATAACATTAAAATTGCTATCTTTGTTTTTCTTATGTTTGCAAGACAGAGGGCGTGGTAAAGATCGTTCGAATTCTCTTTATGGCCAAATGTTTTGCCTGTCGCATTCTTTTTTGTTCCTATAAGAAAAGTTTTATTTAATTAAATAATGACGGCCTAGTGTTTGATTATTATTTATTTATAACTGATTTCAAAAAATATACAGTCGAATTAAGAACTTACTCCTTGAAAAATTTGGAGTTTCTATATTCGGTTGTACGTACCTATCTCCTAGCGGACGCGTGTGCAGCAATTTATGCTAATGTAAGCTGTAAGCTGATGGTGTATTTTTTTATGTATTTATTTATTTCCACCGTACGTACACATTTTCCACTTCATGTCGTTAATTCTATGTATCTTATAATATTCACACAAACTTTCACATAGGAAACACCGTAAGGGATTGTACAAAGAAACAACCGACAAACATGACTCTTCGCGAAGAGTGCTTAAAATTTACAAAATAACAAATTGTTGGATTTAAGAGCTCAAAAATCTAATAAGAATAATTTTTCAAAATAAATAGTAATTAAATTAATGGATGGATCATCGAAGATTTGTAAATAAACTGTACTTGTGAGATGTTATATAGAGTAGTTACAAAAAAAAAGACCTCGTGCCTTATTTAATTCACGTAATTTGGCGATGGTCTGCAACGACTAATAGAGACATAGTTAGCTCTAGCTATTACTATGGTTTGAAAGGTGAGTCCAGTTAACGATAGTATCGAGACGTGATTGTGAGATCACATTTTTCTTTGGGTTTTGCGTAGTTTCCGGTCTGCACGATAGAGGCGCTGCTGTACCAAATCTCATAGAAAAAGGAGATCCACGATGATGTCTCGATACTATCGTGACATCTAGTAGTAACTCAGACACTACGTCAATCAGAACGTAGGCTACGTTATCTTTGCGTCAATCGGACTCTGGGCCTAGTCAACTATTCTATGCTAATATCCATGTAGGTAATTGGTAAATAGCGTGTAATGCACGAATATGGATGTAGTTTCATCGAAATTTCTCAATACAGTTGGTAGATGATGATAGTTAGACGTTAAATCGTGATCTCATCTCACTCAACGATGCTGCTTTCAAAATAATTTCGCTTTTAGTAGAGATTGTAACATACCTCACTTTATTTGATTTGATAGAACTGATAATTCAGAAACTGCAAGTGAGACAGCAGATTCTTCAGATATAATTTGATTGTTTTGAAAAAACTTAAAACCGCACATTCCGTAATAAATACACAGTTTTATTTTCAAGTTTTGCGGGATAAATACAAATTCCTCGGGAATAAAATTTATGGGAACATCTTGGGTTCATTTCTAAACATTAGCAAAAGAATCATCTAAATTGGTGAACTGTATGGATATTTTTTATGGACCTATATAAAAAACATCCATACAGCCGAACATAAAACCTTATCCTTCTTTCGAGGTCGGTTAAAATATGAATTACTTCCAATAAAAAAATTCTATGATTGGCCTGCTGTGAATGATTTGCTTGTTTCAATGTTATAAGCGTCTTTTCGAAATTATGAATTTATGTAGATAATCTCTTGATTTGTAAGAGAACTGGAATGCTAACTCAGTTAATAACATATTTTAGTTTTCCACGCTATCTTTCCATTTTCAACACTGTCACACAATTCGCCTTGTTAACAGCACTTGCATCAGCTGTTTGAATAATGACAGTATCGGCCTTGACCGCTGCTCTTTATCGGATAAACATGAAACTAATTAGCAAAGCAATCCTAAATTGTAAAGCGTTTAAAAATGGCGACATGGCTTACGAAACGTGTGGTGTTGACAAAGGGACATCTCTTTTTGTTTTGAGTTTTTGTCTTAAAAGCACAGATGGTCATGTGGCCATCGAAATACGTAAGAACTTAAAAATGGTACTTATTGAAAAATTTCATAGGTATGAATAAGCAAAGCTCCTCATACATACATATATTATGTACGATCCACTACATGATTATCTTGCTCTGAGGAGAAGCCACAATACCTCAACCAATTTTTTTACCGACGAAAAACAATTGTTTCTATGTTCGGCTCTATGTATTTTTGTCGATGACTCCGTCAATTATGAACCGATTTGAAAAATTCATCGCTATTGCATTTATAATTATTTCAAAATGGCTCCATAAAAAATTTATTCCCGAGGGATTTTTTATCCCGAAAAACTAAAAAGAACAGTGACTAGCTAGAATTTTTTTAATCGGTTTTTAGTTTTTACAAAACATCGTATTTATTTTTGATCTTTTTTTTTATATCTTTATTGACAAAGAAAATAACAATCAAATAATATAAAGAAATTAAACTAGTATTTACAATTGAACCAATTGAGCTAACTGCAGACTGTTGCAAACAATCTACAGATAGCTCAACTGGTCCATATCAATACCAGTCGGAAGCGTCCCCAAGACGCTGGCTGCATTGCCCCGCTGTATGGCAATGCTAATGCGCTGCGCCAGATACTCACCAGCTCTCGGGTCACGCGTCGCTTCGACCAGGCGCTCAGATAATTTTTTGAAAACCCGGAGAGCCTCGGTACCCCACGGACCTAGGGTCTCGACTCCAAGGGGAGCAAATGCGTAGGCTCTGTCGAGACCTGCATATTTGCGCCTCTTGAGATCCTCGGCCAAATTTGATCTTAGATCTGTCACCTCAACAAATCCTGTCTCTCTCATCTCCGAAATGAGTTGAGGGGCTATTGACACACCTTATATTTTAATTAGCATTCACAAAACTCTTTACAATCTCATATCAACATCTTGTAAAGGTATTTGTTGCAAAGCGGACATCTCATGACCGCAGCTCTTCGCTTTCTACTGACCTTGCGAGGTGAAAGTATTACGCGCCAGAACCACACGACCTCCACAATTCAACACGTGAACTGTCCACGAGGTATTTTCAATTTTGCAGGGTTACCGGTTATGTAAGGAGTCATAGGTTGTTATAATACTTTACATGGGTTATCTAATGCTCAGGACATAACGTGGTCAATGTGGGAAGTTAACAGCCATAAGCGGAGTTGAAAAGGTGTCACATTGGTGGAAAGTGGACGCATTTCACGTTTATGTAGAGTATTTACACAAACTTGTGGCCTTTAGCAATGAACATATGGACGTCTACCAAATACAAAGTATTTCAAGAAAATCACTGACTGCGTCCTTCTCAAGGACAACACCCTGAAAAGGTTGACTTGCTTAGTGTGCGCGCACAAAACAGACGGCTTTATGCTAGTGCGCCGATCTACAGTGTTAATAGGTAATACTGATCCAATATTGACATGTTACAGCTCATCAGCCGGGTTACATGTCAATGTACGCAACAGTAACAGCGCTTACGTAACAGTGCACAATACCACATAATGCGGTGGAGCCCACAATTAAAGCGCCATCGGTGGGACGTGGCCCAGATTCCGTCGCTCTACGCACTTCCTGATGAGGTGTAATGAGAGCTTGCGGTCTCCCCTGTGATTGAGAAAGAGAATGGGAATGGGAATTTGTAGAACTAATTATCTATACAGACCACAAGACTTTTTATGGACGTTCAGTATTCTGTTTTGTATGAGAACTCTGATCGACGTAGGTAGGTTATCTGGCTTTATGAACAGCTTTATCCCCTAAAGATAGACTCTAGCTGTTTGTATTATAAGTAAAATGGGTAGATACTCTACCCGAGTTTTAAGATAAACATGGTGCTGGAGCCTGGATAAATCTTAATAAATTAGTAAGTAGTACATTATGTTTTATATTTTGTACCAGTATGTACCTAACTTTTGTTTTATTAATTCTATGTGTATTAGCTTTTTGTTATAAGTAATTTGATGTTATTTTAATCTAAATTTTTTATGGATCTTGTGTCTCAATAAAGACAATATTTATAAAAAGGATGATGGATTCTTGCCAGTGGCCAGTAGAAGTTAGTGGCAACTTGCCACAAATCGGATTATTTTTCAGACTCTATCTTACTCAACCGCGAAAAGAATTGCCAGGATGTGAACATTTTGATAAGACCTTCCAAAATATTAACACTAGTATATAAATTTCACATTTATTACAAAATCGACGAAGATACATGCATTAGCGCCGTAAAACGATTGTTGTAGACCAATTAGACGATGTGGGACATGCACCATTATTCTTTTCACTAGACATGGCTCAATCCCGATTCTGCCCATTGTCTTCATGGTACGTTACCGCGACTTGCAAAACTGCAGAGATATCTCGCTTGATTAATGATTTTACCATAAGATTTCAAACAAATGAAGCCGAAGAGCCGACAGGTTGCAAAAGGAATGTTGCAATCGTTTCCTGTCGATGGGAATTTTGCGTAGACGGAAAATTACACGGTTTTTCGGAACAACAAGTCTGTGCATAAACCTATCTAAATAGATAGGTATAAGAGATTCAGAGAGAGAGAGTCAGATACTGCATGCAGGAAGGAAGAAGGAAATTTGCCAATCAACTCAAAATGTACATAAGTAGGTTCATCTGTGTATTTCTGGTCTGTCTACGTGTTATTTTGTTCTAAGTATGTAGTCTTACCCGTGGGGCCGCGGCGACGAATATCGACCCCTCCAAATCAACCCGTGGATGTCGTAAGAGCCAACTAAGGGAACCTACCACAGGAAGGGCAGCAGCTTCCTTCTGAGTATTTTTCAACACCAACACTGCGATCACCAATCCGCCTGCCAAGCGTGGTGATTATGGCAAATCCCCTCCTACATGGGAGACTATCCACTCGATAGACCGACGACATCGTAGCGGTCGCAGGGAGTCGGTGGATGGAGGCGGCTCAGGACCGCTATTTGTGGCGTCGTACGGGGGAGGCCTATGTCCAGCAGTGGACGTGTATGGGCTGATGATGATGATGATGATGATGTAGTCTTTTTATTTCTGTACCAAATTTTGTTTTTGTGTTGTGTTCAATAAACAATTTTCTTCTTCTTTTACCCATTTAGAAAATTGTCTGAATTTATTCTCGATAAAGAAATAAAAAATTAGAACTAAGTATCAATATATAGCCTAGTAATAAATAAATATATAGAAAAGCATGAGTACGAAATTGACTTATGTTTATAATATAGGCACGCCAAACTACAAATCTTAAACTTTGTTAAACCGTTTTACCCCATCTTCGACTTCGACCCCATTTTATCCTGCTAAAGAGATTTTTATGAAAAATCCTGAAACATCTAGATAGTACCTATTTTAATTTATTGTTAATTCAGCACGTTCCTACCTACCTTCTAAAACTAAATTACAGCTCATTAGCATCGTAGGTAGGTAAGTAGGTTCATTAAAAAGTTCGACATTTCAATACTGAGCCAAATCACAATATATGTAGGTACAACCAGCGAAATCAAATGATCAGATCCAATTATACAAGCTCTGTTTAGCTTGGGGCTAGATGATGCTGTGAGAAATGACCAGCATCAGGTTAGTTACAAACTGCTTTGTCGTTATTATAATCCTCACATTTTGATTGAATGATTTGATTGTGATTTGCAATCTTAGCAAATTGAATGTTTCGGCACATAATAGCTCATTTAACAAAGGTCACATATGAACAGAGCATCTGTTACACACTTGCAATAAAACGAAACGTGCTTTTACTATTTTATTGCATTACAAAAGCTCCCGTAATCTAAAATGCGATTTTAACTGCAGCTCAGTTCGGCCATGACACAAATATGGGTCAATATGCCCCACCTACTTTCCTCAACCACATTCACAATTAATTTACGGTTCAATTAATACATAAGGTAGTTTATCTCAAAACTGTTCATCTTATCCTTTCGAAACAAGTAGGGGTTTAGTAGGAGGAGTGGTAAAACCGAACGCATCTCGCGGCTCGCGCTATTGCCGAAGTAGTCGCCGCTGCGTGTGTCCAAGCGCGGGAAACAGCTGTTATATCTGACTTTGACATTTCGAATTTCCCAATTTTCAAATTTTGCGCGTGTTGAAAACATTTTGGAGAAAATCTTTGTGGTGTGCAGTGTATTGTGTTTTTGTTGTGTTGTGTGATGGTACTCTGTCACTCTATTTGTTGAGAGTGCAGCATGAGGGGCGTTTGGCAGTGGTTGTTGTTGGCGCAAGTGGTCAGCGCCATCACTGGACCTAGAGTAAGTATTATGAATCTAAACCTATTTAACCATAAAGAAAACAATTAAGGCTAATAAAAATAACTAATAAGTCATGTGGTGGGAGGAAGCGTCTAAGCATGTAATTGAATCCGCGATATTCCGCACCATAGAAGACGCCTGAAATATTTTTTTATGAAACATCATGATCTAAATAATTTAAGCGCTATTAGCGGTTGCCTACTTTAATTACCTCCAAAAACATTAACGATTAATGTTAATCAAATTGCCAGTTGAGAAAGTATAATACACTTAATTGTACATTGTGAACTCTCACGGCCTGTTGTGTAAGATGAGCTTGAGAATAGTGAAGCTGCAGATAATAATCTAAAATGTTCGAGCTATTTCCACAGAATAATGATTTTAAGATTACCTACATCGGATTTAAGTCATAAAAACATGCCGTTAAAGGAACAACTAATTGAGTAGGTAAGTGAAGTCGAAATCATTTCAAGTAGTAAATATATAGTAGGTGTAGTATATTATGTAATAAAAAACCACTGAATCGCTAAAGATAGCTAAAACTATAAAATAGCCTCCTAGGGCAATAAAAGCCAGCCATATTCTATAAAGGAAATAGTTGATATAAAAAGAGCAAATAAAATATGATTTATTTATGACCGACTAATAATCTTTTTCATCTAATTATTTAATTCCATTGTTTTCAATTGACTTGATTATGCTAAATAATTATATTGTTTGTCATGCCAAACACAATATTTCGCAATTTTAGGAGGTAAATAAGGAAGTGCCTAAAAAAATAAACTCATGTGAAACAAGATTGTTTAGGGAAAGTTTGCCTATTTCCATGTTTGTTTTTTGATGAATTTTATGTAGATAATTCAAAACAATTTTCACAAGCGCGTAGCGATGCGCTAGGAAACGGAAGTAAGCCACACATACACACTTATACTTATGTATTATAACCCGCATTTACTATCATGCGCATTGTCTTTTAATTATAGAGATATACATCGTTACTATAGCACTTTACGGCATTTTATATTTTTATAGGCTGGGTAGGAGTTATGTATGGAACGCATTTCAATAGCCAGGTCCGCAACTGACGATCTGAAATGGATCGGGAATCCCGCGATCCAGGATTGTGATGCGTGGATCACCAAGTGTGGACTCGGCTGTTGAAACTTACGATCCTAAAATAAGCGCTAAGGCGCTTTTGAGACAGGTTTAAAAACCAAACAGAAATGGATCTACCGCATCAAGGAGCTCATGCTCTAATGAGTGTGCGTGGATCGCACGCGGCTCATCCACACCGTCCGTGGCTTTGGATCGCACACCTGCCGCGCACGATCAGAGCGCGGTGGATCATCCGGTGTGGACCCGGTTATTGAATTTTGAACAAAAGTTTAACGATCATGGTGTTAGACCCTAACCCCCTTATTCATAATAGTCTGCTAACTTAGAGCATTGCTAATTCTCTCTGTCTTCTTCTATTGACATACGTCAGAGCGAGAAATAATACTGCTTAGCAGCTACTTTAAGTTAGCAGACCATTATGAATAAGGGGGTAACAATTTTGGTGTATGTTATCAAATCTGTGCGGGTAAGATTGTATATGTCAAGAGGTATTCGAAAAACGAACGTAGTTGATGGATGATTTTGGATCGCACAAAACAAAGATCAGCTGATCCGTTCTTTTGATCCTTACTAGGAAAATAATTCTGACATTTATTTCTTAGAGATCCGAAACGAAAGGTGTCTGTTGCTGACGCGCACGATGCAACTTGGTGGTAAGGTTGTTCGTTTCGTACGATCGACGACATCCGTCCGTTTCATTTATCTTTCAAAGAAGACATCCTGTTTTAATAACTAATGACCGTTCTCCAATAAACCGTAGAAAGGATTGTGTAAAATTAACCAAAACAATTCGACGAAAAATCAACATAATGGTACCTATTTGGTACAAATTGGCACCGCTGTGCTCGAAAAAAATTGACATACTGAATTGTCTTTTTAAACAAATACATAAAAAAATTGTCGAGAAAATCTACCTATATAACTTAATAAATCTACCTAGATAAATAAAGCTAGCTTTTATCGGATTTTTGTAATCATTGATAATCAAAACAGTTGCGCCCGTAGACTATGAGCAGCATATATACGTTTGTAATAAATTGTGCAGATAAAATCAAGCGAATTAACAAAATACGCAAAAAACCATGATATTAATGTGCATTCGCACCCTTGACCCAAAGAATAAAGTTTAAGAATAAACAATGCGGACCTGACGAAGTTTCCACATACTGTGAAAACAATAGCCACTCATGAAGTTATCATGAAATAACCAAGAAATAGCTATGAATGACGGAAAGTTAGGATTCTATTCTCACGGAAAACGCTATCTTATCTCTGCAGAATATGCTCGAAAACCCTGATATGTCTGTGTATGCTAGGTTTCAAATTATTGGTAACGATGCGACATTAAGCATCCAATAGGATCATTAATCCCATATATTAAATAAATAGCTACTGCCCGCGCCTTTGTCCGCGCTTTATCGGGATAAAAATAGCCTTTATGTTATTCCAGGACCAAATTTCAGCCCAATCAGTTCAATAGTTTTTGCGCGAAAGAGGAACAAACATACATACTCACACACTTTGACATTTATAATATTAGTAGGATAATGCTGGACAATCCACACAGCATCATCTAGCCTCAAGTCCAGCAGAGCTTGTGTTATTGGTACTAGATGACTACAATATTTTACATAGAATGATATTTTTTGTTATACGATGGACCGACGACATCGTAGCGGTCGCAGGGAGTCGATGGATGGAGGTGGCTCAGGACCGCTATTTGTTGCGTCTTCTAGGGGACTCCTATGTCCAGCCGTGGACGTGTATGGGCTGATATGATAGTAAAATAAAAACAAAATGTTACCCCATGAAATCAGCTTTTAAGTTTCATATGGAAAATGTGTTTTAGGATTCCATACAAAAGACATAAACGCGTTCTATTTGCTACGCCGTAGCACTGCTACGCGCCCTACAAAATTTGAATCTTAAAATATTTTTAATATACTCGTATGTGTCTACAATATTTGTCTCAAAAAATATATTCTTCTATCTATATTCTTCAATCAAATAGGTAATATTCATCTCAGTTACATTGAAAAAAACTTATTTACATTGCATGCAATTGTGAAACAACAAAATATCAAAACTCAAAACTGACCGTGATATTTTACTTGTTACCTACATAATCTGGTTCCCATAACACAAATTCTACTTACTTTGGGGTCAGATGATGCTGTGTTAAATATAGGTACAAGATGTTGTTCTTTTAAATAGCAATGTTCCTTGCCTTGCGTTTGTTAACCATTTTTATGCTTAATTGGCTTAATTATATTATTTATAGCAGAAATAATAAATGGCGTGCACTGGTCCTGTCACTGCAAATTATGATAAACTACTTGAAATGTATCGTACAATTACATTGTTGCGTTTACGTGCGTGTACGCATCAAGTGATTTTACTAATTCAAGGCATTTTACTAATTTTCAAGTGTAATCTTTTCAGACTTGATCTAGAAGAGAAGAGAACATTCTTATGTTTGCGAAGTTGTGATTCTGTGCTATGGTTATATTTATATTAAGTTACCTAACGCAGTTTTTATAATATTAATCCAGTGAAGATACAGCATCAAATGCCAATTTTGATGTGCCTAACATAGGATTCGACTTGCTTATCTTAATATATCCTATATATTTAGATAAATAACTCGTAATATAACACATAACACCAGTGAATAAAAGAATATATCTACAAAGTTTACCGACAAACACAGTGAGCACATAGCTGCATGTAATTGTGCATGCAGCGGTAAGTAGGTGGCGCATGGCGAGATGCGCGGGCGCCGCCGCGCCGGACCACGCGGTGAAAGTACCCGTGTTGTACACACGCGAGAAATCCTTTGTTATTTCTAGACTGTCTTGTCGTGGCTAGACAGGCGCTGAAACTGTGAGCTAGTTAAACTGACTAAAATAACAAGCTAGATAGACGATAGAGATTGACGACCGATGGGGCGCGGTGGGCGAAGGTCCGCTTGCGACGCAGGAGGTTGCAGATTCCATTCCCGCCTCGGGACAAATATTTGTACGATCTGCAGATCGTACAAATATTTGTCTTGTGTTTGTTGTTTTGTGTTGTATATTTGTTCAGGGTGTTCTGGTCGTTTTCTATGTATAATAAAAAATATCTATATATGTATGCAATATATTGTATTATGTATATCAGTTATCTAGTACCAATAACACAAGTTCTGCTTAGCTTGGGGAGATAATGTTGTGTAAATTAAAAAAAAAAAGATATTAGAGATTGCAAACCGACCGGCCGGGCCGGGCCAGCCGGGGCCCTTTGCCCTTTTAGTCACCTACCGGGCCCGGCCATTCTTACCGGGCCCGGTTAGCACTGGACCGTGGGGACTGGCACACACTTCGGAAGGCCTATACCCAGAAGTGAGAAAAGTCCGGCTGCGGAGAATGGTGAATATGAATTATGGGCAGTTAGAAAAAAGTATCTTTATTGACAAAGAAAATAACAATAAAATAATATAAACAAATTAAACTAGTATTTACAATTGAGCTAACTGGCTTCCTCGATACAGGCTCAGCCTAGTGAGGAAGTCAACGAAAATCGCCTGTAAAATCTACTCAGCAAACTACAAACCAGCAAAGTACCACAACAGTAATGTATTCTAAGTTTCTTATAACTGCAATCTGTTGTAAACAATCTACAGGTAGCTCAACTGGTTCATGGCTTGAAAGAAGTGACATAATTGATCAAACATACTTGCAACATGGGTTATGTAATCTCTGAAAGGACAACGAACCCGGACAGTCGGACAGATGGATCGAATACGTATTATGACATAGTATGTATTAAGATGTATCTGGGTCACCTCTTCATGGCAATGCCCCTAACGAGATGGTGACACATGCCTTCCTGTAAGGCCAAATACAAAAACGGAAAACTACTTCGACTTCAATTGGCAAGATGAGGTAATAATTCCTTACATAGAGATATTACACGAGGGTTTACATGACCTTTTCCCGACCTCTCCCTACTTCCACCGGACAAGCAGACGCACTGGTAAATACCACCCTACCACCCCGTGCCGAACCAAACGTTTTCGCTCTACTTTCATTATAAGTACCGGGAAAGAGTAAAAATAACTTCCTGCATCTGATTTTCCGGTAGAGTACAATCTAGGAGTCCTCAAATCCCGAGTGAATAAGTTCCTTCTGGGAAAGCGTGCTGGAGCACGCTAAGAAAGTGAAGATGTGCCCTAAGATGGATCTTAGGGCACACGTTCACTTTCTTAAGTGTGATGATAGTCAAAAGCTTCACCATTATAAATAAAAAAAGATAGGTAAGGCATTTTGTAACAAATCGTGAGAGATGATTAATGATGAGCGAAAGAAGCAGCCATAGTCAGACTACATCTACACAAATAAATAAAATTGTACTTTGTTTGTTTTGTAATGTGAAAATAACAGCTTTTTAATAGAACAGAAATTGATTGTTAGAAACATACATGGTACTTTATAACAAAACACAAATTTTTAAGTATTTGGTATTTGAATTAATCACTTAAATGTCTGGACCAATTTTGACGAGAACTTGTCAGATAGCGATGTTGTAGCATCTTTTATTATCTTCAATTGAACAACAAGGCTGAAGAGGAGGCTTCTACCGTTTCTTTACTCATGTACCCCAGATGGACAGTTACATTCAAATTTATAATATTTTTATTTAAGCTTTTTATTGCTAAAAATTTACAATAGCAGATTTACAGTTGCATATTAAATTTCTTTATATTTTTAGCGTGTCCAGTGACACATAAGCCTCTTCCAGCCCCTTCCATCGTTCTCTGCTGCGTGCCGTTCGAGACCACATGGAACCTCCTACTTTTCTTATCTCGTCCTCCCATCTTTTGAGTTGTCTACCTCTTTTCCGTTTGCCGTCGCGTGGGTACCACTCTGTTATGATTATGAATCTTGTCTATTTGTCTTTGCTTTCTCTTGACATGTGACCTGTCCATCTCCATTTTAGCTGTTTGACTTTGTTAATAACGTCTACGACTTTAGTCCTCGATCTTCTGCTCGTTTTCTATGTTTTAGTGAGACCCCCATCATGCTTCTTTCCATTCCTCTTTGGCACGTTCTAAGTTTCCGGTAGTGTTTCTGTGTCAGTGCCCATGTTTGAGAAAATATTATAGTATATAGGATTGATTTACTATTTTAATATATTCTATCTTAAATCAATAAATGTCGCGTGAACATTAAATAAACCGAATAGTATAAGTTTACACTGACTACGGGATTGCGTTTCATTCAAAACACTTCTGTTTATTTGTTTATGAAACACGTCAATCAATCGTTTTATAACATTATGTAAAACGAAGAGTTCTCTAGATGTTTGGACGCAATCAACACGCGACACACAATATTTCAAAACACGAAAACCCAAAGTCATATAATATTGCACGTTGATTATGTTTCTATGTTGATTTGCTTCGCCTGTCGTCGTTACGGTGTGCAATGGGCCTGCTTGTTGTCTTTTATCATAGTTTGACAAAGTTGTATCTTGAGTAATCGGTCACTACTAAAGTCACCGCAATTTGTGTCCGGCATGGTATAAGAAAACAGGTATGCTCTTCCAAGACACGATGGTCACGTGAGCGTCTCCAGTTTACGTCATCATCGCCACCGGCGAATGAGAAGACCAATCTGCTTCCTAGTGTTACCGCTAGCGTAAAATCGTAACTCCCCGAACTCCTGTTTAAACTACGTAGATTTGTATATACCTATTATTTATCACATTGACTCGTGTTTAACTAACCCTGTTTTGACTGATCTAACAAACATAATTGACGATTATATTTTTTTATTGATTTTTCAATCGACCCTTGTCACGCTTGTTTCCCAACTTCTACATTTTGTTGAAATAAAGTGGCAACTGGATAGTGACGTTACCTGGAGACGCTCCCGGAATAGCAGACCTATTTTCTTGCATCATGGTGTCAGGCAGTTTAGTTTAAGAGTTGTTTTTTTTATGGGCAATAGACCTTCGTTTGAGCACAATCTCACCTGATGGAGAGTGACGATGTGGCCGACGGTGTATCACGAAGGTCTAAAGATAGATATTCACTCCTGTCTTGAAGAGACCCAGGTTGTAACTGGCAGGAAAAACAGTAGCAGGCAACGAGCATGTAGCGTTATAGTTGAGTTCTTCATTTTTATCATACACAATCGGCTCTTTATTTATTTTAATCGAGGCTCAGTTTATTTTATTTATTTATTAGCTGTTCCCCGCGGCTTCACCCGCGATAAATTAGAATTTCACATATCTAGGGGGATAAAAACGTCTTTTTTCCCGTAAATCTCCCATGAGAATTTGAGGTTTTACCAGGACACAAAAAGAGCTTAGTAGCATTCATCCTTTCAACTAACTCTAAGTCGAAAATCAAGTCGATTGGTTGCTTAGGGCGTGAAGAAAGGACAAGCAAACAAACACACTTTCGCATTTATAATATTAGTAAGAATTAAGTATGTCAGTCACAGTCGTTAACTTGTAATTGGCCTGAAGGCAAAAAAAACCAGAAGTGCTGTAAAAGCATTACTGGTTTTTTTCTTCGTCAACGATAAATTAAAAGACATCTTATACAAAATTAATATGATTAGGGCGTATATTATGATTTTTAATGCTTGTGAGTAAATGTATACAAAAACATTCAGCACCTTCCAAAAAGGGTCGAATATACATTATGTAATCTCAAATTGTACGAGCGTTATCAAATTGAGAAGAGTTACGAGTGCAAGTTCGACCTCTTTTGATATTCCTGTATGAGAAAACCGACTGCCACCTGAATGAATTGAGTAGGTACGTTTCCGCCTACGTCCCACTATGGTCCGAAGCGAGTGGGGCGAACACGGAATAACTCGTAACTACCATAGAAATGACACTAATATTATAAATGCGAAAGTTTGGATGTTTACATAGATGGATGGATTTTGTTACATCTTCACACCAAAACTACGAAACGTATTGGGCTGAAATTTTGCATGGATGTAGTTCTAAGCCTGGAATAAAACATAGGCTACGTTTTATCACATAAACCAGTGCCCATGGAATAGAAATGACCTTTAAACGTTTCAATAGAAACAACCAAATCAAATAAAAACTTATTTATTTCCGTAAAAACAATAAAATATAGAATATACGTTATTGTACAAAAGTTGTGCATAGGCAAACATAATGATGGATAGCATTCTCTACTTGCTAACTTTTGGGTAGTGTGGACAACAATTTAAATATATACCTACACTTCATTATCATCATCATCAGCCCGTACACGTCCACTGCTGAACATAGGCCTCCCCCAAACGATGCCACGAAAAGCGGTCCTGTCCTCCCACGTACACTTAGAAAAGGTCAAATTTTAAAAATTAAACACTGACATGGAAATAAAGTGTTTAGTTTTCGGTCGCTTCAGTATGTAGACTAAAGTAAAGAAGCGATGAAGAAACCTTTAGCCTGATAGGTATTATTTTTTCAAGTTGGAGCAAAACGCGTAATGTTTTTGAATAAATACAAAATACAAAATACAAATACAAAAAATCTTCTAAATAGTCTAATATATATTATTGTTTTTTTATTGATATTACATAATGTATTTATCGATATTACAATTGAAACAATTGAGCTAACTGCAGACTGTTGCAAACAATCTACAGGTAGCTCAACTGGTCCATATTATAATACCAGTCGGAAGCGTCCCAAGACGCTGCTGGCTGGATTGGGATTGCCCCGCTGTAAATAGGCAATATATTTATAATCAATAAATTAATTTTTGCATCTAACTTGGGAGTTTTGTTGTAGAAGCGTATACATACATTGCCACACAGCGAGTTTATTGCGTGCGAAGCCGCATACAGAAACTAGTAGATAAATAAACCATCTTTGAACTTTCAAAATTGCATGATCCATATAAAATTAGTTTACCAACTAAGATTGCAAGCCATTTTAGATATTGCCAGAACGGCTTGCGATCTTGTACAGGTAATTAGAATTGGTTGCAGTTGCAGATCCAATTTGCGAGTATAATGGCAAATACAGCAATAGAATTAGTAGAATTAGTCAGGCCTAAGTTGAAATTTGTGGACCTGTTATTGGATACGGTTTTGCGAGATTTTTTTGTGTTACTGTAAATTGATTTAGAATTGGTTTTTCTTAATACTAGCTTGCTCTATACAAAACTGTGTTAGTTCCTATTAGTCAACAAACTGTTTTTTTGCGTTGAAAATGCTGAAATTTATCATTTTTATAACACTTAAACAGAAAATATTAAATTTTATTTTATTCTCGATTTTTAAGACTATTTTGAATGAATAAGTACATTTTAATTACTCAGGCTTCTAGATACAACTCGAGCTCTACCCATATACATATGTATTTGTCTCTGTTTATTATATACATATATATTATAATATAAATCCGTACGATTACCTTAAATTGGTTGGTAAGACCAAACTAACAAAGAAGTTTTAGTAATCTGTAAAGTATGAATATTTTAATCAGGATCATTGAAAATTGTTCTTGTTTGTTAAATACAAAAAACTAAGCTATAGTTCTTTGTTCATTTGTCCTTTGTTGTAAGTCCATCTTTATCTTTATAGTACGTGGTTTCCGCTGTAAAATACCTAGTGAGAGGTCATTGGTAAATATCTTACAGTAAAAAAAATACAGCAGTCATTTTAGGTTGTAGTAAGAGCACTAGGGAGTCTGTGGATTCCGCTGGCTGGCACATAAGACCGCTTCCCCAGATTTAATGTGAATAAAAAGAGATAAAGAGGCCTATACTTACTCTATTCAGTCCATAGTGAGTGTAACCGGCTGATTTTAATAGTTTCATAATTCTCTCGTAAACCTTATCTAAATTAAATTGTTATTCTAAGCATTTCACTTGTAAAATTTACAAGAGACGATACCGTCTGCAATTACCTACTTATGCCGATGTTATTAGGTATCGTAACTTTGCGTGCAAATGGCGTCAATTCATGCATATTTCATGTTATATACGATAATGAAGAAGCATAGATAATATGAGTTTATGTTTCTAGAACACGATTTTATCTCATCTCGTAGTTAGAAAAAATTAAATAACTTATGTGGCTATCTTGGATATGTTATGTTGCTATCATAGCCCGCAAGTCAGGAGACATCTCTAAAAACTCATCCTCAGTGGAAAAGTAGAGCGCAAGAGAACGAGAGGAAGGAGCCTTACGCGCTGGTCTGACCAGATCAGCACCACACTCGATATCAACATGTCAGAAGTGGAACATGTCGCTGAAAGCCGGAGCAGATGGCGCGACATCGTACATGAGGAGCAACTTCCGTACCTAATGGGTCACGAACCACTGTATTGGGGAAACGATGCAAAGAGGAGGATTTTGTTATCTTGGAACAGACACTGGCTGATAGTGGATAAGGGTGGAACAAAATCTAGAATCAAACAAGGCCACATCTTCACTTTCTCAAGTGTGATGGTGGTCAAACGCTTTACCATTAACAATAAAAAAAACTGTCGATGGATTTTCTCAGTGGTTTAGAATATCACAACCCAGTCAAGAATTGGTATCTAAAATGGCAAACTAAGGCATTGGTTGTTCGGAATGAGAGATTTAAAAACTTCATAATATGAAACATAAGAAGGGAACGGATAGCCTTATTCCCCATACAAACGTAATTTCCGCTTCATTTGGAAACTATGCCCCGATCTTATTGAAATTTTCCATACGTAATCGGATGAAAAATAGCTATGTTTGCAGCGGTTTAGTTTTTGAAAAAAAAAAAATGATATTTAAATGAGAGCGAAACTAATTTTGACCACCAAATCGAGTCAACTTCAAGCGATTTTTTATGCATGATAAACACCTTTATTTAATCTGTCGCGCTGCAAACATTCTATATATATTCAACATTATAAATAATTAAAAATATTTTTGAAATCAATCGTTTTCTCAAAATTAATCGGAAAGAACGAAAAAATATCAAAAAATTGTGCCAACACAACCGACGACGTTGTGGGTTGGACCATTTTT
The DNA here is from genome assembly GCA_947859395.1 of Eupithecia insigniata. NCBI lineage: Eukaryota > Metazoa > Arthropoda > Insecta > Lepidoptera > Geometridae > Eupithecia > Eupithecia insigniata. The sequence continues at coordinate 1,676,423 of OX401996.1, forward strand.
GGTAAATCGGTCCAATTAAGAGAGCGGCTGTCGAATGTATTCTGTATGTAATACCCAAGTAAATAAGGGAACATAATTTACTACTTACTACGCAAGGAATTCCCTCCAACATAAGAGAACATTAGACCGAGAAGCAACAACTGTTCTTTTTATCTACTAACGCTTTTTAAAGACTAATTCGTTGCGTATAATTAAACAAAGCAAATGACACAACATTCTACTGTTACCGCAAACGGCCGAAACGTGCAGTTTGTAACCAAATAGAGGCATCAATAAAACATACGCCTCTGGAGGAAAGTGAACTTTCTTCAATTTGTGGAAACTCTTTACATTGTAATTGTAATTCTGTGCAAGTGTGATGGGTCTGTGTGTGACAGAGTAATAATGAGCTGGCTAAGGGGTAGACTCGGCTACCTATCCAATATCCTTTATTAGTTTGAAAGTGCTTTGCTTTGTCAACCCAATCTAATTTTATAATGTTGCTATAAATAGGTACCTACCTATAAATGGGGGGGTCACAATTGGTGATGCCTTATGTGTTCTTTTTCGTGTTTTTTAAGTGTATCCTCTGTTGGTAGTGCTAAATAAATATCGATAGACTCAGAATCAGAAAGCATAACTTTATTTCTTTAGGCTTACAAAATAACCTCTTAGACAAGTAAAATTTTATACTATAAACATAGTTATTATTATCAAATAAGAAATAAGGTGTTATTGATATTCTCCTTACCGCCATTTTTTGTCCACCAGTGGAAGAAGTGAAAAACGACTTTATGAACGTCAAATGTACATATTTCACGTTCATAAAGTCGTTTTATGTAGTAGCAAATGAAAAAAGCGTTTTTTTAAGTTTCTGCGATAACTTTCTTGTTCTTATAATCTAACATCCCCGTAACCCATGTTTCGCAAAATAAATAAATTTGATTTGATTTAATAATAATGCAGGACAATATTACTATCACGTGGACTATGAGTTGCTACTAGATAACTCATATATTTACTAGCGAGTCGAGTATTTATTGCGTAGATACCATATTTATTTCATTTCTGAAGCTCATCCGCCATAAAGCAATGATCACGGACTAGAGCTGGGAAATAGGACAAAAAAAATTACAACAACTTTAAATACGGGAAAAATCTTTTGATTTTGGTCGTTATTGCAAATAGGTACTTACCAATTTCTTTTCAATTCAAATGAATAAAAAAAATACTATTTACTTTATATGTTTTTATTTTTATTTTATTATCTAGACCCAAAGTAAGTAGAGCTTATGTTATGAATTAGTACCTACTAGCCTACTGATACTTACGTAATTTTTTTATAGATATATTTATTCATGCATAGAAAACTTACATAAAACCGGAACAAATATTTGCATTTCGGAGGAGGGAGTCGTCAATGAATGATACTTAATGATCATAAGTAATCAACGAATGATAATCAACCAACAGGTCTATCTTTCCTTACTCCGTTCAAGTTCAATTATAAGAGTGTGTGATTGCACTTTGACAACACAAATACAATAATGTACCTTGATAAGACGTATGTAGGTGTACTTTGATGCAGACCATTTGCTGAGAAAGTTTAGTGACGTAATATCCGCATGGGCGTGTGTGTATTCAAAGCTTTTATCTGATTGGAGGTACTGTACGAGTCTATTGGATCGCAATTACGTGGATTGCCACATACGAGTTGATAGATAGGTACTATTTAAAAGAGAGTGGATACTTGACTGAACACCTATGAACTTTGACGACCGATGTGGCGCGGTGGGCGAAGGTCCGCCTGCGACGCAGGAGGTTGCGGGTTCGATTCCCGCCTCGGGACAAATATTTGTACGATCTGCAAATATTTGTTCAGGGTGTTCTGGTCGTTTTTCTATGTATAATAAAAAATCCCCATAACACAACCCATAAAACAAGCTCTGCTTAGCTTTGGGCTAGCTAATGCTGTGTGTATTGTCCAGTATTATTTATTTTAGTTATTTTATTTAACCAATCTAACATTTTATAGCACTGCTTTATACCAATAAGGTGTTGTATTGTTTAAATTGAAATAACATTCTTAACGATTGAATTGGTCTTCAAGATTACCTCGGTCGGAGGCAGGTGAAGCGTACAAAACCTCGAAAACCATTATTTGAAACGACTGTGTTTTTAGATTTAGATTTATTTATTCAAAAAAGGTAGCTAGCTTACAGTCTAAACCAAAGCACTAACTACATAAATATATATTAGGACTATTTGATTAAAATTACAATTAAAATAATAGAATCACATAATTCAAGTTTGTATAGATAAAACAGAAAAACATTAAAATAAATAATTAAATTAAAAAACATATTTCATTTAAAAGTAGGATATGATCTAAGGCATAAATAGATATGACTTAGACTATCGTTGAATATGTCGACATGTTGGAACTCCTGTAAATAAAATTATCCCTAATTTCCTAGGTAGACGGTCAAAATTTGATTCAGAATACTTTTATGAAATAGTAGCTCTATAATAAGCAAAAATTTAACACCCCTGGGTTCAATGTTGGACGATATAGGATACAAAAGTAAAACCCCGTGGGTTACCCTGGCCCCTGCCAGAGGTGAGGAAAAGTAGGCTCAGACTTCTGAGCCCTGGCTCAGAAGGGCTATTTAGATAACAGCAAAAAATCACATAATATGCAAAATAACAGAATAATTAAGTCAATCTTTATGTCTAGTGTGTTTTCTTGTTCTTTCTACTAATAGCCATAGCTGTGCCATAGCTTGCCACAGCTGATGATAAGTTCAAAATTCAATAAGTATTATTAATTTCGCTCTACGATAGATCAAAGCAAAAAGCACTGTAAAATTTACCTCACAGTATATGTCATAGCAAGTTATTTATTCGCTACAAATATCAAAGTGCTTTATTTCCTTTAGACCTTACATGACTCTTGGACACGTCACAAAATTTAAATTACATAAGTATAACAGGGAAATAAAGTGATCACTTTGATTTTTTTTGACTTCAATCTTTTTAAGGTAAAGTAAAGAAGCGAACAAGAAACCTTTACCTTGTTAGGTTGTTAGTTTTCGAGTTAGAGCAAAAGTCGTCCCATGCTTTTTTTCACATCACATCATATCTCTACAACGCACCATCTGTCTCCAGACGACCTTTACCGAAACCGAAAGCAGCCTCGACCGGTCCCGAACCAGTGAAAGCGATGCTATGATTTAACTAGATGTTATCTCAGAGAAATTCTTCAGACAGGTCTTGTGTAATAACGTCGCGTATGAACAAGTGTTAAATCTGGTTCGGATCTAGACTTCTAGGACAGGGGACGTTTTTGCGGTAATAGTCATTTCTTCCGTGTTCAAGAATCTTGTTATTCAATTCGAGACGTACGATTTATATTCGTATTCTGAAGGTATGTTTCTTCAACTATAACTCTCGTAGGTAGAGTCGTTTACTCATCGATAAGATTCTATTTAGGGACGACCCAGGCCACTTCAGCCTGTTAGGTCTAAGATAACTTTGGTTCTCCGCCAGATACTTTCGTTGCAATACTCCCTAGGAAGCTCCGAGTCTACTCTGATTATGAACTCAAAATATTTTATGTCAACAAAAACATTTATGAAGTAAAACTTAACAAAAACTGACAACAACTAGGTAACAGCAAAATTATCACAAAAAACTAAAAGACAAACTTCAACAACGCATAATCTCACATGTGTAGCAAAAATATTTAAATATCAAAACGAACGAGATCAATCAAATAATGAATGAAAATATTCAAAACAAAAAATTGTGTAAAGTTCTGTGCTACACAGAATATCCAGGTTTTTTAATCTGAGTATAGCTTTTTTCATATCATAGCCTTACTAAGCAAGTTTGAAATGGTAGAGTAGCCGTATCGTAAATTAAGTTAATTTTGGATAAAGGACGCTACGCCAGTAATCTATTTACCAGATCGCTTGTTGTCCCGGTCCCTTGCCGTGTCAATCTTTCGAACGTCTTAGATTTTGTTGGAGCAGAAAGGCCTACGGGCCGTCGTCGACTGGAGTGTATGATAACCAACAGAATCATCACCTATATCTACAATAGTTAGTACAATTCCGCAAGTCTCGGAAATCTCTAATCCAGTGTGACGCACGCGCGCCTCCCCGGACGCGGTCCGTGACGCGCGCTCGCATGAAAGCGCATTCCAGCGCAGCATTATCAGGCGCAAGATGCGCTCGTTTTGCATTTGTTACGAGATGTTATAGAAAACTGACGGGCGCATGAAATTACATGCTTCTCTGATTGACTCATTATTATTTTTTCATGAAGAGTGAATTAAATCTGATATCGAATACGAAGTATTTAGTGCCTACTCGCTTCTGCCCGCGACGTCGCAGCTGTTTTTTCGGAATCAATGCCTATGTTGTTCCTGGCCATTTCCTGGCCCTTGCCGTAATACAGTATTATTACTAGCACGGAAGGATAGATAGAAGGATATTTGTACTAAGATTGTTTAAGTTAAATTAAAATTATTATGGTGGTATAAATAGGTACAACTAACATTTCATTCCACCTATTCGAAAATATGCAAAGGTTTCCTGGATGATTGCGAACAAAGCGAGTCATTCGAGCGCACTTAGTGACGAAATGACTTTTGAATTTGGAACACTCTTAATTAAAAAGTTTGAACGCAATTCGCTTCAATGAAGTCCTGGCCGGTAATAAAAAAAAAGCGCGCGTGACGCAGCATTAACTAAATAAAAAAAAAAAACGGTGTATCTTTTTTTTGTTTTTAAAGTTAGTTAAGTGACGGTGCCTTCTGCAACTACGGGGTACCACAGGGCAGTACGCTTGTTCCTACATTTTTTACTGTTTACATTAATCCACTTTGTCTCAGTAAACTGGACCAAGCTGATACAATTATGTACACGGACGACACAGTCCTGCTGTTTCATCACTCCTCTTGGGAAAATTTGCGTATACTTGCAGAGACAGGTCTTGCCTTCGTAACATCGTGGCTAGAAGTCAACCTTTTAACGCTCAATACTCTGAAGACTAAGTATCTATGCTTCAGAAAAACCAATGTTAGTAAGCCTCCGAGTAACTACAAAATTGTAGCGCACACATTTCCTTGCAACAGATCACTGACGTCTAACTCTATGTGTAACTGTACAAATCTAGTCTATGAGGAGTCAATCAAATATCTCGGGGTTAATAATTGACACAAAACTCTCCTGGGGCCACCACATTGAAATGGTTTCCAAACGAATTCGAAGATTAATTTATGTTTTCAAACATTTTCGCTCTGTTGCGGATCACAAACTTATAATTCAAACGTATAAAGCGCTAGCTGAATGCGTTATAGGATACTGCATAATATGTTCTTGGGGTGGAGCAGCTAAGACATACATGATTAAGCTAGAGCGTGCACAGCGTGCTCTATTAAAAGTCTCCATGTAACTTCCATTTAGACACTCTACCTTTGATCTGTATACTCACTGCTGTGTATTGTCTGTAAGAAAACTATACATACTTGAGTACCTCCGTAGATACCACAAGGAAACAATATCAAAACTACCGAGTACAAATAAGAGGATCAAAAAATGCCCAGTTCCCTGTATCAAAAGCACCCTTGCACGGAGGCTCTACCATTTCACGGCGGCGCCTACATTATACAATCATTTTAATAAAAAAGTTGGTGACACGAGAGAACTAACGTCGTACAAAATAAAGCCAATTATTGTAAAATGGTTAAATACGCTCGATTATGATCAAACAGAAAAACTTTTTGTGAGATATAATTAAACTGTTGAACGAGTTCTTTATTATTTAGTATTAGTATTAAACAAATAATATATATATATATTATATATATACTTTAAGCTTATAATTTAGGTAATATATTAGTGTAGTTGTAAGGCCAACACTGCTTATTTCATAATTTAATCTAGAAAACATGTGTAGGAGGGAAGACTGGTTATCTGTAATACAGTTGAAACTAAACTAAAACAGAAACCAGGGTTTCATTAGACTTGTTTTGTATATTATAATATGAAATAAATGATTTTGTATTTGTTTTTATACAATTTTACAGAAATTTTACAGACCATTTTAATTTGATTCATACAAATTGAGTAAAATATGAGTTCTAGCCAGTGAAAAAAATACATACAAACGTGGAAACTGTGATTGATAGACAATTTAAGTAGGTAATTCCAAACAAATGGAGGAAATCGTCCATTTGTATCGCTTCGCTTTGGATTAAAAAATAATTTTCTCGCCCTAAGTACATTATTTTGTTTGCCTGTGACACAATCTACTATTATAGCTATGTTTTAAATTTTGAACTGGAAACATTCTTATTTTAACTTCATGCATTCCAAACTTCAGCCCGATCCGTTTGGTAGATAGTTTTGGCGTTGCCTGGTGTGGTGACAAATAAAAATGTCTTCCTTAATATTTAAGGTTCATAGGATATTGGAATTTGTTTCATTAACTTCAGCACTTCACTTTAGAAGGGACTGGGTGTCTATAAACACCAAGTTCGAGTAGGTATCCTTGCGTGCAAACTAAGTCACGTCCTACGACGTTCTTATTGTTACACCTAACAGGCTAACGGTTTCTTAGTTGCTTGTTTAGTCTACATACCGAAGCGATCGAAATCATGTCAGAATTTCACCTTTTCTAAGTGTGCATTTATTGTATTTACGAAAATAAATAATTTTTGAATTTGAATTTGCTCTTTGCTGGCCAATTTTGGCAGGTCGCATGGCAGCTTACAAAAACATTCAAAACATTCCTGCAGAATTTATCACATCACAAATAATGATAGTAGATTAACATTATGAAATTCTTAAGTAACCAAAGCAAAGTGCAAATTGATTGTGGTAGACGTTACGTAAGCGATGGCAAGTGGGTAATAGTGTGGTTTACCGCAAACATCTGAACTCATCCGGTTAGATTGATCCGTTGAGTAATTTGACCGACTGACGGCAACGAATGATTCAATCGTTACCTATACGTAGGTAGGTACGGGCTAAACTCAAAAGGTTACCTATTACGATCGATCTCAGCAGGCGGTTATCTGATCACACGAAGAATAAACGATTACAACCTTACACCATTCTCCAGCTCTAGTAGGCTTAGAATTTTGTTTTATTTTCTTTTTATAATGCTACAAATCTAATCCAAGTTTTCCTTCTTTTCAGATAGAAAATGACTTTGACAGAAGACGTCAGACTCAGCTTGGCGGACCCCCTGGTTTCAACGAGCATCAGACGAGATTCGGGCTAAATTCCCCTCTCCAGTCTTTCCAACCTCAACCTACCCTCGTCAGCAGTCCCACCCCCTCCTCCCTGCAGTTCCCTCAGCAAGTCTTCTCCCAGCATCAACTGCAGCAGCCATACGTACCCCAGTTCAATACCATCTTGCCCACACAGAACATCCCCAACGTTCAACTGCAGAACTTACCTCTCCAGAACAATGGCTTCCAGTACAGCCAACAGGCAAATGTTAATCCAACTGTTCTCCAAAACTCCTTCACCCCACCTCAAACTTTGAGACAAATCCCGCAAACGCAAAATATTATCCCACAGCAAAATCCGACGCTGCCAACCTATCAAAACATCCAAGTTCCTCAGAACCATCAACCTGTCTTCCAGAATCCGACCCCCACAGTCAACATCGGCCAGCAGAGGCCCACACAGGCTTCTTTCCTCCCAACATCCGAGCCTCAGCACCAACAGCAAATCTTCAACAGTCCTCCCAACGCCATTACTATCCAGCCAGCTCCTAACCTAGGCCCTCAGAATTTTAACCTTCAAAACCACAACCAACATCATCAAATCAACCCTCAAGTTAATTCCCAAAATAACCTTAATTCCCAAATCCACCACAACCAAGTCAATGCCCAAAATAATATTAATTCCCATATCAACCAGAATGCCCAAATCAATCACAATGCTCAAATCAACCACAACGCTCAGATCAACCAAAATGGACAAATAAATCAGAATGCTCAAGTCCCGTTCCAGTCTAATCTAGGCCAAGCCTCTGTACAGTCAAACAACCACAACGCCCAAATACAGGAATATTTCGAGCAGTCTAAGGATAATATTGAGAAAATCAAGGAACTTCAAGAAAGAGCTCGAATCATCCAAAAGCACCAAGAATTTGTCCAAAAGCAGCAGCAGAAGCAGCAAGAGAAAGTAGAGAAACTTCATGAGGAGTTCGTTTCAAAGCAAGCAACGAAATCCGTACCATTATACTCGACAACGGAAAACTATGACGACTACTACCGCGAGAGACCCCAGGAAAAACGCCGGCCGATCCAACCCCGTGAGAAAGATTTATTCAGAAAAGCCGTTGAATTGTTCGAAAAGGAACATCCCACCACCACGACGACTACAACTACTACGACTACGCCAGAGCCAACGACGTCTAGGTATAGGTCTCGAGGAAGACCTAAGACCAGGCAACCCCCTCAAGACAAGAACAAGCAGAAACTGTACAACGAGATCAAGTCGCTGCTCGAAGAGAGCGACAGCAAGGGTTTCGATGACAGTCTCCGCGCCAAGAGTGCAGAATTACTGCAAAAACCAGACATTCTGAAACAACTGAAGGTAGCACTAGCTGAAAACGCTGAAGATTTCAACGAAAAGAATTATTCATCTCGCGAGATTTCCCTAAATGGACAAAAATTCGAAGTCATTAGGACCACTAATCCCAACTTGATTCCTAAAGGTGCTATCACGGCTGAAAGTTCAAACCTGGCTCAAATTATGGCACAGGTTCAAGCTCAGGACCAACTGCAAAGCAGCGGCATTTCCTTCTCTGATTTGACCAAAGGCGTTTTACCTCCAGGTGCTAACTTCGAATTGGTCAAACAAACTGAAAATGGAAAATTGGAAGAAGTTAAGACACCAAATGAAATTGGAAATAAGAAGAAAGTCACGTTTGTATTCCTCGAGGAACAGGACGATGGTTCTTTCAAAGTTAAGGGAGTGAAAGCAAACGGACAGCAAACCGAAGAAGGCCCAGAAGTTGAGAACATCTTGAACAAGATCAAGAAGGGAGAAATTCAGCTGCCAGGACCGGCAAAGATTTCCAACGGAATATTTAGTTCTACTACGACGAGTCCTGTGACTGAAGCAAACGACTACGAAGGGGCCTCGTCTCAAGTCCCACCGCACTCATTTTCTAACTACGTCACATCAGCCAGTCATGGATCAAGCGGGCACACCAATCCTTTATTCAACTACCAGTCTACTGCCAGCCCCACACACAAAACGATAAGAACAACACAGTCCCACTCGCCAACATACACACCGCAATACAACTCAGTATCGACCACAGAAAGAAACACGTTTAAATCCAGCACACCCATACCATATGACTTCTCAACAAACAGAAATGTGATCAGACAAGAGTTGAGGAGTTCTCAGTTCCCCAGCTCAACGCCTTTCCCGAGTTCGACATTTGTTACATCAACACCATACAACAGGCAACAAGAATCGACATACAGGCCAGATGTGACTTACAGACAACAAGATGCCAAAGATTTGGTAGTGATTGGATCCAGCACATCTCCTAGCATCGAAACTGGAAACTTCCAGTCTAGACAATCAAGTCCAGGCCTTGTTGATATTCTGAAGGAAAATGGACTGTTCGCAACAGCTAAGTACCTAAAGCAATCTGGGTTGGATACCATTCTGAACGAGACTGGTCCTTACACAATCTTCGCGCCAACCGACAAAGCTTTCAGGACGTTACTGGTTCAACTTGGAGGCCCTGACAGAGCTGAGGAGAAGTTCCGTGATAACCCAAGACTTCTAAGTGGTGTAAGTAGCAAACCTTCTATCTAAACACTAAAAAGGTTAAGAGCAATTAATTTATTTTGATTATGGATGAGTGCTCGAAAAGTTGAATACATTCTCCGTATCTGGTAAGAGTAATCTCGTGAGACGCTCTAAAACAGCCGAAATAAAGTCTTTTGAAATATCCGAATCTGCCAAAAACTAAGAATTTTTCTAAGCCGTTATCTTCTAAATTGCCACTTCCTTCACAGCTGCTCCTACACCACGTGATTCCCGGAGCTTTTGACATCGGCTCCCTTCAAGACGAGATGACGGGCGTCTCTCTCGCCGGCACGCAGTTGCGAGTGAACCAGTACGACATGCATGATGTCGAGTGGAACGAGGTCCGAGTCACCACCATCAACGGGGCTAGGGTGCTGGAGGATAAGAAGGATATCCATATACCTCAGGTGAGAGACATAGTTATCAAGAAGTCCAACAATCATCGACGACATATAGTATAATGAAGGTACTGTTTAAAGTACCGGGAAAAATCCTCATCGCTTTCAAAGTTCTCTAAAAAAACCTCATCGATTCCAGGGCATAGCGCACGCAGTAGACCGGGTCATGTTCCCGCTGCCAGTTGGAGACCTGGTTCAGACGCTGCAGGCAGACCGCGACAGACGATTCACCACCTTCCTGAAGGCTGTGCATGCGAGCGGCTTTGAGAGCACTCTTGCTGGTAAGTTGGTTTCTCTCACTATACAATTATATGTCACGTGTTACGTCTCGCTCGCTCGCTCATGCGTGAAATTATGTCCTAATGGTAAAACGCCCGTACCTATATCAGAGAAACTTTTCTGTGTCTGTGTAAATTCCAAGATGTTTTTCATACAAGAGTAAATAAATAAAGCTTTAATTTTAAATAATTCATCAACTACCTGCCTATTCCAGCTCGAGCTCTCAATAACGTCATACAAATACTCTCCTCTTGAACTATGTGATATGTCGTTGCTCTTAAAATGTTTTTAGTGTTTGTTCAATAATTTTTATGACCATACCATTTATCATAACAATATTACATGTCCAAATCATTACTTTCCGTGTCACCTTTTCAGAGAGCAAAACCTACACAGTATTCGCCCCCACCGACGCGGCCTTCGCGCGGCTATCTCCCGTCGAGCTTTCAAAGTACTCTGACAAGGCGGCTGCGCGCGCGCTGGTGGCTCGACACGTCTTGCCAGGCACGCTGTACAGCGCTGGCATGCGGTATTACCAGCTCAAGAACTCGATGGAAGACGCCAAGCCTTTGACGTTGCAGAAGAGCTCAGGTAATATTCTCTTTATAAGATAAACTCTCTGGGAATTTATCTTATAAAGTTAGTAGGTCGTATACCGAGGAAAGAAAGGTCAGAGCGTCTCAAACCAGTGTTAGAAAGAGTGATATATTTTCATATTTAAAGTATCACAGTAGAAATCTATAAAGTATTGATCCGAATAAAAGTAAAAACTGACGCTATATAGAAAAATTAAATACTAAATGGGATTGGGTGGGAACCAATTCCAAGATAAAATCAGCATGACGATACTAAATGACAATTCCAACCTAGTCCTCAAAAACTTGTGACTATTATTACCACCTACTACTATTATTTCTAGATTTCTAGTGATTACATACTGTGGTATTGTCTACCTAGAAATATGTCACTATCGGATTTCTTTTTCAGGTCGCATCAAAGTGAACAACGCTCAAGTGGTCACCCACAACATTCCCGCCACGAATGGAGTCATCCACGCCGTCGACACTCTACTCTAAGATAACTACTGGCTTCAATGAAGCACGCTTACGTTTACTGCTTGACTGAAACACTACTCTGTTTTTCAGAACATAAGATTGGGAATTCAATAAAAGGGGCGCACGAGTAAATAGTATGATTCTTGTTCAAGTGATCCAAAGTGCACGTATTCAGTGCAGACTGTCTTAGCACGAAATTTGTTTGATTTGAGCCCGTTTTATATTTCAAGGATACCTCATCCATCAGAGACTCGGTAAAATACGCTAACACTGTTGTATATTTTTGTTGAATCGCTACTGATATTTCAGTCAAGTAACAGTTTATCAGTCAGGCAGTAGATAAAATGAATGAACTAACCCAAAAACTTGGTTCTGCGCAGACGCACTTTATGACAGCGCTTTCATAAGAGCTGTCCTACTGTGCATCTGATTTGTTGTGTCATTTCATTTCTTACAACGATATTATGTTAAGAAATATTTTTTAAGACTGTAAATATAACATAAGTTAAAATAATTATTTATATTCGAGTTTTGTAAATAAATATGTACCTAACTATTTTTTGAGTTTGTTTTTCTGCAATCTCTACATCTGACTTGATGCAATTTTAGCAGTAAAAATAGTGTTATTTAACGCCTACTAAGAACACCATAGCAAACTACAATGCGCGAAGCTAATGAGAAAATGAAAGTATAAAATAAGTACTAACCGTTTTAATCACACAAAGAAGTCACACAACCACACGTTAACTAGAAATTAAAGTCTTCAACTTCTAAAAAAAAAAGCTTAAAGTCTGAACTGAGCTATCATCATCTTCAACTTTGTAATTTCATCATCTTTGGCCGCCAACTCTTCCCTCAAAGATTTTATCGTCTCATCTTTATTATCCGAGAAGGTTTTAAGCTCTTCTAGTAATTGAGTAGTATCTAGCCTCTTGCTTGGCCTGCGCTGGACTAGTTTACCGATAATGTGTGCTATTTTAGGGTAGTTGGCGGTCAGATGTGCGGGTATTTGTCCTTTTCGTAGGTCGTTGATCGTTTTAACACGTTCCATGTCAGTGGTGAATGGTTGTACCATCTCTAAGAGGATTATTCCGAGACTGTACATGTCGCTCTGTAGAAGAAAAATAATACTTATCATTGTTAAGTGAAGAACAGTGATCATTCATCATGGATTATTGGGCGTGGCAGACTTCTCAAAGATCAAGATGCCAGCTGGGATTTTAGTTGATTGGAAATGTAATTTGTTTATCTGATATTTTAATCATCATCATCATCAGCCCATAAACGTCCACTGCTGGACATAAGCCTCCCCCACAAATAGCGCCTCCATCCATCGACTCCCTGCGACCGCTACAATGTCGTCGGTCCATCGAGTGGATGGTCTCCCATGTAGGGGGGGATTGCCATAATGACCACGCTTGGCAGGCGGATTGGTGTTTAAATATACTCAGAAGGAACCTGCTGCCGTTCCTCCGGTAGGTTCCCTTAGTCGGCTCTTACGACATCCACAGGTTGAGTTGGAGGGGTCGATATTCGTACGCCGCGGCCCCACGGCGAAGATATTTTAATACTTATCATATATTATATAACATTAAGGCGCTACCCCGACCCAATCAGAGCCGCCACCAATTTTATCGTATTATTACGAAATACAACGAAATTTTCAAAAATACCTTGACCCATTTGTGATACCTATCATAAGCCTTTATAAGGGATTTTTGAAAATTCATTTGTTTAACGTAATCCTACTAGGTAATATTATAAATGTGAAAGTTTGTATGGATGTATGAATGTTTGTTACTCTTTCACGCAAAAACTACTGAACCAATAAAGCTGAAATTTGGTATGGTCATAGTTTGGGACCTGGAATAACATATAGACAATTTTTTATCCCGATAAAAAGCGGGCGAAGCCGCGGGCAGCAGCTAGTAATACGATAAAATAGGTGGCAGAGCTAGTTTGGGTCTGGGAACTGCCTTAAGATGAAGATGCCGGGAAATGGCGAATTAGAATACTATATCGCATAAATTAATTTTATTTTGTGATTCTTTAATAACACGTTGCAAGTTAATAATAAATCTAAATTAAAAACATCGAGTAGATACAATAACTGGCATTGATTATTCCAAACAATAACAGAAACCCAAGTTCGGTTACTCTATAAAATCGTGTCCACAATGAGTTTTAATTTTTGTATAGGATTTGGTACAGTGAATCTGGCGTACGGACATGGAACTGCCCATTGGTTCCATTGAGCAGTCGAGTCCTTACTATCAAGTAAAGAAACTTGGGACTCAGATAATACGATGTTATCTTACCTTTGGATTACATTGCCCGTCAAGTTGTTCAGGCGCGGCATACAAAGTGGTCCCCAGCGCTAATCCGCTATGAGACTGCTGCAGGGGACACGCCAATCCAAAGTCTCCTAACTCCACCAACATTCCATCCTCTCGATGCTCCACGAACACGTTACTCGGTTTGATGTCATGGTGGATGATGCCGCGGGAGTGGATGTAGTGCAGCCCCTTCACCAGTTGCGTAAACATATCGATAAGTAAATCAATATGATTGAAAGATACAGCGTGACTCATATCAGGAGTATCGAGGCATGAGTCGTTTGAGTCGCAATGCTGTAGTGTTAGGTCCTCGGATCCTTTACGGGTTATAGAGAACTGGTTGTTGCGCTCGTCAAGCCATTGTTTGAGGGTTTGCTGGCAGAATGACATTTGGATGTACAGTGTCGCCCATTTTAAGTTGACTCTTGAACAGTTTTCGTAGTCGTGGTGCGTTAGGAGTTTGCAGAGCGCGTCGTTTTGCTCTGATGAGTCGGAGTCGCTTCCTGACTCGAACAGGTCGTCTTCGCTGGTTCGTGTAATGTCTTCAAGGCTATTCGAATTGCGGAATGATATTATGAAGTCTGAAACGCTCTTTTGTTTCCGCAGGTCCTTTGAGTTGTGAGTTTTGAAAGACGTTATAATATTTGGCTGCGCAGAGGATGCAAGATTAGTAGGAAATTCCTCGCCGTCCATATCCATAGGTATGCGTTTCTTTTTGACTCTAGATTCTATCATAGGCTCCAACCAGGCTGCTTTGTAACTGACGACATTACTGTGATCAAGACTGGCGATAGTTTTGACCTCGGACAAATGACTCATGATTGAATCCACATCACACGACTTTATGTAGACCTTCTTGACGGCATATTCCACACCATCCAGCCTGTGTTTCGCTTTGAACACACTGCCAAATCCTCCTCCAGCTATAAAGTACAGTTCCTCAAATTCCCTATGGTATCGAGACCATTCAAGTCCTGAAGGTTTGAGTATAGGCCAAGATGCTGGTAGAGTTATAGGGATTTCAGAGCCACTGGCGACTGTTACAAGTTGATACAAAGCACGTTGGTACTGACTTCTCATGACTTCGAACTCCCCCATCGCATAGGAGTTGTCTATGAGATTCATGCTGTGTAGTTTCTCGCATATTGTGTTGTAGAGTTGGTTCGCTCGGTTGTTGTCTTTCTCGAGAAGGGAGCATAGTTGTTTGACCAGGGATTGGACAAGAAGGCTGATGGGGGTGGTGGCGGTCGCGGAGTTAATTATATTGATCTGTTTTATGCTCCCTTGGAGGACCGACTCGTGCTGAATATCAGGAGTAATGCCTGGAACATGCAAAATGCCATAAGATAGTTTTTGAGCTTATTGCGTCCCGACAGATATGGTGGGGTAACTAAAGTAAGCACCAAATGTAACATTGAACCAAATTACAAAAAACTTCCATGCTGCAATATCTACTTGTTAAATGCAGAAAATCATAAAATGTACTAGTTCAAATCCTATATGAATTGTCCAGCATTATTATTAATTAATTAGGTAGGTAGGACCTACATACATGTTTAAATTTGATATCATGAATGTGGTTTAGTGGTTTTGTTTCTAACATGGTCAATGTTTTATTACATAGAGGCTAAAACAGGCCTGAAAACATACATATGTACATATACACCTACAAACACAATAAAGATAGATAAATCATAAATAAATAAATAATGTTGGACAGTGCACACAACATCATCCTAGCCCCAAGCAAAGCAGAGCTTGTGTTATGGGTACTAGATGACTGATAACAATTACATAGTAATATATTGTATTATGTATATCAGTCATATATATTTTTTTATTATACATTATTTGATAGATTAAGCAGGTACCTCAATTAGGTAATTATGACTGTGTAGACTGTTTCATCATCTAAGGTAGGTGGAGTATGAATTATACTAACTGGTCTATGGTGGAGTGGATAACATTAGATATTTTTTATAATTTATTTATGTCCAACAATGGACAGGCTGTCAAGTTAGTAGGTAGGTTTCCAGTAAAGATCTAACAAGGGTATGATCAAAGGTCTTAGGTGCCTGCCAGCTGTGACCTTAGTTATCAAAAGGGTGAGTTCAATGTTATTTAGGTTTTCTATCAAGTGATATTCTTACCAAGATCGAAGGATTTAATTGTTGCCAATGCCTTCCACTTTTCCGGATTGTTTTTATCCATTTTTTTCTGTGAAGACACGTTCTTCAGATTTCAAACAGGAAAACAAAACAATTAAATGAATTCTGAGTGAAAATGATGACAGGGCAGATACATGATGACCGAGGGTCATAGAATGTAGAAAAATTTCATTGTAATTCAGACGAAAATTAAATGATTACACAAAATGAAAACCACAACAAATCACGCACTCTCGAATTTTACTAAAACTAGTGATGTATCAAACAAACAAATTATTGAAATCGCGATCAAATAATTAAAGGTATTCCTTATTATTTGATCGTGATTCATGATAATCATTTATTGTGAAATTGTGTAGTGTAGAAAATTACATAATTACGTTGATCCAGAATCTAAATATATTTTTTCAAGGCCTAGAAAGGCACGAAAAACTTATGTATTTTGGCTATCACCCCCGCGTACGTAAACTTTAAGCATCTACCTGCCCGCAACACGTCGTCGCCGTGATACTCTACTACATATTGGAAAACCAATAGAGCTAAGATTACTTTCCTATCTTAAAATTTCATGTAGGTATTCTGATACAGGGAATCCATAAATAGATAAACAATAAGCATTGAATGCTGAGTTAACTAAACGTCATCGTTCGTAATAATTTTTTTTTGATGTGTGTTGAAATTATTGTATTTTTGAATACACAAACTGTTTTGTCTTTTTTTATAAGTAGCATTACTGTTATTATAAAAAAAGACAATACAGTTTGTCTATTCAAAAATACAATAATTTCACTTTAATTAATTTTAGTCTTCACTCAGGAAAAATATCACAGTGATATTATTACTTAAATCATACTTTGCTGTTTAGATTTATCCTAATTTGAAAATATTCATTTAACTGAGCTCAATGGAGCGAGTTTGATGATCAATAACTGATCCATATGTTACTAAATTCATTCAAAACAATTTCTAAGCACATCACTATTCGATTGTTCTGTCAATGTCATTTGACGCTGCATAAATCAACTGACATGTGTTATGTATAATGTCAGACTGACATTTTAATGTTATGTATGTTTGAGTGACAGAAAAACAAAAACACTCGTGTGACTGCATGCGTACATGTAAATGTTTTTCTTTTGAATTTTGACTGAACATAACACCTTTAAAAATGAATCTCTTGCCGAAAAGCCACAAAGAATTCAGCGAAAAGGATTACTGGAACAAATTCTTCAAAAAACGTGGCAACAAAGCATTCGAATGGTAGGTTAGGTTCAACCAAGTTCATCTGTTATTTACCCAATCAATTAGCAAGGAAAACGTAATCCTCTCATGTTTTAGGTACGGCGAGTATTTAGAACTATGCTCACAACTGCACAAATATATAAAACAGAAAGACACTATCCTCATCACTGGATGCGGCAACTCAAGTCTTAGTGCAGACCTTTACGACGTTGGCTTCCAAAACATCACAAACATCGACGTCTCCGAGGTCGTAATCAGGCAAATGACGTCCATAAACTCGCACAGAACAAGTATGAAATTCCTGTGCATGGATGCAATGAACACAACATTTGCTAATGAGGAGTTTAGTGTGGTCCTGGACAAAGGTACTCTCGACGCGCTAATGCCCGACGATAGCGAAGAAACCACTGCTCGGATTGATAGTTACTTTGCTGAGATTAAAAGAGTTCTAAAGCTAGGAGGCCGGTTTGTCTGTATTTCACTTCTGCAGAGCCATATCCTTGCAAAGTTAGTGGATACATTTTGTGACAAGTCTTGGATGTTCAGAGTGGTGAGATGCCATGAGGCTGAAGAGAAGAATGCTGAGAATGGGGATGGGATGATGTTGCCTGTGTTTGTTGTTGTGGCAACTAAGTTCAAGGCAATGCCACAGTTGGTTAGTATACTTTTTTTCATATACATATGCCATTAATTTTTATTGTAATAAATTGGTCTATAAAGCTTTTTAGTATGATCAGTTCTCCCACAATAAGCTCCTTCGTTAACAATAATGAATAGTAGAGCATAGTCTTACTAGAAATTATAATTCGAGGGCATCATTCTATTGGGATGTATCGACATTTAGCCACTTTTCAGGAGCAACAAAAACTTTCAAAGATGGCAGATCAAAATAAATATTGACAGACCATTTAATACATATAATGATAATAATGAATACTTTGTTTGGTAAAAAAATTGGCATTTTGTTGATACATACCTGCCGTGGGGCCGCGGCATAGAATATCGACCCCTCCAACTCAACCCGTGGATGTCGTAAGAGCCGACTAAGGGAACCTACCAGAGAAAGGGCAGCAGCTTCCTACTGTGTATTACTAACATCTTACTGCGATCACCAATCCGCCTGCCAAGCGTGGTGATTATGGCAAAACCCCCCCCAATATGATGGCAACAAATAGAAAACGGCCCCCAGTCCCCGGCAGCTCCGCTATTCCTGGTCACGGTAGCCATGGTAACGGCGGGGCAGGGGGTGCTAGGAATCTCCGGCAGAGATTGAGCTACCAATCCCAACACCGACGACCCTTGCACCTGGTAGCATACAACGCACGAACATTGAGGACCGACGAGAAGGTAATCGAGCTGGAAGAAGCGGTAAACAAGTTGCGCTGGGACATTATAGGGCTATCGGAAGTCCGAAGATAGGGAGAGGACACGATCACCCTTAATTCCGGCAACTTGTTTTACAACCGGGAGGGCGACCAGCTGTCCCAACACGGTATCGGGCTTCTCGTCCACAAGTCCCTCGTCAACAACATTGTAAAGATCGAGAGCGTCTCGAGCAGGGTGGCGTACCTTATACTCAGAATCACCAAATGGTATTTGCTGAAGGTCATACAGGTATATGCCCGGCACTCGGGACGCCCTGACGATGAAGTGGAGATCATGTACGACGACATCTCCAAAGTCATGCATCCCTCGAAAACACACTACACTGTTGTGATGGGGGATTTAAACGCGCGGTTAGGCGCAAAGAGCGGCAACGAACTGAGAGTGGGCCAGTTTGGATTTGGACAGCGAAACCAAAGGGGTCAGCGACTGGCCGACTTCATGGAAAAGGAGGGACTCTTTGCGATAAACTCCTTTTTCGAGAAGCAGCCGTCCAGAAAATGGACCTGGCTACACCCCGGCGGCTATAAGCATGAGATAGACTTCATCATGACGACCCACAGGCACATATTCAATGACGTCTCTGTGATCAACAGGGTTAAAACCGGCAGCGATCACCATATGGTAAGAGCGTCATTGAAAATCAATGTAAAGCTAGAAAGGTATCGTCTGATAAGGTCTACTCTACGCCCAAGCCCTGTCCAGATACAAAATCCCGAGAGCTTTCAGTTGGAGTTACAGAACCGCTTTGAATGCCTCGCGGAATGCGTAACAGTGGACGGACTAAATAACGGGCTGGTGGAAACTGTCCGTGCGGTCGGGTCGGACTTCTTTAGGACCCCCCGCAGAAATAAAACACAGAGACTCTCGGGTCACACACTGCAGTTAATGGCAGAGAGGAGTGAAATGAGGCTGCAGTCTTCGGCAGACATGTCGACATACGGTGCGCTCAACAAACAGATCTCGAAGTCTATGCGACACGATTTGCGCTCATACAATACCAATTGTATTATGAGCGCAATAGAGCGGAACAAGGGCTCCAAAGTGTTCGCAAGAGATCTGTCGCTTGGGCAGAGCCAGTTGACGAAGCTGAAGACCGATAGCGGCAGCATCATTTCCACTAAGCCTGAGATCTTGAGAGAGCTTGAAAAGTTTTATGGGCAGCTCTACACCTCATCGCAATGCCCTGCAAATAGCACGGCAGGAGATGCAAGAGCCCGTTTAACCCGACACTATACCGAAGATATCCCGGACTCCTCTACGAGATAAGGACGGCTCTCAAACAGCTTAAAAACAACAAGGCACCCGGGGATGACGGAATAACGACAGAGCTTCTGAAAGCGGGTGGATCACCAGTACTTAAAGTCCTTCAGAGGCTATTCAACTCCGTCATTCTCGAGGGACAAACGCCAGAGGCGTGGAACAGAAGTGTGGTGGTACTGTTCCATAAGAAGGGTGACAAAGCCCTTTTAAAGAACTATAGGCCCATCTCACTGCTGAGCCACGTCTATAAGCTGTTTTCGAGAGTAATCACCAACCGTCTCGCTCGAAGGTTTGACGACTTCCAGCCGCCCGAACAAGCCGGGTTCCGAAAAGGCTTTAGTACCGTAGACCACATACATACGCTCCGGCAGATTATACAGAAAACAGAAGAGTATAACCGGCCGTTATGTCTAGCGTTTGTCGACTACGAGAAAGCCTTTGATTCAGTCGAAACCTGGGCAGTCCTGCAGTCTCTCCAGCGGTGCCAAATCGACTACCGGTATATCCAAGTGTTGAAGTGTTTGTAGAGCAAGGCCACTATGTCAATTCGTCTCCAGGACCAAAGCACAAATCCGATCCCACTGCAAAAAGGGGTGAGACAGGGAGACGTCATTTCTCCGAAACTGTTCACCTCTGCATTGGAGGATGTTTTTAAGCTTGTGTACTGGGACGGATATGGCATCAATATCAACGGCGATTACATCACTCGACGATATAGTCATTATGGCAGAATCACTGGAAGACCTTAGCAGGATGCTCAGAGACCTCAACACCGTTTCCCGCCAAGTGGGTCTTAAAATGAACATGGGTAAGACAAATATCATGTCTAATGCCCATGTCGCACCCTTACCGGTCTATGTGGGGAACGATGTTATCGAAGTTGTTGATCATTATGTCTACCTAGGCCAAATGGTCCAACTAGGTAAATCCAACTTCGATAAAGAGGTCAGCCGACGAATCCAACTCGGATGGGCAGCGTTCGGGAAACTGCGCAATATCTTCTCGTCACAGATACCGCAGAGCCTCAAGACGAAAGTCTTTAACCAATGTGTGCTACCAGTGATGACTTACGGATCCGAGACGTGGTCGCTCACTATAGGCCTCGTGCATAGGCTCAAAGTGGGTGACTTTCGAGCGAGCTATGGAGAGAGCTATGCTCGGAGTTTCTCTACGCGATAGGGTCCGGAATACGGAAATTCGTAGAAGAACCAAAGTTACCGACATATGTAGCTCTCAGAATCAGCAGGCTGAAGTGGCGATGGGCAGGCCATATAACTCGTAGAACCGATAACCGCTGGGGAGTAAAGGTTCTCGAGTGGCGACCGCGATGCAATGCGAAACGGAGTGTGGGAAGACCTCCCACTCGATGGACCGACGACATCGTAGCGGTCGCAGGGAGTCGTTGGATGGAGGCGGCTCAGGACCGCTATACGTGGCGTCGTTTGGGGGAGGCCTATGTTAAGCAGTGGACGTGTACGGGCTGATGATGATGATGATGATGATACATACCTATTGAATGATGACCTCATAATGTTGTTCAAAACAAGCTTCAAAAATTAATAAGATTAATAAGATGGATTTTGACGACCGATGTGGCGCGGCGGGCGAAGGTCCGCCTGCGACGCAAAAGGTTGCGGGTTCGATTCTCGCCTTGGGACAAATGTTTGTACGATCAACAAATATTTGTCTCCGGTGTTCTGGGTATTTTCTATGTATAATAAAAAATATCTATCTATGTAATAATTTGTGTTATGTATATCAGTCATCTAGTACCCATAACACAAGCTCTGCTTAGCTTGGGGCTAGGATGATGTTGTGTGCACTGTCCAACATTATTTATTTATTCTAAATAAAGATTGTTTTTCACCATAGATAGTGGAAGTGTGCATGGCTGGAGAAAAGATGCAGAGGCTCCAGTGTCCCGAGGAGCTGAAGAGCCATGTGAAGTCTGCTCAGGATGCTGCCTTCGTCACCAATGGGCTGGCTCGGACTAGTCTTGAAGAAGACGAGGTTTGGAAAACTCAGACGTTTTCACATTTAAGGATTTCACGTTTCCACACCCATTTATTACACACCCAGCTCACAAAAATAGTGAACACATGTTTATCAAAATTTTTGCAACAAATAGAAAGAAGCCGTGTATGGTATGAAGATGACTTGAATAGATATGAGAAATAATGTCCAGTAGCGTGAGTCTGGCCGGAATTTGGTAACGAGGCGTGATCTAGACGTCTCCTTTTTCCATAGAATTTGGTACAGCGCCTCTATCGTGCGTACGTGGAACTACGTAAAGATTTACTTTTAAATTAGTATTTTATAAATTATATTTAAAATAGTATAAAACCGTTTCGAAGTATAAATAATATCTCAAAATGCTTACCATATTTTTAGTAGCAAGAATTGACGTGAAAATATTTTTTCTCTATGGTCAATCACAAAATAATATTTTGTAAAATGTTACATTTTTCGTAGTAAAAATTAGAAAATAAATTGCTACGCTTGATTTCAAATGAAGATTTAGTATAGTTTATTAATTTTGCATTATTTTAACGCTGCTAGATTTCTAAGAATTTCCTTATTTTAGAGTTTGTTGAATTAGCTTTAAAATAATTCGTAGATGCTTCAATCTTACACGGTGGATCCTCCACACATGATCCATGCCTACCTTAATTACAATAGACTGTTTTATTACCTAGATTTTTATTTTGGTCGTTATAACAGTACATAGCTAAAACAATTTTTTTAAGAATTCTTAGGTACATTGGTACCTAAACAAATACCTACACTACCTACCTGTATGTTTAGTGATAAATCGATTTCTGGTATCTACCTTATTTTTGTCGGAGTATTATAAAGTGATAAATAATATTACGTATTATTTATCACTTTATAATACGTACGTAAAATAAGGCGTAAATAATATTTTTGAAGAATCGCGACTCTAACGCCATCTATTAGTAATGCAACAACAACTACCCGCTAGGTTCATAGACAGCGAAGTTCTTTATTTTACCCAAAAATGGCGCTAAAATCGCTTATTTATTTTGTTATTATAATATGTAGGAAAACCGATATAATAAAAAAAACCAAGAATTTAAAGGCAACTAATTTTATTATACAATAAAATAAGCAAATAAATGTCTTATTCCAGCTTTTGAGTCGTCAGGTGGTGAACATCAGTGGTTCGTAAATAAGGTGCGTTTCAGTTATGAACCTTTTCCTTACGTCTCTGCTCGATAGCTACTCGACACGTCCACGATAGCTACCGGACTACCAACAGTCGAGACGTGATCGTGGCGTCTCAAGCCTTGCCAGACTTGCCCCTCAGAAATGAATACAGTACCTGTCTTCCAGGTTAATATATAAGCACAAAATATAAAAATAAGTAAGTATTCTTTGTCCCAGGTTTCCCTCGACCTGATGCAACCAGGTGTGGACATGCCTCGCTACACGCTGTATGTGGTGGACCAGAAAGGAAATGTGGGAGCCAACAAATATGCGGTCTTCATTGTACCCCAAGGCAGGTTAGTAGCCTAGGAACCAGATATTTGACCTGATGCAGCCAGGGTAGACATGCCTCGCGTATACTTTACAAAAATAAGTACTAAAACTGTAATATTTTTGTTAAACTATAATATGATACTGAATAAGTTGTGGAGCAGAGAGGGAATGTGGGCCAATGGTTACGCGGTCTTCATCGTGCCTCAAGGCAGGTTAGTGGCCTAGGAACCATATTTATCTCATATTTGGCTTGTGAAGGCCACTTCCATGAAGTATGGTATTAATTGTGTTAGTGTGTCGGCCGGCACCTACGTTGTTTTAAATAAGTTACAGCATATAGTAACCGGAGTAAAGGTTCTCGAGTGGCGGCCACGATGCAACGCGAAACGGAGTGTTGGGAGACCATCCACTCCGGATAGACCGACGACATCGTAGCGGTCACAGGTATTCGATGGATGGAGATGGCTCAGGACCGCTATTTGTGGCGTCGTATGGGGGAGGCATATGTCCAGCTGTGGACGTGTATGGGCTGATCTGATGATGATGATGATATAGTAACCACTCATTGCGTCACAAATTGCCTGGGATTTGAAAATAGAAGAAAAGGACAGTAAGTAGGTAAGAATGAAATAACTCTTTATTTTACTAAAATTAACAATAATAAAAAACAGTACTTACAAAATCGTTGAGAACGATTTCTCCCAGGCAACCTAGATAGGCACCTATACTGCAAGTTTGTACTGGTATACTCACAATTTGTGTCGTACGTGTCAGATACAGAATATGACCATTTATGTTGCTCATATTCTGGTACATAATATATGTATGTACATTATGTAGTTCCTAAAGTAATATTAGTAAACATATGACAGGAATCAAACCTACACACCCGCTGGCTTTTGTTGCTCTCGTACATATTTTCCAGTAGCAGCTAGATAGTTTGTCAAGATCAAAAGGCAATTGAAAAACCATGATAAATAATACACTTACCTACTACAAGTGCATAAATAAATGTTGTGTAGGCGTGAAATAAATTTAGCAGAGCACGAGTTGCACGCTCTCAAGTAAACAAACAGATTTCGGTACAAACATATTTTGGTGTTTATCTCTCAAATTGTTTGCTCCGGCTTCGTGTTGTATTTACGTCGGGTGTGTTCTTGTTGGCTCCATGGGCTCCACAAACATGAATTTATTTGATCTATATGGCATATCGTTTTTTTTTGTATCAGGCGCAACCATAGACCTAGAATTACTTTTCTACATTACTATGGGCGTAACAGTTGTAAGGAATCTTTTTTTTTCTTACTTAAAATCTCTAAAACTACTGATTAGATTAAGATCAAAATTAGCTTAGGTATGCACGGCATTAATTTCTGGATCTGGAATATAGTACACAATGCCACATTCACAGCTAATCAATCGTATAGGTGTTAAGTATCTATCGGATTTTAAGAGATAAGATTTTTATTTGCAATAATATTTTCTTCTAGGTACATTGCTTTGCTAGCCATCAAAATATAATTAGGTGCCTACGAAAGAATGATTGAACGCCTGGGGGCGGTTGGAAAGATGCCCAAGACTGGACCAAAAGTCCACAAGCAGAATAACAAGTCGGTGCTAAGGAGCTGCAAAATAGGCGCGGCAACGAACAGGGTCGGAAGGCGACACGAAAAAACAAAAAAAAAAATATAGTTTTTAAAAATACGTTTCAAATACTTTTTTGTGATAAGTTCCAAGGATTTAAAGTTTTGCTGAAATAGGTAAGCGGAAAGGATATTAATTAAAATGTTTAGATAAGAGTCACCAAAAAAAAAATTACTACTGATGAACAAAATAAAGGGTCTTTATTCTGGTGATCTCTTAATTGCTGGGAGTCACTGCGTGTATAAAAAATGTCGTCTAATTATGTAAGAACTCAAGCGAATTAACGCGAACCAAAGTGAATTAACTCGAACCAAAGTGAATTAACGCGAACCAAAGTGAATTAAAGCGAACCTAAGTGAATAATGATTAAATACTAAATAAATTATTAATAGTTTATATTATTTATATTTTCGTAAAGGTACCTACTATGAATGTCGTGTTTACCTATTAGTAACATGCATATCAGAGCAGAACCTAACATAAGTTATAATGTAATGTGGTTGGGAAACCCTTATTATTAAATTAATCGACGGAGCAAGTGTACCAACCTCATGTTTTTAATACTTTTCAATATCAACACCAAAAGCATATGATATGATAGAGTAAGGATAGACAACACCAAATGGCAAGAGACCATTCTTTGTCAATGTATGTATCTTTAACCTACTTATGACCATAATTATTATATGCTCCCAGATTATTACCGCTTTCCTGTCAAATATGATTTAAAATACACACTTCTCTTCTTTTGATTTATGAACTCTAAAAGCGCACTGTCGTCATCTATAACTGCAACTGTGAGGTATGATAAATCTAGTAGACGACAACAAATCAAGGTAAATGGACAGTTCATCATGATAATTGCTTTTAATTATAACACCTCATCTAAAACAGGAGTTACGTAGATCAACTATTATTATTAACAAAATTACCTCTACTCAAACCATCCAAGCCTTGAGTAAAGTCCCAATTTTGTTTTTGGTTTTCATTTAGTCATCATCAGCCCTTATACCTACGTCCACTGCTGACGCCACGAATAGCGGCCCTGAGCCACCTCCATCCAACGACTCCATGCGATCAATGTCGTCGGTCCATCGAGTGGGAGGTCGTCCCACACTACGTTTTGTTCTGTTTCATTTAGGAATAATACATTTATCTCAGACATTAGAACAAGTAAAGATCTTATTTTACTTATTCTACGGTGCATATTAATATATATATGTACCTTAAATCTATCATACCTATAAAATATATTTGAAAACTCCCACTGCGCCCGGCACGACGAAGACAACTAGACATTCTTGGGAATGATATACATAGGCAGTAGGCATGGCATGGATATGTAAAAGGGTACAGTTTTCTACAAAAATCGCTAAACATGGTCACTTTTCCAAAAGCTTTTTAATGAACCGAGCCTAAATTAATGATTTAGTCAAAAGAACAAGTTTTTGCTATGTTGCAAGTTCAGGAAGTCAGGTAACACTTGACGGCAGGTTATAAGGTCTGGGTAAAACACAGTATAGGTACATCATCATCATCATCAGCCCGTACACGTCCACTGCTGAACATAGGCCTCTCCCAAACGACGCCAGCGCCACGATTTGCCATCATATTGGGGGGGGTTTGCCATAATCACCACGCTTGGCACAATCACAGGCTGTTTGGTGATCGCAGTAAGGTGTTAGTAATACACAGTAGGAAGCTGCTGCCCTTCCTCTGGTAGGTATATAAGTACATACATACATCTAATTTGATTGTTTTGAAAAACTAAAAACAGACTTCGAATCATTTTGTAGTGTTTTTTAAGTTTTGCGGGACAAATTTTAATCCACATTTTATGGGACCACCTCAGTATGATTTATCTATACAATAGCGAAAGAATTTTCAAAATCGGTCCATAATTAACGGAGAATTCGACCAAACAGCTGAACATAGAACCACCTCCTTTTTCGATGTCGGTTAAAATCTGAAGCCGCCGTTATTTGTAGAACGTTTGCGTCTCAATTCATACCGAGATAAATCATACCGAGGTGCGGTATGATTTAACTATACAATAGCGAAAGAATTTTCAAAATCGGTCCATAATTTACGGAGAAATCGACCAAACAGCTGAACATAGAACCTCCTCCTTTTTTCGATGTCGGTTAAAATCTGAAGCCGCCGTTATTTGTAGAACGTTTGCGTCTCTATTTTTTTTTTATCTCCAGAATAAGAGCGGTGCTATTTGTTGTTTTATTACTTTTGTAATCTGCCGGGCCATCAGCCAGGTCCATAATCATTAAAATTAGAAACTGACATCCTGTTATAGTTTTTTTATTTCTCACTCTGTACGTAGGTGGTTGAAATGTATTGTCCTTGGTTGGACTCACGATCCTTTATTTGGTGGAAATCGGCTCACAGGAAACAAATGAAGGAAGACTAGCTATGACAAACATCGTATTAAGCCCATCACAGATGTACATAGCTATAATATGTATATTATATTTTTATATTCTGATTCTGATTTGTAAGAAAATAAATTATAGCTGACGCTTGTGCGGTCACCAAAAATTTGTATAGAAAATATATCGCGCTATGCCTTGCTATGATTTATATTACTATATGTTATAGCTACGTCTGTGATAGGCTTTATAAATTTATCATAACAGCTTTTACTTAGTTTTCTATTTGAATTGTCTTTAAAATTTTCTTGTTGTCCAATTAGTTGGGTACTCAGAAGTTATATAATTAAGTTTTCCAGACACACAATGTATTATAATGAAAATTAAAATACAGCGTTATTGGTAATTCAGTGACACTGCATGAACTGCAGGTTCTACGCCATCATCACGAACATATTCGTGAAAATGCCAGAACTTACCTAATTCTTATATTTTCAAAACACATTTTCCGATGTGTTTTGAAAATATAAGAATTAGGTACCAAAACGAAACAAACACCCTTGTCTGGAACTCAATGATTTACTAAAGACCGATCTCCCACATATACAGTCACTGTTAATTTAGAGCAGAGCCGTTTTTAAGTTGAGTTTCAAATAAAGCCTCTCTAAAGGACGATTATTGTATAGAGCCCCTCAATCTATCTACCAATACCAAGTTTGAGGATTAGGACCTGCAGGGCTATTCTAACTCGATTGAAAAGTTTTCGTGGCTCGGAATCGGACACAAATCCGCGCGAAATTCAAATATTTTAGTGTTTTTTTTATATTTTCTGCGTTCTACAAGCAATATCAATAGCAGAAATGTAGCTTACCGTAAATCGTAAAACATTTTCTATTAACCCATGTTTTAACTAAATTCGATTCGACTCGAATTTTGGAGAATAATATATGAGAGTACTAATAATCTACATTATTACCTACCAAAAGCCCCATTAATCGTACTTCATTGGAACATGGGTTCATAGAAAATGGTCGGCGATTTATGAAAAACTACTTTTTAGGTAGTTTTATTTACTGTAGAACGCAGAAAATATAAAAAAAAAACCCACTAAAATATTTGAATTTCGCACGGATTTGTGTCAGATTTCGTGGCACGGAAACTTTTCGATCAAGTTAGAACAGCTCTACAAGCGTCTTCGCGAATGTGTCCGTGATGATGGGTAGAACCTGCAGTTCACACAGTTTCAGTGAATTAACGATAACTCTGTATATATAGTTATACCCTGCTCTACCTACGAGACAGGTTGCTCATAAGGTTAGGCCAATGAACTGCAGCAGTGTTGTGTAGGTAGTGTTTCTAGTATAGGCTGATGATATAAGTAATTCTTCTAGAACCCTATATTTATTCTGCTAAAGTATAAATTTAAATTATTACCAGACTCTTGTATGCACAAACGAAGTCAGGGGCTTCTCATAAATCGCTCGCGTCATGTCATGCGTGGTTCATTCGCACTGCACTTATTTATGATCTCGAAATAGAATTCGTGTTCTATGTTGAGATCATAAAATGTATGTGCGGAACAGTAAATATTTTGCAACTCGAAATAAACTCGTAAATCGAAATAGGAGACGAATGGCGCAAACAATGTGGATATTTTCACATTGTTTCACGTCTCCTGAAATGAGAATAAATAATCGAATTTTAATAATCGAAGCAATAGGAAACACATAACTGGATTTTAATCGACTTCAAAAAAGGAGGAGGTTCTCATGAATTCTTTTTTTTTGCATGTATGTTACACGATAATTCCGCCAATTATGGACTGGTTTGGAAAATTATTTCACTATTGTAAAGAAAATTATCCCGAGGAGGTCCCATAAAAATGTTATCCCCAGGGGATTAGTATTTATCCCGCATAACTTAAAAACAGTGTAAAAATAAGGGAATTTAAAGTTAGTTTATAGTTTTTACACGCCCAATTATATTTCTAATAGATAGAATAGAGAGAAAATATGCAGTGTTTAAGTGTTCAGGCATCTACTAATAATTTCTGTTTAATATACACGCTACCTGCACGATATTTACAAGATGCTGCCCAGTTAAGGCGTATACAAAGGCAAATGACCTTGGGCATTTGGCAGCCTAGCGGGGATACCACGCGCCATCTATGGAGCAAGCAAAACGCGCGCGCGGTGTCCTCCACTGCAGTTAGATGGCGCGCACTAGTGTAGTACATACGTAGACACAGTACACAGAGTAATGATGAACAGAGATACCCCTTGAGAGAAACTGACCAAAGGAATAATAATTGTCTAAAAATATTATATGATGTATATGAATATAGGTAGGCTTAGGATTAAAACATTACTACACAAAATACCTTTTTAGTAAAACAAATATTATTAAATTTATTTTTGTTGAAGTTTTTATTAATATTGATGAGAACACTTGGCATGATAATATAAATTCACTATCTTGTGTAAAAAATTATATTCGTCCTTGTTTTCAGTGCTAGGTAAGTGGTTGGTATGGTAACTAGTAATGATGTGGTAAGTTGATCTGGAAAGAAGTAATTTAACGGAACCCTTTATCTTCTTTTACTGAAAAATAAAGAAATTAATATATTTAATGGCCCGCAAGAAAAAATATTCTCTAAGTGAAAGGTAGTAGGTAGGCAATTGATACCATTTGATAGAAAGGTAAACTATGTAATAATAAAAAAAATCCATAGTTTCCCCCATAGCCCAATTACCCAGTCCATCCATTCACCACAATAATATGGCTTTTTTGTAATTTTCATTTTCCTTTGCAATAGTCTCTACACCTGGCGGATATCATCTTCGGGTGTATCATATTGTGCAACCAAGGATGATATCCGCTATGTGTAGCTCTCGCCTTTAGATTAATTCTCATAAAGGGCCTCTGTGCTGTTGGCTTCGGCTCCACGCATGCCTCCCAAAGGACCGGGTCACTATATGGCCCGTGATCATGGAAAAGCAAAATACATAACATGGTATCCAAATATAGGAAAAAAAAGGTCAAAATTAGACCAAATTTCCGTTTTTTATTAAAAAGGGGGGTCAAAGGGCCAGGGGGGAAACATTTTGTTTTCGAAATTATTTTGATCCTCTACAAGACCCAACAAAATATTTTCTTTCAAGTCACTTCGCTTGGGAGATACAAAAAGAGGGGAGTTTTTTTTTGGGGAAAGTGGGATGATTTTTTTTTCCAATTTGAGTAGAAACCCTCTATACGGTCCCGCAATCGATACTCCTCTATCACAACTGCATCTGGGAGCGAGATTGCTCCCAGATGCCGATGTTCAAAGGAGGGATTTTTTGTTGGCAAGGGGGCAAAAAATTTATCGCATTCCAAATTACTTGTCCTCTTCTATAAAACCCCCATAAAAAAATTCCCGACAAATACAAACGACCGATCGATCGAACGATAGACTGCACGCACCGGCGCGGCATGGCAGTGGCAAGTCATGGGTCTTCGCGACCCGCGAAACGATCGAGTTTTTGATTCGATCTTTCTGCAAGTTCGATCGTGATCGAACAGGTCTTGAAAAATGATCGATCGACACAGATCTACATAATACTATGGAAGTAGCTGAAATAGACAAGTCTAGAAGTATCAACGTCTGTAAGATGACGGATTTTTTGACTGCGTATGCTGCAGAACTAAGTCTCTTCGATAGTTTATCTACCTGCCTAACCGGCCCCATTGAAGTTTACTGTCTAAAGTTATTCCTTATAATACGGTACTGTCTACAATGTCTAAAGTTTCTCCTTTTACGTTTATATCAGCCTTTACTTGTTTTACATTTGGTAGAATAAATCTAATGCATTTAGTTTTGGTAAAAGATTATTGACATTAAACCAATGGACTACTTTTGATATTGCAATGTTTACACCGTCATAATTTGTGTTTTGTCTAATCATCTTGAAAATTAAGGAAGTATCATCAGCAAACAATGCAATCTCGTGATTATTTTTAACGAGATGAGGCAGGTCGTTAATGTAAACTAAAAATAAGAAAGGACCGAGGATAGATCCCTGCGGTACACCCATTGTAACTACATATCCCGAAGACCGTTTCCCATTTACGTCTTTCTTTGTATCCTGTCACTCAAATAAGTAGTAAGAAGATCCAAAGAGGTGTCATTTATTCCATAGTGATGTAGTTTCCTGATCCATCAAAAATATGCGATACCAACTCTACAAGGCATCAGTAGTTGACCTGCCGCGAGTAAACCCGAACTGCTGACGATGTAGCAGGTCATTGCCATTGAAATGCCTAAGCAAGATGTAAAATAAGTTTTCCAAAAACTTTGCTGAATGTAGGCAGTACTGATATCGGTCTAAAGTTAGTGGGGTTAGGCCTACTACCCGATTTAAATAGTGGGATTATCTCACTATGTTTCATCAAATCAGGAAAAACGCCACAATGAATAGATTCATTGAACATAAAAGCTAGATCTGGTGCAATACGTTCGTTATTTTATTACATTTTCACTGTTTTTAATTTTTGAGCTAATATAATTTGATTTTGCCATTTGACAAACTTTTATAAATATTTTTGAGCGATTTTTTACTTTGTCTTTGAACTCCTGGCTAAGATTGTGTTGTTTTTCAATATACAGTTCATACAATTTTTGTCTACTCTTATATATATATATATCATCATCATCAGCCCGTACACGTCCACTGCTGAACATAGGCCTCCACCAAACGACGTCACGAATAGCGGTCCTGAGCCGCCTCCATCCAACGACTTCCTGCGACCGCTACGATATCGTCGGTCCATCGAGTGTGAGGTTTTCCCACGCTCCGTTTCGCGTTATATCGCGGTCGCCACTCGAGAACCTTTACTTCCCAACGGTTATCGGTTCTACGAGCTATATGGCCTGCCCATCGCCACTTCAGCCATATATATGTATATATTATAATAATTATAACAATTACGTCAATAATTAGTAGGTACCTAACCCCCGAATACTCAAACGAATCTCAGATTTAAGCACGACTCAAGTGACGATTTTTTGACAGATTTTCATTGAAAACTGTCAAATATTGCGACAAAAGACGTGCTTACATCTGAGTTGCGTTTGAGTATTCGGCCGTAAGATACATAATTATTAGGTACTTAGGTAAAAGTTGCGCCACAGATTAGGTAATGTTACTTCGGTTGCGTGTGTAAAAAGTTGGTATTGAAACACGATGCTAATAAGTCTCTGTAACGGCACTACTCTATGCATCGATGCATCGATATTAGACTATGCCTGAGAACTTGACTAGGGGACTAAGCAATTATTATTTATAAGGGCCACCATACCAACCATACTACACGGGTACTACACGGACTGCTTGGAGCAGTCATTCATATACACATACACGGAACCACTCGAGCAGTTGAACTGCTTCGGAAGATCGTGCGGTCAAGCAGTCGCCAGTCCGTGTATGTTGATCAATGGCTAACTGCCCGAGTAGTCCGTGTTTGGCGGCCCTCAGATATAGGTAGCATGGTAGGTACAGGTGTTTCAGCCCTTGTTTATTTCCCATATTCCTATTGTTTCACTAAAACACAACTCCAGAAGAAATACTAAAGACAAAACACAACACAGAATTTTAGAAAATCAATTAGGTAGGTACTTCATTATTTTTGAAACTGCTTCAGATGATATTATGTAGGCATGATAATGCAAAAAGAAAAACGCGTGACGGCTGCGACAACGACGAAGACGACGGCACGATTGTTTTGTTTGGTCTGGCAACCTCGCACTCGAGCCGGCCGCTAGTCCGGCCGAGCTCGCAACGTCGCGTGCGCCCTCGTCGGTCACTACTAACATTGCCTAATCAAATTTTGCGAGCAATCGTTCGTGGGAGAGAGACGTTTTAGTAGGCGCCAATAGTTTTTTCGTTAAAACTTCTTATTTTGAGTTTATTTCAAAACAAATGGACCGCCAATTGAAGCATACGAGCTACATAAATAACTATACTGAGTTTGGTAGTAAACAAATAAGACACACCGCCAAAAAGTGAGCTCATTCACCTGAAGAAATTGTTTCTCTAAACTTTTTCTGAGTGTTTACTATAACTACCGGCAAGCATTTGAAACCGGCACATAATACTTTAAGATATGTGTTACCGGATATATAAATTTCAAAGGTCCACGATCTATATTTTCGTCAAATACTTGTTCGAAAAAGACGTCGTTTTCGTCTTTTCCCCTTATAATTCGCCTGTAAGTTTTATGGATTTTACCATCGTCATCCGCGGACGAATATACCCACTGCTGGCCATAGTCCTACTTCTAGCAAGTTGTCTACTTCTAGCCCTTCATTACTTCCAAAATTTATTTTTGCCAGAAGATTTTTATTTCAATAGAGTCAAGATTTGTTTTAGGTAAATTACGCTGTGTGGATATTATTAGTCATTCTACACGAGCGGCCTGTGGTTCACATATACTCAGAAATCCGTCAATTACACTTCGCGTCCAATACAATAATGAATTCAGGATGTTGCTGGGGCTGCCGCGGTTTTGCAGCGCGTCCGGCATGTCCGCCGCGGCACGCACAGACGGGTTCACCGCCTGCATGAGGAAAAAAGCAGCCTCACAGCTGAGCAGAGTCCGTGGGAGCACCAACAACATCCTGCGAATGATAGCGGACAAGATTGATAGCCCGCTATAGACTTAGATTAACCCGATTATGGATCTGTGTTATCTGAAAATAAACGATTTTATTTATTATTATAAGTTCCTTTATTCCTGTTCTCCAGAGAATCCGAGTGGCTGTTCGGCTCGCCGGCGGGTAGGAAGCAGCTGCAGGAATCAGCCCGCTTCGGCCGGCTAGTCGTGGTGATTCTACATCGGGGCCACGAGTTCACCTCGTTCGACGCTGTGAAGGAGGAGCTAGCGCATTCTGCGAAGATGCTGATTCCTCATGGGTTTTCAGGGCAGGTGAATATGATTATTGGTGGCGCTCCGAACGATTTGTTTAAGATTATTATGCGCTAGGTTCGCCCTGGTGATTGAAATTACCGACTCCTGCGAATTTTTACTTATCTAGCCTAGAAAACGGAACTAAACACTACCTTATAAAACTTTTTTTTCTTCACAAGACACTGTTGATCAGAAGTGGGAAGGTAAAAAAAAAAATATTGCTGGACAATCCACACAGCATCATCTAGCCCCAAGCTAAGCAGAGCTTGTGTTATGGGTGCTAGATGACTGATATACATAATACAATATATTACATATATACATATTTTTTATTATACATAGAAAATACCCACAACACCCGAGATAAATATTCGCATAATATACCCGAGATAATTGTACAAATATGTGTCCCAAGACAGGAATCGAGCCCGCATCCTCCTACTTCGCAGGCGGACTTTCGCCCGCCGCGCCACGTCGGTCGTCAAGGTAGGTAGGTATGTATATTAACTTTGGCACTCCTGATCAAAAGCCTCGCTGAACTTTCGTTTCTTCTTTCTGTCTATTGTTCTTATCTCCTGCCGCTGTGCTGTTACACCTACCTATGAATAGGCATGACGACTGATTTTGAGAAACTACACCGTGATATTTGTAGACATTCATTCATACGACGCCACAAATAGCGGTCCTGAGCCGCCTCCATCCATCGACTCCCCGCGACCGCTACGATGTCGTCGGTCCATCGAGTGGGTGGTCTCCCATGTAGGGGGGGATTTGCAATAATCACCACGCTTGGCAGGCGAATTGGTGATTGCAGTGTTGATGTTGAAAAATACTCAGAAGGAAGCTGCTGCCCTTCCTCTGGTAGGTTCCCTTAGTCGGATCCTACGACATCCACGGGTTGAGTTGGAGGGGTCGATATTCGTACGCCGCGGCCCCACGGCGATTTGTAGACATCTACTGAAGGCATCTACTGAAGAATAAATCATATCTCTGCAAAAAAAATTGGACTTCGAAGGAAAAATACAGCTTTTAAAAATGCATTTTCAATTTCGCTCAAAAACGCTACAATACTCGTGGCGGCTACCTATGACGTCATAGATGCACGAACATCTGATGATACAGAATGATCATAATATTTTCAAGAGAAGCTTTACCAGCTATTCTGTGCCTTTACATTACATATTGATGTATTCTCTGATTGGTGTTCAACATGTCATGGCTGTATTTTGTAGTTTTATTTTATCAAAATAATAATTAATCTCCATCGAAACATAAAATATAATACGTGTTTTGTAATCTATGGCTTAGTTATAATTCGGTAAATACATAATTGTTGTGATTTTTAGTTACTGTCGTCATCCCTATTGAGGGTTCTAAGAATTCCTTAGGTATATGTCTGGCGAAGGTATAGGTACATAACCTATACCTTCCGCAGAAATAGATACGTTATATAATGAAATATCCACGATATCACAGAAACTTCCAATGGAATTACTGTTCTTGGAAAGGCTGGTATCATCTAGTATAAGTATTATATAATCTGTGGGTGTGGTAACGTTCCATGAAAGACCATGGCATTATTTGTTTACCCATTTAAAAAACTTATTGGAACGTCTCCTTCGCAGATCCCCTTCCTATCTCTAGGCAGCGACGTAGGTCGTCGCACAGAAGTCTACACCGGGAGCTCTGCCCTCTCAGGACCCTTCGTAATTGAAGACGTGGACGTGGAGGGAACCACGCAGCGCCGCCTCGTGTTCCTTGATAACCAGATGCTGGTGCAGTCCGAGGCTAGGCTTAGAGAAGGTATGATAACAGGACTGGGTAACGCGATGTCAATAGTATAGTGAACGTGGATGGAACGACGCAGCGCCACCTCGTGTTCATTCATAACCAGATGCACGTGCAGTCCAAAGCCAGGCTCAGAGAAGGTATAATCACAGGACTCGGTAACGCAATGTCAGTATTATAGTTAATGTGGAGGAAACCATGCAGCGCCGCCTCGTGATCCTTGATAACCATAATTATGTTGGTTGAGTCCGAGGCTAGGCTTCTGTACTCGTAATGTTTAGATACATTCTGCACAGTTTTTACAATTTGTAACCTATGCATTTAATAGTACCTTATTGTGAATAAGTTATTTTGTATAATTATTTGTATTTGAAATATATATATGTATATATATTTTTTTATATACAAACTACAGCAACAAAATGGCTTACCGGAAGATGTAAGCGTGTGGCTCGCGAGGTCTCGGTTATTCTATACCGTCAATTTAAAATGCATCTAAATGTTACGAATAGCCCATATTTGAATGCATGTTTTTGTTCTGTGTGGCAGTAGTATTGTGGTCTGGGATAACTTTTACTCTACTCTTCATGAGTTCTGATATGTTTTCATTAAAAGCGTTGATCTTGTATGTCTTTGTTCGTTGTTGATTTTTGGTCAGAGTTCCTAATTCAGTAATCTTTTGTTCCTTCCAGTGAAACGCAAGAACAAAACCCGCACCGTAGTGGACTTCGGGCACATTTCCACGTACCACTCCTTCATGTGCGTGTGTGTCGCGCTGTGTGACGTCACGGATGACGTCACCAGCGCGGTGCTGGGGCTCGGCGGCGGCGGACTCTGCATGTTTGTGAGGAAGTGCTGGCCTGATGTTAAGGTACGCAAAGATAGGATGAAAAATATGTAGCCCGCCCACTAACAAATTGACATGCCATGTTTTTTTTTCTCAGAAGGATCTTAAAATTCATAAGACATTTAAGCAACCAGAGAAGCATGTCAATTTGTCGGAGGGCGGACGTGGACGCAAATTGAATATTATTGGATCTTATGAAATGAGGTTTTGTTATTTAAAATGGCTCGCGGCAAAAACAGGCTTCTATTCTGAGCACCCACTGATGAATGTAACCCCTCTTAATTACGCCCTGTATAATGATATTATTACAAACTACGATTTAATGAAGCATTTGGTAATATTAGAGACTAGCTGCTGCCTGCGCCTCCGCCCGCTTTTTATCTGGATCAAAAATAGTCTATATGTTATTCCAGGTCCCAAACTATACCCATACCAAATTTCAGCCGGATCGGTTCAGTAGGTTTTGCGTGAAAGAGTAACAAATACCCATACATCCATCCATACAAACTTTGACATTTATAATATTAGTAGGATTTTTTACTTTTGAAGCTCTTTCTCGATAAGAAATAATTGAACCAGAACTTTGTTTCCAGATGACAGCTGTAGATATAGACCCTGTAATGCTGGACATAGCGAGGGACCACTTCGAATTAAACACGGACGATCATCTCGAGGTGCAGATCAAGGATGGACTGGATTTCTTGAAGGAAGAAGCTGCTAAAGGTATATGTATATTCGCATTTTCATAGTATAATATTAATAAATAAATTATACTACAAAATCCACACAGCATCATTGAAACCCAAGCTAAGCTTGTGTTATGGGTACTAACTAGATGACTGATATACTTAATACAATATATTACAAAGATAGATTCTATTATACATAGAAAGTATTCAGAACAACCGAGACAAATTTTTGCAGATCGTATATCTAAACATTTGTCCCAAGGCGAGAATCGAATCCGCAACCTCGCACCCAGCGGACATTCGCCCGCCGCGCCACAGAGGTAGCCCAAAGAAAGATACTTATGTTTTAACTTTAATTCCAGGCAGTCGATTCTCCACGCTGATGTACGATATGGACAACAAGGATCGCTCGCTCGGCCTCTCCTGTCCGCCCAAACCGTTCCTTGAAGACGATATCTTGAAGAACGTCACAGCTTTACTTGGAGACAGAGGTTTGTCGCTATACTTAAGAACACATTTTATCATCTAAGTTTACACCGAAGTAGGACCTCAGCTCTGGGCATCAACATCATCATCATCATCAGCCCATACCCGTCCACTGCTGGACATAGGCCTCCCCCGTACGACGCCACAAATAGCGGTCCTGAGCCGCCTCCATCCATCGACTCCCTGCGACCGCTACGATGTCGAAGGGCAGCAGCTTCCTTCTGAGTATTTTTAAACACCAACACTGCGATCACCAATCCGCCTGCCAAGCGTGGTGATTATGGCAAATCCCCCCTACATGGGAGACCATCCACTCGATGGACTGGGCATCAACGTTGCCTGCTAAAGAGAAAACTTATAACTATATAGAAGTCCTCTTTTGCACGCCAGATCAATTTCAGATTTCGATAACTTTTAACTCTTTAAGCTTACAAAATAAGCATTTGGACAAGTCAAAGTTATTTTGAAACGCAAACAAACAATATCTATTCTTGTTATGTTGAACTAAACATGTCATTTTAGCAGTAGCCAAATAATGTTTGCAGAAACACTTGCGGAAGGGCAGATTTTTCTTCCTAATATTCACCACGTATTATTTCTTCCAGGTCACTTCATCCTCAACTTAGTCTGCCGAGACAAATCCCTCCGAGAATCCCTCATATCGACCCTCAAACGTCACTTCAAGCATCTCGTCTCAATCAAATTGTTCGAGGAGGTCAACGAGATCGTCTTCGCAACGTGTGGGACAGAGTACACGATAGACGCACTCGAGAGCGCCGCTAAAGCTATGAACGTTAGAGCGAGACAGAGGAACTTGGTGAAAATTAAGTGTGTTGATCTGAAGGACTTTATGCAGTCGATTACTGTGTTATCGTGATTTTTTATGGAGAATTTAAAATGACATTGAACGAATTAAGTGAAAAGTTATAATTATAAATAAAACGGAAATTATTTACTGACTTAATACTTTCAGTGCCCACGACGCACATGTAAAACTTGCATTCCTAGCTGCGGCTCGCCGCCCTTACTACGGGTCGCTCCGCCGAGGCTGGGCAGTAACAGCGCGAAAGAACATTTTTATTCTTTCGCGTTGTTACTGGCTTACAAAATTAGCACTTCAAGTTTATCATACCTACATAGCATTCATTTTGTACAGCCTAGTAATTTCTGTGAAAAAAAAACAGGATCTAATAAACCATTGGTACTATAAGGATATATTTAAAAATATTCAAATCGAACGGGAAGCTTTTGAAGCCTATATTTTTTGTTACTTAGTACCTATTGATTTATTTTTCAGTCTATACTGAACACCTACATTTTAATGTAGTTTATTTGCATCGCCAACAGTCAAATATGGCGATCACAAGGGGCCAATTCTACGTATCACGTGATCGAGTGATACTAATTGTCACGGGATAAAATATCATGTGATAAATATCGAGTACCGGCAAAAACTGCATTCTCGTGCGACATATCGAGCAAGTCATCAAAGAAAAACCCTCGATAAATATCCAACTGCAGAATTTCCAGAATACGCTTGTTTATCACTCGATATTTTGACAGTTCTTGCCATATTTATCGAGTAGATATATATTGCTAGAATTGCCCTCCAGTTGCTTTTCACGTGTCATTATTATGAAGTGATAAGAACTTTTGCAATTAGCTTCGCATGCTGCCGACACAAGGCTCGCGGCGATGCATATCGAATAGATTTTACACATTTTATGAGCTCTTTGTTCCGCTGTTGACTTCTTTTTTATAATCTTTCAGAATGACTCAAAATGCGTCTTAATTTATGAAAGCGGCTCAAGGCCAAAATATCATAATTATATTACGCAAGTAACTCAAAGCAGTTGCTACACTTGACGGTTTTACACCTTTAGATTGATAATTTGTTATTTTTTTATATGTAAATAATGTAAATAAAACAAAGAAATAAAATGAATGCATTTAATGCCATTTTCTTTACCAAACACACCTGACCGAAGTCACGCCATCACTTATTGTTCTCGACCTCTACATGCATACAAAACAAACTGATCAATGCAAACAGAATAACAGGCATTAGGCTCCTAATTTATCACAATTGGCACCTATGAGGTTTAACAACATACACAATTCATTCAAATTACAATAATTTAAAAAAGTAAAATACATAATTCGCAAAGAAATAAATAATACTTACAATAACTTAACTACCTACCTAACAACAAACATTCTAATACAGTCCACATCCATTTTATATAGTGATGTAAATGTAGCCAATGCATGGCCACCGCCTGCATCTAACACTTTGAACTTAAATATCATCAATGTAAAGCTCATTTTGTAAATCAATCATGGTAACTATCATAACGTCATAAACTCAAAATAAAAAAAACACTACTCAGTAGGTACTCAAACAAAAGCAACAAACAGCTTAAAATTTAAAAAGAGCTTTACATGGTTTACATTATGTTCAGTTGAGCATGCGCGTCTTTCACAAGCTTCTCTTATTTGATGCGTAAATACATATTACAGCTTGAGTCTAACATGGTAAAAATTTAATTTACATTTTTGTTGTTATTCAGGGCTAGAATATAACACAACACTAGGAGGAAAATTAGTGTCTCTATGACAAATGAAAAGAAAGTAAAATGTTTTCCTGTAAAAGTGAAAAACTTTTTGGACATTTAGATGTAGGAATTATTTTATCACCGCCTAGAGATAGACTAGGGAGTCACGTTTTACAGATAAAATAAAAGTTAATTTTGCCTATGGTGTTCATGCTAGACAGGATTTAAAATGATAAGCATAATAAACACAAGTGGCACCAACAGTTTCCTCAGTCCAACCCATCTTACCCTAGAGTCCACCAATTTAGGCATTCCTAAAACAACACATTCCTCAAAACACTTTCTTCAATATATTCTTCAGACTTTTTTTTTTCTTGCCTCCTTCCGTTCCGTTTTGAGATATCTGCGATATCTCTGTAGACTCCGACCACAGGCTCCCGGTCGGAGATTCAGATCCAGCTTTCTTCCCGTTGTAAATAGGCTCTAGTTTTCTCACTACTGGACTAGGTGTGCTTCTGCTGCTTTGCCTGCTCAGGGTCCGCAAGAAAGCTGGGGATGATAACCGACGCGTCTTCATCGTCTTCGATTTCAAGTTGTTAAAGAATCCGTTGGTTTTGGTTGAGTCAGGTTTGGGTGGAAGGGTAGGTTCTATGAATTCCTTTGGTTCAGAGACTGGCGCGTAGTATTCCGCTTCGTCTAGAGGTATAACGTTCTCTTGTAGTTGTCCGATGCTGTCTTGCCGCGCCCACCCTTTATTGGTCTCTTGTTCTAACCCTCTGTGGACTATGGAGGTCTTTCTCCGTCGGTTCTTTCGGGCGACTTGCCACTCGCCGTCGTTATCATCTCTCGCTTCTTCGACTGCTTGTCGCGCGATCTGCAAGGCTTCCTCGCTCGGGCGTCGCTTCTTGGCTGACGGGGTGGCGTGGCCACTAACACCTTCTACAGACTTTCGTCTGAACTTGTCTTGTTTCTTCTTTTTCTTTGGGATTTGTATGATTACTGGCTCTATTTTCCGTCTCTTGTTGATGTAGTAGAACGCTACCGCTGCGATCAGTGTTTGGAATATGATGAACTTGAGGAAGGTCATGGTACCGAACCAGCTCTCTCGGTCTTCCAAGATCTTTGTCATTGCTAAAGTCATTTGTCCCATTTGCTCCTGCATTGTGGATATCTGTTCTATGTACTTCTGTTCGCGCTCGTTGCTTCTCCGCCGCTCCTCGGTCATCTGCTGGACCGTTTTCTCGAAGGTTTTTTGCATCTCTTCTACTTGCTTCTTGTACCTTCTGGATAGCTCCTCCAAGTACTGTCCCGACAGGGACATGTTTCGTTCTAAAGTCTGGAATAGAAGAAAAGTCAACGTTAGAATATTTATTGAAATAAAATAAATTAGTTCCTACTGAGATTTACGAGTACTTCATTTAACAACTATGGGCTCAAAGTAACGTAAGATCGATCGAAGTAACGAATCTCTTGCAAATTAAAACTAAATGGGCTGAATAATATTTCGCACAAACAAGCTAATTGGCATGACAAGGATTCAAAGAAGATAGAGCCAGAGTTTATGGATATACTTTCATCATTGTAATAAAAATAAATAGAGAAAAATTATTTCCGTAAGATGTAAAGAAAGTTTACATTGTTAACCAAAACTACAGCAGATAGATAGGCCTATAATCTGGGGATTTGTGCGTGTACCATTACAAAGAAAAAAATCCTGCTCAAGTTGGCTTAAGTCAAAAAAGATACATACCTTTACTCTGTTAGAAAGGCGGAGAAAAACAGACTCCTTCTGCAAGGTGGCTTGCCCCTGACTCTGACTGGCAGAAGGCTGCACGCCGGCCGGCGTCGGGTCCACCGCCATCTGGTCGAAATCAGACATGAAGTTGTCAGTATCGATGATCAGCTGATCGGTCATCTCGTCAGTCTCTTTCGATCTCTCTGTTGGAGCTTCCGCTTTAACGTTCTTAGCATCAGGCTTTGGTAAATCTTTGTTTTCTTCCAAAGTTGCTTCAGGTTGGTCTACGGCAGGAGTTTCTATTGTTGAGTCGACGATTGGTTTTTCTTCTGAGACGGCTTCATCCTTTTTATCGTCTGTATTGTCTTTCTCTTCTTTTAACTCTACAGGAACTGGAGTACCATCTTCGACCACGTCCATTGTTATCTTCTCGTCTTGTATAGTCTCATTTATTTTATCATCTGAGCCGTTAGACTTTTCTAAAGGCAGTTTTATTTCTTGATCTGAATTTGTCTCTCCGGCGATCGGCATTGAATCATCGACTGTGATGTTTGTGGTAGCATTCAGTTCAGTTTCGAAGCTGGTGTTAAGAACTACTTTCTTCTCTTTAATAGCTAGAATATTACACAAGGCGGCTAAATACTTTTGCGAAAACAAAGCGTTTATATATGCTACGCGTTCTTCACTAAACTCTATTGTCTTTGTACTTTTGAAGTCCAAGCCGAATGGCTGGCAGATCCCCGTGCACTTGAGAGTATCGCGAAGGAACACTTGGCGCACTAGATGGACCAACTTGTCCGAGTTACAGCTAATAAGTTCATACACGTCATTAAACAGGGTTTCACTGCAATTATCACAAACTATAATATGGCTGGGCGAGCAACACCGGCGATACACCAAGTCGATGGAGGTATCGTTGTGTTCGCTCGTCACGTTCTTGGGCGTTTCTGACTTGACTAACGCCTGCGCGGCTTTCTTCATGATGGACATGACGGCGTCCCGCGCGGAGCCGAACAGATTCTTGGATGGTTCGGTCTCCACCGCGGGGATATCCGGAACATCTACGATCTCATCGTCCTCGTCTTCGTCGATGTGAGCCGCGTGCTGCGCGTTCTCTTTCTCCAAAACCTCGAACTCTGAGGTCCCGTACACTTTGAAGAGGGAAATGGGGCAGTAGTGTTCCGAACCATGGTGTGACAGCATCTCGACCTTAATGAACTTTCCGAAGATTTGGGGGTAGAGATCGAAGCTCTGGACGTCGCGCATATCCTGGGCGGTGAACTGACCGACGCTCGCCCAGTCTCGGGTAGGGAATCTATCGCTGAAGTAGACAGAGATGTCTTTCGGAGTAGAGGAGAAGAGTTCAAAGTTGGCTAGTTCAATTTTCTGCGCTTGCACGGCTTCGCAGAGCTCCACAACAAACCAGATGCGGCTGTTGCAAGTGTTGAGCATGTACTCGTCGCGGTTGGGCGACAGGATGGAGCTGGCTGCGCCAGCCTCTGGGTTCACGGCGACGATCTTGGCGCCGCACACGAGCGACGCGTAGTTTTTTGACCTTAATTTTGTGCTTTTACTACTAATATTCGTATTACTATGACTAGGTTGACTCGAATGATTGAGGACTGTGTCTTTCTTCTCGGCCTCCGCGAGCTGTTTCTGCGCCCATTCCGAGAACGACGGTATGTCTTCCTGCGGCGTCTCTGGTTTGACTGGAATGTTTTCTGTTTCTTGTTCTTTTTGTTCTTCAGGAGATTCTGTGCTTGTTTCTATTTCTACTTGTGTGAAGGCTTCCTCTGTCTGTCTGACTTCGTGCATGGGCCTCGCTTTGATGACGAGGTGTGACTCCGTGCTCGCCTTTTCTGTACTTGTTTCGTCTTCCGCAGCGTCAGTGTCTACTATGGAGAAGGTCTTAGTGTCGTTGTGTTCCTCGGAATCGTTGGAGAACAGGAATTCGTCTGGATTGGGCAGCTCCAACTTGGCGTTGTCCGCTAAAGATATGAGCACTGGAGGCTGTCCGGTGTCAGGTAACCTGAAACAATAGACAAGGAAACGTTAGCAGACGTGTAATTTTGGGATGTAAGGAAATACTTGGTCGTGATTATTGTTGAATGTTTATATTGATATCCCAGCAGAGTACTAAAATAGGCAAGTACTGATTCCTTTACTACGGAATGAACTAAGTTTTACGGTTGTAACGTGCGCAGACCACACAGTTTGTGACCATTTCTAGATACATGTACAAAATTACCTTTTCTTAAACGCAACTTCACTGGCGATCATAAAATTAAACAAGGATGCTAAATAATAACATTTTCAAGTAGTTCAGTAATCAGTGTCTATAACGTGCGTGCCAGGTACGAAAAACATGTCTCATAATTAAAAAGTACTACCTTAACCGCGGCGGTAAAGAGATCTTGTATAATACGAAATAGGTGTGTAAAAACAATTCAGAGAAATGTCAATTCAAT
Source organism: Eupithecia insigniata (assembly GCA_947859395.1). Classification (NCBI taxonomy): domain Eukaryota; kingdom Metazoa; phylum Arthropoda; class Insecta; order Lepidoptera; family Geometridae; genus Eupithecia; species Eupithecia insigniata. Next base: position 1,721,422 of record OX401996.1, read on the forward strand.
CTCGCCTTTACCGTAATACTGAAGTTTCTACTGCTAAATAACGAAAGCAAAACAAGAGATTTATCGATGCCCATTCAGAGATTTCAATAAAATAATACGACAACTCGTAGCAAAGCAGAATGGTGCCGGATTAAAGCTCTTATTACATTCGACATAGGGTGCTTTCCAGTCCAATTTATTTTCATTGGTCACACAATACATCTAATTGAAACAATCAGGGTCTATTCGGACGGGGGCGATGTAGGAGACCGTTTTATGATCATAAAATAATGTATACCGGGAATAAGCCCAGAACCAGCATCAAATCAGTCTATTGAGATTGTATTTACCTACATGTCACATGATGGTATGGTATCGCATGTAAGGTAAGTATGATAATTATGATCCATGACAGCTTTAAATTTAAGGTACCTATGTATAGTTGTAGGGTGTATTAGAGTAGCATCCGTAACTTTAGGCACCCACTTACTGTTTTACGAGTACGTGCTTATTTAGGTGTTCCGTTAGCAATCAGCTTTACTGAGTCTCGAATGCTATCTTTCTTAACCCACTAACTGTAGGTCGTCTTTAATTCTCAGTAAGGCGAGTACAATTTCGAAGAGCAGATTCCAGGCAGTTAAGTCTATGGTGTCCGATTGCTGCGAAATTTAAGACTAAATCGGCATAAATGGTATAGATTGAAATTTCTAATACATTTGAATGAGATAAATTATTTTCTGGAGCAGATTAGCCTTGAAAGTTTGTCGAATTTGACAAACGGTCGCAGATTATGAATTGCCATACGATGCTGCTCGTTTATTGAACTAGTTCACGTAAGCAAAGCTAACGACCTCTGGAAATTTGCATTTCAAGGGTGTTGAGGAATACAGCGACTCAAAACGGCTACAAGAAATACATACGCGTATGCAAATCAAGTTTTAGACCATCTTTGATAATTTGTTTGGATAGACAACAAAAATATTGAATTTTGTAATAGCTAGTATACATAATGTATTGCATAGAATAAACTTTCCTTCGTGAATGTAAAGACCTTGAAGATTTTGGCCTAAGAGTTCCACACAATTTCAACTACATCTTCAGAATCTCATTTTTGGATTTTACATCCACGAAGCATGGTTCTTAGTTTCGTTGTAGATGTCACAATTGCCGATTATGGTAGTTCCATTAATTGTCTTACAGACCATTTACTAAACATGGTTAGTCTCATTAAGCAACAAAAACTATGACAACACAACATGATATCACAAGATCTTTTCGGATGAGATCTTTGACATCGCTGCCCGTTATTCGAACTGGTTAATACGACAAATCCGCGACTCTAGGCTTTACATCTATATTAATAATTCTATGGTAAACGTCAACCAATTGTAATAAGGGATTTTCCTTAATAATTAAAAAAAATGAATTTATTTAAAAACGTCCATTTATCAGGGGAATGTTATTATTAACCTATTTCGACCTATCGCCGGGCAAAGGTCTCCCCTAAATCCTTTACTCAGTCAATTACCATACTCAGGTCATAAGTGCTAGATTTCAGAGTTGACCCTCTAGTAGATAGCGTTGCTACTGTTTATCTTTTAGGTGGTAGGAATATGATGTAACTAAAAGCAGACAGGTAGCGACGTCGATATCTCAAACTTCAAATCATTATTCGCTAGAATATGGGTAGAAGATACAGTTGGTCATACATATAATAGATAGATTTTGTCACAACTCTGCTTTTCGCGCTCACAACAAAAGCATCAACAAGCTATTATTAAAAAAAAAACTGATCTCTGTTTAGATTTTGTAAATAATAGCTATTATCTAATTTATAAAGCTATTCTATTTGATATTATCTAACAATTTATCTCCCCTATCTTTGACGTATTTAAATATCCTCCAATTCAGAGGTTTTATTTCCATAAGACCATACGTAAGTCGTGTGCTATAACGACTTACGTATGGTCTTATGGAAATAAAACCTCTGAATTGGTATTTGGGTAGCACAATAGAATCTTACGTGTAGAATATCTTGGTGAGTCCTTGGTGGCCACCGTAGGAGAGCAGCTGGAAGACCAGTAGCGCCGCGAGCAGCGCCCTCGGCGGCGACATCTGGAAGCCGAGCGCGCATTGGCGCCAGCACCCAGCACCTATCCCGGCACTACCCAACAACCTGGGTAGAGCTTGAGGTTACGGCTGCTTTAGAGATCTAATCGCAGACTTCTTTTTACTCTTCAAGGCAAGACAGGCCTCAAGGTTATAGCTGTTTCAGAGTTCCAATTAGAAGATTTGGGCAGACCTCTGCATACACTTCACAACAGGACTGGAGCCCAAGATTCAATTCAGATTTAGAGTACCTAATCCTCTTGATCTAGATAAACTTATTTTAGTTAGCACGACGCTAGGTTCTTAGCGTGATGTCAGTGACAGTTTTAGTAGTATTCTCTGTGCTCCTAAACTGGGCACTGACACTCGGTGTTCCAATAAATTGTTTATTGTTTAGCAGGCATTGGACACATCAACAATGTCGATAGTGCCAGTACTACCAGTAGTCGTTTGTTTTGGGTTACCACACTTTTTGTTGTCGCCTAGTTTCGTTGGAGCTCTGGCACTTGGAATGTTTGCCTCGGATATCCGCTTTTGATCATTGTCGACTTCTAATGCACTTGTTGCGACTACTAGATCGGAGTAGTTTATGATTTCACCAGGGTCTTGGCGTCTGACTTTCCTTCTCACACTGTTGTATTGTTTACTTGTTATAAATCTTAATAATTCGCTAGGAACGTGACACCATAGGAACCTTTGACTTTTATCAGTTCGGTTTCGTGGTTCTCAGTGCGTTCGTACAAATCTGCATTTTTGCACTTTGTATTTTCCGGATTTAACTGGTAACAAAATATTCGAATAAGAAAAAGTAGATAATAAAAAAAATTATATATTTTCTTTGCGTGTGTTTGTAAAACAATGCTCCTGCAACATTTATGACTTACAACAAAATAAACAAAAACATTTAAACTTCCGTACTTGCTTTTAAAATACAAGTTGCAAGTTTCAAAAACAATAAAAACGACTCCGACGTAATTCTCTTCATAAAGAAGAGAAAGATAGAGTTTGTAGAGCTTTGTAAGTAATGTCGTTTGCAGCGGCACAGTTAATTCAATTTTAATAGAAAACCAACATAGACTTTATTAGATTGGAATTTGCGAGCCAGGGAATTTTAAGGCTTCTAACTAGATAGGGAAAACGATTCATAGAACCAATAAACAAGTTAATTCGTTAAGTAAACTTTGATTCGTAACTCAAAAATATGTAAACAATATAACGAAGTTTTGCAAACGAAAATTTCAATAGGCACTTCAATAACGATAAACATCGAACATCCTGGTCTGCCAAGTATGTAGGTACCCAGTATATTGAGCATCTACGACATTGTTGTTATCTAGTAGGTACGTACAATTTATGTACGTTGATATCAACATCTCGTGTTGGTTCAGCGCCAGAGACGTCAGCAAGAGTCAATAAAATGGCGTTTGGCGCAAACTGTTGTCCGTTTATTGAAGGTATCATTAATGTTCTTCTACAGGTTAACCATACTTATAACTCTTATGTCTGAATCTTTGCTACCTACCGCAACTATTGACAACGACTGAAAAGGCTGAACACCATAATTTGGCAAGATAGATGAATAAATTTGTCAAGGAGATAGATTGTACTTCAAGGAACATAATTCCAAATAACATAGTATTTGCATGCAAAAAAATGGAGTGGGAAGCCGCTGGCAGAACTTTTTTACTTAGTTTTTTAACTAGGTCGATTTAACTGAAGATTGTGGGAACGTTGTCCCTTGCAACAGTCTGCATTTAGCTCAATAGTTCAATTGTAAATAATAGTTCTAATTTGTTTTTACAATTTGATTTTAATTTCCCTTGCAGGTATATCACCGGGTTTTATTTACTACGGCACTAATTTTATTTATTTAAAGAACATCACGAAATCACATCCATTCATACCGAAATAATGTTGATTGTTCTGAGACCGCGATTCACATGTGTTTCAAAGCCAACGCGACAGTGGTTAAATGAATGCGAGTTACATAAACGACTATTTTATTGGGCACTGCGACAATGCTCTTGGGAGAATAGTTCAGTGGTAGGCAATAAGCGTTTCTTACATAGTACACTATGGATGGACAATTTCTTACGAGCAAACTCGGGTAACTTCTTAAATGTTCAATTTTGCTTTTGAAGAATATGATGTACTTGTGTATATTAAGAGGTTTCCCTGGCCCAAATCAGCGCCGGCACCTATTTTATCTTATTATTATGTAAAACAAAGGAATTTTCAAAAATCCGCCCATTTGTGGTACCTATCATTAGCTTTTTTATTGGCTCTGTAATAGTTTTATTTTGTATAGTTTAGTAAGAGATTCGAATACTGAGTTTGATGGCCAAAAAGTGCAACTTCGCATCTCTTCCTAAGCTATACGAAATAAAACTATTACAAAGGCATAAAAAATTGCACAATTAAATTAAAATTCCTTTGTTTAACGTAATAATACGATAAAATAGGTGGCGGCGCTAGTTTGGGTCAAGGAACCACCTTTAAAGTTATAGAAATAAGAAGTGACAGTGATAATAAATCATCAATAGAATAGGCATCAGTTCAAACATGATACTAACATGCTGTGCTCTTAGCGATAGCTGAGTTGAACTCCAACATAAATGTAAATGAGAATAACCTCACCGAACACTAACGAGCACTAAACCTAGTAACTACTAAGTAACTAGACGAGAAAACTCTTAGGTAATCATACGATAACGTACTCGTGTTTGTTATCATGAGGGAAATAAACTAATTAAATCTTGTTAATTGTAGCTGGATTTAAAATATTATTTATATATTTAACGTGCGTAGTATGTTAGGAACAAATAAATATTAGAACTACTAAAGCGATCCTCGGGGCGGTTTTCCACTAAAGCGGAGGCGATATGTAGGTACTATTCGAGAATCAACGGTTTTTTAAATCTTTTTAAATAATGTTGGGCGAATGACACATCATTATTTAGTCCCAAACTAAGCAAAATACTATACTCACAACAAAATACTTAGAATTTGCCATTAAGAACAAAACGAACTGTCACTTAAATTTAGTAGCCCACGCTAATTGTACCCACTTTTTTCATAGCAGTGAAATTCCTTGTCAATGTGAAAGACTGGATAAAATATATAAAATTCTATATCTAGGAATCTGGGTAGACTCACACTTGACATTTGAATATCATATTAGAACTCTTACAAGTAGAATACGAAACCTAATAGCATTGTTTAAGAACATAAGACATATAATAATGGATAAATATGTCATAAAAACTGTCTACTATTCTCTTTGCCAAAGTCTAATCATTTACTGCATTGACACTTGGGGCGGTACGTATAAGTCGATTATGTTACCATTGGAGAGAGCCCAAAGATGAGTACTGAAAGTAAGTTACTTTTTACCGTATAGATTCCCTACACATACACTTTATCGAGAGACCTAAAAATATTCATGAAACAGCATAAATTACGGCCACTCCCCATTGACAAACTACATTCATACAAAAAAACAGCTTTTTGGGTGGTTTTTTGAATAATAAATTCTCTACACTTGATACTCTACTAAACAAGAACTCGTATCAGTTAAAATTAATTTTAGAAAATACTCTCCGTAGTTTCTCTTACGAAGAAACCGAAGACTTATTTAAAATCGTACAATAGGTAGACTTTAGTTTGATTATCAACAACACACAATACATATACATAATTATACACAATACACACATACATACATAATTATACACAATACACTTCATATAATAATCACCAAAGTTACATCTGTTGCCCATACTCTTAAGAGAATTGTGCCCTCAGGGAACTTCGACCTATGTATGCACTAACAAATACACACTTTACACGCATGCACACACCCCGAGCGCACGCACGCGTTCCTTTGTTGCATATTTATTTTCTTTAAATGAATTTTTAATGTACTAATATTCAGAACTTGAAATATATAAAATAATAATGTGTAATTAAATATAATTTTGAATAGTAATTGCAAATGTATTTAATAATAAGAAAAAAATAACATATACTAGAATTCTAAATTTTTAATTATTTCCTTATAAAACCAGGGTCATTGTAATGATGGCATAGATATCTATAACACAGGCTTTACAAGCCTAGCGTAGATATCTAAGGCTAACCAATTCAATCAACGCATACATAGATATCTATAACACAGGCTTTACAAGCCTAGCGTAGATATCCAAGGCTAACCAATTCAATCAACGCATACATAGATATCTATAACACAGGCTTTACAAGCCTAGCGTAGATATCCAAGGCTAACCAATTCAATCAACGTATACATAGATATCTATAACACAGGCTTTACAAGCCTAGCGTAGATATCCCAGGCTAACCAATTCAATCAACGCATACATAGATATCTATAACACAGGCTTTACAAGCCTAGCGTAGATATCCAAGGCTAACCAATTCAATCAACGTATACATAGATATCTATAACACAGGCTTTACAAGCCTAGCGTAGATATCCCAGGCTAACCAATTCAATCAACGCATACATAGATATCTATAACACAGGCTTTACAAGCCTAGCGTAGATATCTAAGGCTAACCAATTCAATCAACGCATACATAGATATCTATAACACAGGCTTTACAAGCCTAGCGTAGATATCTAAGGCTAACCAATTCAATCAACGCATACATAGATATCTATAACACAGGCTTTACAAGCCTAGCGTAGATATCTAAGGCTAACCAATTCAATCAACGCATACATAGATATCTATAACACAGGCTTTACAAGCCTAGCGTAGATATCTAAGGCTAACCAATTCAATCAACGCATACATAGATATCTATAACACAGGCTTTACAAGCCTAGCGTAGATATCTAAGGCTAACCAATTCAATCAACGCATACATAGATATCTATAACACAGGCTTTACAAGCCTAGCGTAGATATCTAAGGCTAACCAATTCAATCAACGCATACATAGATATCTATAACACAGGCTTTACAAGCCTAGCGTAGATATCTAAGGCTAACCAATTCAATCAACGCATACATAGATTTGAATGACCTAACTATAAGTTAAATTTAGAAAATTGATTGTTTTTGGAATTGTTTTGTCTGTGCATGCCATGCAATAAATTAAATTTCATTTCATTTTAAGCAGAGCCCGAGTTATAGGTACTAGATTAGATAACTGATATACTTAATACAATACATTACATCATCATCATATCAGCCCATACACGTCCACTGCTGGACATAAGCCATTACACACAGAAAACACCCGGAATAAATATGTGTAGATCATACAAACATTTTCGAGGCGGGAATAGAACGCGCAACCTCGCTGCGCCTCAGAGGTCGCCAGATCTTCTCTCTGGTTTAGTCGACCCGGGCATAAAGGGAAAAACTTTATTAGAAAAAGACTTTCCCGCCCGGGGATCTTTATTAGATAGGGCACAATATTTTTTCACTTCAAGCATTGATAAGATTAATAAAAACCCTTTAAAACAAAACTTGTACATGAATTGGCAGATTCAATCCACGAATTATGTGCCAAAGAATACAATTAAACAATGAGCTATTCGTATGGCAGCCAGGCAAATAAACATAAAAACGAAAGCTCAAACAGAAAGCAAAAGCTTTCGACGCACGCGCACGCTATACTCTACTCAGTACAGTTTTTGCTTGTTCACATAATATAAGTCTAGCGGTAAACAGAATCCATTATGATGAATCTTCCGCGTCAATCAAACTTTCGATTTCGTCTCAATGCCCATTCATATAATCTTGGCTCAAGCTTAGACGCGAGATTTACTAGCGTAAATTTTATAGACTCGTCAAGTAGGTACTCTGCATTGTAAAGAAAATTAAATTCCATGAAGTTATGGGTTTACTTTGAAGTAAACAGAGAATTTACCAAATGTCTTTAAGAAATTGTGTTTATTTACTTGGCATTAGAAGAGCTTTGATCGTTTATCGTAATGGAATGAATATCACTACATATTATAAAACAAAGTCGCCCGCCGCGTCTGTCTGTCTGTCTGTTCGCGATGAACTCAAAAACTACTGAACAGATTTCCATTCGGTTTTCACCAATCGATAAAGTTATTCATGAGGAAGGTTTAAATATATAATTTGTCAAGGTTTTGTGTAATTTGGTTGAAATATATATATATATATATATATACGATAAATAGTTGCAAGTGTCGGAAAAAGTCCTGGGAGATTCATCTAAAACGCTGTCTAATTCCTTTTGAGTTTATATGGTCTATTACCCTTGCGAAGCTACGGCAGGTTGCTAATATTTGATAAAATGATAATTTCACGTCAAGACATGCATAGCTCAATGAGCATCGACGCACACTGAGTTATTTGCATATTGTCAGTGCAACGGCCTAGGTGGGCGGGACAGGTCTGCAAACTGGCCTAGTAAGGATACAGTGAGCGATATAACATTTAGGACATGTGGGATTGTGGGCTTCTGGGCTCGGCAGTATGTCGCATTGTTGCTTAATCTTTGCGCAGAGAATGTGCGAGTTTGAGCCGAAGCGAATGGACGTAATTATGCTGATAAATAGCTAGTAGTAACTTTTAATTGTTACATTGAAAATGTTGTAAGGTACAGGTATGCACACATTTTCATTAGAAAAATGAAGTCAGTGATGAAGGTAATATGTGAAGAAGGAAACATACTAAGATACGGAATGTTCATTATGCACAAACTATTCAAATACTTAGTTAATATAGAAAGGAATTGACATGAAGGTTGCATGGAATGATTTAGAATACCTTAGAATTAATCGAGAAAATCAAACGTTTCAAGAGACAAGTAATGGCTAGAAAGTAAACTTTACATAGCAAAGTTATTACAGAATTAATCAAGTATTTAGCAGAGAAAACTGCAAAATACCAACCCGGTGATTAACAAACATTGTTATTTAATTATTATCATAATGTAATTTAATTGAGCTTGAGATTTATTGAGCTTTCATGAAATCTTGCGCAAATATCCAAGTAATTATTGCTCTTAGTTGAAGAAATGTAACAGTACTAACATATTTTGAAATAATGGTTTTAGAGAATGTGCCCGGTGAAAAGTTAATCAGAAAGCTCATTTTATCTTATAGTGGCATTTTTAGATAATTGCATTGCACTGATAATGTATATGTGATTTTAAAGGTGTTAGGTAACGTAAACGAGATGCTATGTACATAATATATTTACAATAGCACATTGATCTTAGAAGCTTCATCATCATCATCATATCAGCCCATACACGTCCACTGCTGGACATAGGCCTGCCCCATACGACGCTACAAATAGCTGCCCTGAACCGCCTCCATCCATCGACTCCCTGCGTTATCTTAGAAGCTTAAAGAGAAATTAATACATAATTATTTAACATGTGATTTCACTTGTTAAATAGAGAGAGTCGTATAACAAAATACCTAAATACTAATAATAAATACCTAAACAATATAAATGGGACACTATTTAAAAAAGTTACCAATACCTAATCTAATTTTAAGAATTACGATCACATAACAAGTGAACATTAAATAACAACGAAAATTACAATCAAATAATATAAACAAATTAGAACTAGTTAACAAGTTACCAATGTTTCTAATTTTGGTCCAGCAGCAAGATAAGGGTTTTAATCAAAGAGATATGATCTGACAAAAACAAGCAATATATCCCTAAAAGGTCATGATAGATTGAAATCTAGTGGAAACAGAATAGCTAATAGGAATTTAGCTAAATTATGAATATTGCAAGCAAGTCCACAAATTCCTGCGTTACACCCTTTGCACAATCAGATTTCTATTTGTATGCCGAATAAGGGAATTCCGTTACTCAATACGACACCTAAAATTATTGGAAATTGCTAGAGTTGTAGCGACTTATCAGACTTAGCACCACAAGTTGTGTTGAATATCCCAGATTGAAACAACTGAGCTGAGACAAATACAACGATAGTGGTAGAGCTTTACGACGTTATAAAGTTGATAAGTAATTCAGTCCAGTCGTAAATCTATAGGGGAGAGAGATCTAACATGGAATCAACCATCATCACTGTGCAAGTCAAATCCGGCAGCTGCTCAATCGATCATGATCAACTGTTTCCTAGAATGATAATGTGGAAGCCGTGCAAGTGAAACTGCTTCTAAATGAATTATTATAACGAGATGATGGTATGGGCTGCGCTTGCGCCTACTTGGTCGTAGATTACTAACGATAGAGGTCGACGGTGCAATATTATAGAGATTAGTTATGTGATCTGATATAAACTCGATATTGCAGCAGGATTTTCATGTTCCCTCGCACTTTGTTAGTCGATTAAGATATCAATGAAAACTGAAGGTATATTAAAATCAAATCCTGTGTGGTTATAGTTTGTTAAATCTTAATTTATTTTGTAGTATGTCTAGCTGAGACCAAAGCTCATTTCCATCATGTTGCCTGAAGCTTTCTACGGCTTTCCACAAAGTCCTGCATTTGGCACGGCCAGTGAATCAAGATCAACTCCCACGCATACACAATCACGGGAGTGGGCGCAATAATGAACAGTCAGTAGGTTTAGTTGCAATCACATACCGAAGGTTGCTCTACTGTAGGCTAAAGTAGTCAAAGTTTCTGAGTCTGTATCATCATGTTTATGATGTATGAAATCAATTGAATGTAAGTGTTGTGAGAAAGATCGTGAGATTGAAAGGGAATAGAGGCAATAAGTAATCGTAAAGAATAGAAGCACAGCTACTCAAAAGAAGAAACAGCATGAATCAGGCTTTGAAACAATATCATCAAAAATTTATAAATGACAAGAACGACAGTCAGTGGTAGAGAAGAAGTTAGACGAGAAGCTTCATAAAATCGATCGACAAAGTTGAGTCTCGTACAAACAATATTTGCTAAATTGTGAGACTATACTCGTAAAATGAAATGAAATGATTACTTTAATCGGTACTAAGGATTACAATCGAATAAGGTGTATTGATAGTATCTACGACTGGTCAATACTGCATTGTATTGGATTAGAAATGACATGAATACCCGATATCAGGTATTCAGCGGCTATTGTCTGCTGTCGCAATATCGAGAAGTGGAGTTAAGGCGGCTCACAGCACAGTTTAATTAACAATTAATCACAGAATGATAAATTAGATTTGTTAATAGTATTTATAGATGACTAATTGGTATGCTGATGGTGGGTGGAGTGGAACAGAAGGACACTGAACGGTTAGTTGTAGAGTTCAATTCAAATGGGCGTTAAGAAATCTAAATTTGGTTTAAACTGAGCTCCATGTAAATGATGACCTGATGACTCACGGATCCGAGACGTGGTCACTATAGGCCTTGTGCCTAAGCTCAAAGTCACCCAGCGAGCTATGGAGAGAGCTATGCTCGGAGTTTCTCTACACGATAGGGTCCGGAATAAAGAAATTCGTAGAAGAACCAAAGTTACCGACACAGCTCTCAGAATCAGCAGGCTGAAGTGGCGATGGACAGGCCATATAGCTCGTACAACCGATAACCGTTGGGGAGTAAAGGTTCTCGAGTGAGAATGAAAAATTAATGATGAATGAGCTCCATGTCAATATTTGATTTTTGCGTTCTATATTTATGGGTTATTTGAACTCAAATGGTCTCATCTCAACCATATCGATAAAAAAAGCCTGATTTTGTGTAAAATGAAATAATTTTTTATACCTACAAAATCTGACAAATCTAAACGATATTATAGTTAGTCTTCTAATACTAGCACAGTAGTTATTACTGCTAATTATTTCACCAAGATCAGGACACGAAACTGTGCCACATAAATATAAGCAACCTAAATGATACATCTCACCAGTTCCTAGAGCAAGCTGTAAAATTTTGACGATGGCCGAACTAGATCAAATAAACAAGAATACCTTTAAAATTTTAGTACTAATCAGTAATAAAATTTTAACAGATAATTTGGCGTATTATAAAAAACTTTAACAGACTTTATTATTTAACTGAATTCCTGAATAATGAAAATGGGTTTGGAAGTAGTTTTACACCTGGAACACTTCGATAGTGCGATCAAATTTTTCAAGTGGCAACATCTAGTTGAAATTCGAGTCTAATTTAGTTTGATGTGATGAGTGAAGGATGACACATGGATGGGACGACGAATGAAAGGAGGACTACATTGACACACGAAATATGAAGTTATGACGTATCGCACGAAACGAACACGGAACAACCTTACTGCTGAACGTGCAAAAGTGCGTTGCTTCGGACGCGTCACGTTTTGTTTCGGATGTCTAACAAATAAATGTCAATCATTTTCATAGACAGGTCATCGAAAGATCGGATGGGTCATACTGTATGTGTTTTTTTTATATGCGTGTTACGCGATTATTCCGGCAATTATGGATCGATTTTGAAAATTGTTTAATTATTGTATAGAAAATGATCCCGAGGTAGTCCCATGCAAATTTTATCCCCAGGGATTTATTTATTTATTTATTTATAGAACACAAACATCATACATATTGTAACTATTCATATTCAGTATTCATACATATATCACATATGACAATTTTTTGCGTACATAACATTTTCCATAGGGTGCGCGCGCAGTGAAACAAAAATTAAAAAACTTAAATATAGAGAAAGGAATATAAAAAAGTAGGTGAATTAAGAATAAAATTATTGCGGGATCAGTATTTCTCCCGCAAACCTTAAAAACAGTGCATGTAAAATTAAGGGGTTCGAAGTCGTTTATTAGGTTATTGAAAACAATCAAATTATCACAATAACTGGTAACAAATAGTTTCCAATAAAACAAGAGGTCTACTTAGAAAAACAAATTACAAGTAGACGGATGGCGGATCGCGAAAATTTACGCGATCGGTCCATAAAAGGCGGCTTTAAATGGCAACACAGTTCAAGGTTTCATACTGACACTGGACTGAACTATAAGTACATGATTACAGGGTTCCATTTTTTTTGCAATATATCGAAAGAAATTCACGGCGAGCTATGTATGTATATGTACAATTTCGAAACTTATCGAATCGATTCATATCGAATATGTCTGCAGCCATAAAACTGAAAGTAAACTTTTATATCATCTGCACACATCCGTCCACAACTGACCCTAACTGCTACACTAAAATACTAAATAGAAAATAATGCCTCTTGATTATTCCATTCTAATATTTTTAAGTTGGAGTAAAGAATTGGAAAATAAGACTGAATTCAAGCTACAGTACGTTATATACCCATGTCTTCTCCATGAGTCATATAGATAGGAAAGGTACACCACAACGGTCACGTAGACTCCACATAATATTGCTGACCCCAAATTCTTAGAAGCAACGTATAAAATATCACACATAATGGTCTGGGATTTCGTTTAAGATGTAGGAGACCCTAGGTAGGTATATTTCAGAAACTGCCATAGACATTTTATCTTACACGTTCTATGGCGATTCAAAAATAAATTGTGTTAGGAAATAAGAAGTATCGGTCGGTATTTTGGTATTAGCCTTATAATATTTTTAAACGACAATGTGTACTCATTAAGGAAAGAGTTATGTCATACAACACAAGGCATTAACTAATTAATGATCGTAAAATTGTATCATGAAATGGTAAAAATTTAATGGATTACCTACTTAATTATCTCTATCTCTCTCTCTACTTATTTAAACAGAAAAGAGTAATGGTAACACGAAATTAGCATAATGATTATTGCTAATGATGATGATATAAATTATTATGTAAGGTAATTTGTGGTTATTTATTCCAGCTTAGTCTATGGACTGGACACGGATTTAAAAGCGCAATTATGTATCAATAATTTAAAAATATTAATAGTCAATGAAGTGAAAGATCCTTCAAAACACTCGTGTACCTATCGCGTCGACTAGCACTTACAAAAATATTAGCAAACTTACACATAAATCAAATAAACCGTTTGACTTGGATTTGAATAAAATTCAGGGACTTGGAAACTTTTTGTAACTAAAGAAATAAAGCATAGGTAGAAGATAGATAGACGAACATAGATAGGTAGAAATAAAGCATAGGTTAGATTAGAGAGTTCAGCTATTTAGTTTTTGATAATTTTAACAAGAGACAGCGATACTGCTGTATAATTTGATGAAAAACAAGTCCCGCATTAGGCAGAGCAGACACCCACCGATCTATGTAAAACGTGCAAGCACTGCCCCAGCTTTTCATTTTCTAAGTGAAAATACTGATTTACAACCCGTCGGATGCCACGTCAATTAGGGTTTAATAAGCCGTCATACGGTTTAGGAAACTGCCAAGAAGTCTGCCAATGTCGGAGATGGATTGACAAATGCTGGCCACAATTATACAGGCAATTTGTCGGAACTGGTCCAGGAGATATTTGAGAGTTTTTCTTTATAATGGAAATTTCAAGGTACATGGTGACGTGTACGTGAGAGGGGATAAGCTTATCATATGAGAAGCAGTTGATGGTAAATGAAAAAATCAAAATAAAGATAATTCATAAAGTAAAGAACGGAAGTCTATGACCCAAAATTCCACCTAACGCAATATGAGAAATCGCAGAAAGACAGTGAATAAATAATGGCAATTGTATTTTACTGGTCAGGATCAGGACATGATCTCAACTAGTAAGGTAAGGCCCCAAATATAATTAAAGATAGTGAAGAAATTATACTCATAGTTCAATAAAAATACGTAGGACTCAAAACATATTCAGAGAAAAGGGGTTGGAAAGTAAACAATTTTTATACATTTGCTTCCATAACTCAAGATGTCTGTATGAAGGATGGGGCGTTTGTACCGCAGTTACGAAACGAAATCCAACTTATATTTCTTGGAAAAATATTGTACATTCTGTCGCGCGTGATGCGCCGTATGCTTGGCTTTGAATCTTTACTTAGGAAATACATATTTTACAAGCTTTTTTCTGATTTTGTATACATGTAAATTTTGCTATATGTCAGGCAGGTCAGCAGGTCGTTTCAGATGTATTCGTTCGTGATTGTACCAAGCGCAAAGTTGTCTGGTAGAGATCGCTCGTGAGCAATAAGACCGCCAATTGTCACATTTCTTTTTTGTATCAAATTGTTTGTAAACTGTTGTTATGTGTGCAATAAAGCACTCATACTATTTATTGATTAATTTTCTTTACCGCCTATTGGTTAATTTTCTTTTAAATCAAAAATAAATTGTTCAAATAAGCAGCGATATTGGTTATCAAAGCAGCCTATGAAAATGGAAAATGGCCCTGTGAAAATAGTATCTGAGTGGACCATGGACCAGCTCGGACCGTAAGAGCCTGTGTTCAGACACGTTTTTTTGCTTTATATCTACGGTTAATTCTTCGTACGTAGGCACAGTCGCCAGTGTTGTATGGATCGCCGTAAAAACGAAAAAAAAAAGTGATTTTACCAGCCTTTAATCAATAGTATTAATGATTGTGAGTCGGAACAATAGTGGTAGTATAAATAGGCATTAAATAATAGGCGGTAACTGTTAAAAAGATTCCAGCGTCAAAAAATTTACATAATATTGGCTAAGCACTATGCTTATGATGTCCGGTACACTTCATACAGAATATTCAGTAAGTAGTAGTAAGTATTTGTAGATACTTCAAGAAGTATTTGGGTTTTTGGTAGAGTACATTATGCAATATCATAAACATAAACGTTATGTGCAATTAAAATACGATAAGTGTATATTATTATAGTACAAACGGGTGCATGAGTCAAAAAATGTATCGAAAAATTGATTGTTTGATTTCATAAACCGAAACAATGATGTGGCAAATGTAGTTTCAAAGTATAAACAATTTCATTTTATGCATGTCTGGGTGTTTTATTAAATACTAGCTGACCAGACAGACGTTGTCCTGTCATTCAATTCAAACTTTAAATTTATTTCAAACGTGTTTACCAAAGAGTACATAACCCTGGGACTAAAGTTACATGGTAGTCATTAAGTTTTCTTAAATTTCTGCGCATATTTCTTAAGTTTTTCAATGTAAGAACCTTCTACGAATTATAGAAATCATTAAAAAATATATGAATGGAATCGGTAAAGCCGTTCTAAAGTTATAGCCGGACCAGGAGAAATAGGGGTTCATTTATATAAGTATATTTTATATATTAGAGGTGTAAGTATATCAAATCAATCATTTAGAACGCATAACTAATACAAGTTCTGCTAGATCATGCTATGTGAATTATAGATGATTAGTCCAGGATATATAAAACTTTTTAAAAAACTATAAATTTCGAAGGACCTTACTAAATGATTAATTACTTATAAATTGATACGGAAATATGAAGGAAATAATGAATGTAGAGCATTACAATTTGTTCAACACGAATGGGAAGGTTAACTTTAAGCTAAAATATGTATATGCCGGTTGGAAATAGATTCATAGATTAACTTATACAGTCATGCACAATGTACTCTACATATTCAAATAAATATGATGAAATCAAATCTCATGCATGACCATTTGTTAAACAGAACTATGCTAATATATGTATTTGACGGATATTCGCAATAACAAATTTGTTTGTTATGTCCACTCGTTTCCATTTGAAAATTTGCTAATGTAATTGAGTTATTTAGAGTAGATACGCAATTTCCTTAAAGTTAATAAACACTGAATAATAAAGCCATGTAGAATTTCAAGACAAAGATTGATGTTTTGCAAACACACGCAAAGGATTTTCCCAGAAAACTGGGAAAACTCACGGTTTGTAAATTTTCCACAATCCAATCAACGAAACCAAAAACAATTTAGAAATTGCTATTCCTTTATGCACATATCCCGATCTTGAAAATTTAACTCTATAAAATTTACGATCGCGTAATATATTCTGTGAATAGGAGACACGCACGTCTTTCTCTCGCGAAGTCACGCGCCGTACTGAATTATTGAAGCTTGAAGCAAGTACAGTACAGACTCGGCGGCTGAGAGCGAAATTACTTTCTGAACCTCACATAAAACTCAGCTTTGCTACACAGCAATTACAGTCGTCCTTCCAGTGGCTAGGTCGCATTTTTTCTAAGAATCTTGCGAACAGGTTATACACTAGAAATTCGCTGTCTGCCAGGAACTTGACGCGTAGGTCTTTAACATTTGACCGATAGTAATGTATGATAGCTTCATCACGGATCGCGTCCATTGAGTAACGAGCTGAGGGTCGCTAGATCATTTATAAGGATTCCAAATCCACTCAAGTTAATGGAACGGTTGTTAGATTTATTCGCAAGTGAAATCTACGCGTTTCACTTTAAAATAGGAAATGGGCGATATCTTGCAAAACGATAAATGGTCCTGTCACAAACATGTGATATGCATATAAATAGAAGAGCGGACTAAAGGCGAGGAATACTCCGCAAATAGGGTACTTTCGGTAGACGTAGATGCTACACATAGTTAATGGCGAAACTATGTAACGGATCAGCAGGCGCGCGCGATGACCGCGGTCAGACTCGGCAGGCATACGATACACGCTGTGAATAACGCAGGCGATAATCGTGAATTCGTGATAATAATTTAAGCGACTGAAAATAATATTTACATTGTATATTTGGCCAATGATTGCGATTCTTGGAAAAGTTTGGCGAAGACCTTTGCTCAGCAGAGGGACAATATAATTCTAATTCTAAGTGGTGGAACTGAGATCTGCACTGACATCTCGCATGGGAGTGTATTGTGCATTGAGTGGGACAATATACATAGGTGAAGAAAAAAAAATGATAATGTCTGTTTTAATTGTACACTCTCACGCTGCTCACATCTTTGTGTACAATAGTTTTGTAATTGTAATTCTATGTCTAAACAACGTTTATAAGCAATAACAAACAGAACCCTCGCTAAACTATAATAATTTCAAAAATTAGATTTCATGTTTCCTTAATTACGCCTTAATGAACGTAATTTACATAGCCGAGATAGCTTATCAATTTACAAGGATTCAAAGCCAGATATTTCAATATACATGCGAACTACATGCATATTTGTTTTACAGATTATATCGGGTATTTATCGCGGATATTTAAATAACTTTTTATAAAATAATCATACTATGTTAGCAAATCGTGAAAGTTATTTTTTAATTGAATTATGGTTTTGACAGACCTGATAAAATTAATATTATAAATACGAATATTAAAGTGTTTATTCCTCACTTGAAATATTTAATGGATCTGGAAGAAGCCGATGAAGGTGTTCTACACTGAAAAGACAAATTTAATTTTCGTGCAAAATCAACTCTTATGTCACTGCATGGGCAATAGGTGAACGCTTGCTTAAGACTTATATGTAGTCGGGTTTTAGTTTTGAACTATATATTTTTTACCATACATATATCGATACAATATATGTATATCGATACATTTTTTCATTTGCCCATCCCTAGATGACCCGTTGCCATGGTAACAAATAAACAAGAGGTCTCCATGGCAACGGGTGTGTCATCCTTCACTCATCACATCAAACTAAATTAGACTCGAACTGTAACTAGATGTCGTCTCTTGCAAAATTTTATCGCGCTATCGAAGTGTTCCAGGTGTAATTTAGACCCAGCTATCTCTTAAGACCCTCAGTTTTTCGGACACCATATAGGCTATAACCATCGGGGTAATGAGACGAATCAATCGATACCTCACTTGTTGAAATCGAAGTAGTAGTTTCAGCGCTACGTGGGAACAAAGAAATCGGCTACATACATACATAGGGTGCTAAAATCATAACCCTCCGGTAGTCGGGTAAAAACGAAATCGAAGTTTCTTATTCGTTTTCCTTCATTAGCTTTTGAACAAATATTTACAGATCATACAAAAAGTACCAAGGCGGGAATCGAACCTGCAACATTCTACGTTGCAGATGGACCTTCGTCAAACCATCGGTCGTGATATTAAGACGTCAAAATCGTAAGACGCCAGTCGTCTAGTTTGTTGAGAGTCCTTGACTAGACCAAATTACACAGGAGACAAAAATTGCACGATGACATATATATTATCTATCTTTTAAGGATACCTTATTATTCCCGTTCTATCATAATAATATGCTCTACAACCCGTGCGAAGCCTGGGCGGGTTGCTAGTTTTGTATAAAAACATAGAGTTCCCGGAATCGACGATATTGTGAACATTTGCCCTTGCATGTAAATCATCCTCACATCCAATCACGAGAGTCACGCCAAGCTTCCTTGGGAGTGCTTGAACTGTAACCCCGTGTTGTGTAACAATGGGAAGCAGCAGATTTATCACCATCATACCCGAGAAATTACTATCTAGTGCTCAAGATGATCCTAGTGTGTTTCATAAGATAATGCATTATTGGCTTCCTGTGAAAGTCGCATGCATGGTGGCCTTTTACTTTTCCAACGTGTTTTAAATTTTGTCTCACCCGCTTATGGAATACTTGCTGCTGCCCGCGCTCTTGCTTGCATTTTATCGGGAAAATAGCCTGTAATATTTCAGGTCCCAAACTATACCCATACCAAATTTCAGCCTAATCGGTTCAGTAGTTTTTGCGTGAAAGAGTAACTAATCCATCCATATAAACTTTGACATTTATAATATCAGTAGGAATCATGAAATCTGACTCGTTCGACCATACAAAATACCAAATCAAATAACCTTAAGTTTTGTTTATCTGTCTATTATTTTTATTAATTAAATCTATGATATTATTATTCAGCACAAAATTATAATAATTTTGCACGCCCTGCCGAGGCAGAATGTATTGGAGCTATTATTTTGTTACCTATACCGACATTCCCGCAAATAAATGATTTATAATAAAAAAGAAAGTTGTATTAATTTTATTGTTTCTAGTTGTTCCTAAATTCTGAGTTGCGATTTTCCAAAGACATCAAATTACCTACTCTGTTTGAAAAACATCTCTGATTTTAATCTATACCTAACCTCTAGTCTCATTTACAAATGCTAAACATATCGGCTATATATAAAGCTCAACAAAGTTATTTCAGTGGGCACTTTACCAATGTCATACATATTTCTCCGCTGTGTTTTCATGTCAGTTTCGCTTGAATAGAGTTAGGTATACAAAATACAAAATCATTTATTTCACATTATAATATACAAAACAAGTCTAATGAAACCCTGGTTTCTGTTTTAGTTTAGTTTCAACTGTATTACAGATAACCAGTCTTCCCTCCTATACATGTTTTCTAGATTAAATTATGAATAAGGTATTTGTATTAAAAACGTTTAAAATAACTACCCAATCGTCAGTGTTGCTATGCTCACTTTGTTGTTGAAATAGATTGATTTACACTATTGTTCAGAACTACCAATTGTTTAAACAACACCAACATTCAACGTCACAGTTTAAATAACATAAAAAGTGTCCTTGTTTCAAATATGGCAATAATGTCAAATGTTAAGAAATAGCGCATTATTTCCTCAGATAAGTACATATGTTGTTGTGATCTAAGGCCCTTACTTGTAAAAAAAATATAGTTAAAAACTAAAACCCGACTACATAAAAGTCTTTAACAAGTTTTCACCTATTGTCCATAGCATTTTATTTTGATACTTAGGTAGTCGGAGGCACCCACCCCATATACCTAGGGTAAAATTAGTAACAAAGGCCATCGGCTACATACATACATACAGGCAAATGTTCACAATATCGTCGATTCCGGGAACTCTATATTTTTATACAAAACTAGCAACCCGCCCCGGCTTCGCACGGGTTGTAGAGCATATTATTATGATAGAACGGGAATAATAAGGTATCCTTAAAAGATAGATAATATATACATATGTCATCGTGCAATTTTTGTCTCCTGTGTAATTTGGTCTAGTCAAGGACTCTCAACAAACTAGACTGGCGTTTTACGATTTTGACGTCTTAATATCACGACCTATGATTTGACGAAGGTCCATCTGCAACGTAGAATGTTGCAGGTTCGATTCCCGCCTTGGTACTTTTTGTATGATCTGTAAATATTTGTTCCGGGTATTTTCTATGTATAATAAAAATATGTATTTTTTTATGTAATATATTATGTTTATCAGTCATACATATATGTAGTACCCATAACACAATCACTGGGGATGTTGTGTGGATTGTTCAATATTATTTATTTAAATACGCAATTAAAATTAATTATAGATATTACTAGCTGACCCGCCAAACGTTGTTTTGCCTTCAACCCTTATCACTTAGGGGTATGGAAAATAGATAGTAGCCGATTCTCAGACCTACTGAATACGTATATAAAATTTGGTAAAAATCGGCCGTTTCGGAGGAGTACGGTAATTAACATTGTGACATGGAAATTTTATATATAAGATAGTCGTATGGGTGAGGCCTATGTCCAGCAGTGGACGTGTATGGGCTGATATGATGAAGTATTATAGACATAGACTAAGTAGAACGTTTGCAGATATAACTATTACGACACAGAAGAATAAGACTGGGACACAGTTTTATCATCCTAGAATACAAAAGGCATCATGTGCAACTTGCTTTGCTTCTGTATAAGGATCTAAACTGAAAATTGAATAATGAACCGTGTTTGCCTTTCAATAATGTTGTCTGGTATCTTTAAAAGGCATGTATGAAGGCATTTTGATAAAGTTAATTACAGTAGAGGGATTTACGTAAGGGACGCGGTCACCGCTTGACCGGTGCAACTGCTACTAGAACCTATAGATAACATTGTTAGTCTATGATACGTCACCGTCTAAACGTATACAATAGTTACGTGTCCATCCAAAAGTTACCTGGAAGAAATAGCTCTTAGCGATAAGGCCGCCGATTGTGCAACTGTTTCTGTGTTTGGGTTTTCTTGTATCTTGGTGTGTAATAATAATAAACATTATTTGTATAGTATTGTATGTTTGATTTGATCAGGAATAAAAAAACATATTATGTATTACAAGCTGCTGCCCACGCCTTCGCCCGCGTTTTATCGGGATAAATATGTTATTCCAGGTCCCAAACTATACCCATACCAAATTTCTTTTTGTATGGATGCCTAATCGGTTCAGTAGTTATTGCGTGAAAGAATAACAAATAAGCATACATCCATCCGCGCAAACTTTCACATTTATAATATTTAGTATTATATTATAAACGCCACAAACTTCCTGCCTGACAGACGAAAAGAGAGACTTTTTAGAGACTTTTGAGAGAGGCTTTAAAACTACAACGGACTTCCAATCCTATAATTTTAGGTTTTTAACGTCTATTTTTAATTTTAAGAATGTCTGTTTTTAAGTTTTGTGGGATAAAAACTAATCCCGGGAATAATTTTTTTATTTGACACTCTGGGATCATTCTCTACACACAATAGCGAAAGAATTTTCAAGAGGCGGAGGAATCGATGGATATAAATAAAAAAACATACATTCAATCGAACATAAAACCTCCTCCTTTTTTCGAAGTTGGTTAAAAAGACTCTTACCCCCTTATTCATAACGGTCTGCTAACTTAAAACAGCTGCTAAGCAGTGTTATTTCTCACTCTGACTTATGTCAATAGAAGAAGACAGAGTGAGGATTAGCAATGCTCTAAGTTAGCAGACTATTATGAATTTGATTCTAACCCCGAATCAAATAGTTCCTGCGTAACAGTTTTTTTATTATCACTAAGGTATTACGTAGATAATACCTGATTTATCATTAATCACGAGGATTTTAGTAGCATTTATTAAATAAATCGAAAGAATGCAATTGATAAGATATGATATAACACAAAATAGCTTTATCACAATTTAATATTTTTCTAGAATAATTTGTTTTGTAGATATATATATGTATATCCTTAATACCTACAGTGGATGTTGAGGCTACTTGTGTAAAGAACGTTAATTTTTAGGAAGACGACGTAGAAGAAAAATAGTCAATTTTTTAGCATGGTTGTTTAATAAACACCATGTTAAAACACAGCACATATAATAATGTTTCAATTTTCTTGAAAATTATTGTACACAGTAACACATTACATCAACTTATCTAATAATAAATAGGCGAGCTTAACCCTCAAAGAGTTTTCGTCCAGCAAACCTTAAAGCTATAGGAGATACGAAGAAACAGGTAGAGGAACTGTACAAAAAAAAATCTAACAAGAGATAATCTGAATAAATAAACTAGCTTAGCTATATACAGTATAAATACATATATGATTCTAATAAACATACATAAATTAAAAGAATAATGACTAAATAAACGTAATAAATACCTAAATTTCAATATGTACCTAAAATTTTTTTATGTTCTACTGTGACATGTCTTTGGAAGGTTCCAGCCATGCGAAGAGTCTGGTTTCCGCGCGTCCCAGGCTATCTGGGTTAGATGCAATTTGTCGGCTCTTTGAACAACCAAGCTGTCCACTTCTGTTTCAAACCTTTGAAGTCTAGTGCCGTGTCTATGTATATTATACACTCGAGTTTTTAAATTCTTTTTTTTACACACATTAATATACATAAAATATAGAATACATCATCATCATCATCATCAGCCCATACACGTCCACTGCTGGACATAGGCCTCCCCCGTACGACGCCACAAATAGCGGTCCCGAGCCGCCTCCATCCATCGACTCCCTGCGACCGCTACGATGTCATCGGTCCATCGAGTGGATGGTCTCCCATGTAGGGGGGGATTTGCCATAATCACCACTCTTGGCAGGCGGATTGGTGATCGCAGTGTTGGTGTTTAAAAATACTCATAAGGAAGCTGCTGCCCTTCCTCTGGTAGGTTCCCTTAGTCGGCTCTTACGAAATCCACGGGTTGAGTTGGAGGGGTCGATATTCGTACGCTGCGGCCCCACGGCCCATAGAATACATAAAAGTTAACAAATAATAGATATGTACAAAGGCGAGCTTAACCTTAAAAGAGTTTTCTTATAGCAAACCAACGGATATAAGGAGAATTTATGAAACGAGTGTGGATAGATAATGTGTACTACATATACTGATACATACATGTACAAGACAGAGGAAAACCATACAGAAAATTATCTATATAATATATAAAATTGCACCCCTATTCTCCTGGTCCGTCTATAACTTGAGAGCGGCTTTACCGATTTCATTCAAATTTTTTTAAAATGTTTTCTACGTTTGTAAGTTTAAAAAAAGGAAATCGCGCAGAATCTTAGAAAATTAAAGAAAACTTAACAATTAGCCCCAGCTTTATAATACTCGCACGTTTGAAATAAATAAAGGTTTGAATTGAATGACAGGAGAACTTCTGTAAGGACAGCTAGTATTAAATAAAAAATAAGTTTTGCTCAAGATGTAAGGAAAAGACAGGTAAGATTTTAAAAAGAAACAGGATAACAGTTTTTTGTAGAAAAATAAGTAACCGCATTGTCACTGATGGTAGTTGTTATTCATTGTAAACAAGTTACTTTTAAAATGATTAAGGGGGCTCCGTGAAAAATTGACCAATAGTGTCCTCACCGTTTTAAAGATCTCTAATACTAATCTTATATAAGTAATGAATGAAACTAATCACAAAATATCACCAAATCACAATAAAAAAAAACAACATTTAAAAAATTTAATTTTACAATATTTTGTGTAGTTTTATAATAAATAACTGTAGAAAATATAAAAACGGAAGGCGGGGTTTTAACTCTGACAGAAAACAGAAAACAACGAATGATAAAAAATTAAAAATACTGCTTCGATTATATCTTTCCTTTAAAATATAAATATATTTGTAATTATTACAGATTCGTTACAATACCTAATAATAAAACCCTAAAAACTATTTCTAACTTATTGGTTTATTTTGATATGATATTGGTTATATTTTATGATTTGTTTCATTAAGTTATATTAGATTAGTTTTAGATGAAATATTTTAAACAGTTCGGACAGAATTGGGATTTTTTCCACGGAGCCCCCTTAACAGAAAATACCTAGTATCGATAAGATACATAATGTTGACGAAGAGCAATTCCCAGTGGCTATCTATCTTTTCATACATACAGAGCATAATGTGGATAAGAAGATTTTATTCGCTGATGACGTATCTCTCCTATTTACAAGTGACCCATCAATAGATTATGTACTTATAAATACGGTCTTTAGCAAATGCCTCTCGTGGCTTCATGACCATAACTTAGAAATAAATCTGCTCAAAACTAAATTAATCCAATTCCGAACATATCAAAGGACCCCTCTTGACCTTAAACTACTATCAAAACAACTTTCCATCGACGAAACAAATGACTTTAGCCTGCTAGGAATAACACTTGACACAAACCTAAGCTGGAAGGCCCATGTACAAAAAATCAAAACAAAACTTTCCCAATTCGTTTATGCGCTAAGTATATTAAAATCTAATACAAATTATGAAACCGCATTGTCCGCGTATTATGCCTATGCTTATAGTTGGTTCAATTATGCAATAATTATATGGGTCGACAGCGTTGAATTTGATCAAATATTTATCATGCAAAAGAAATGTGTCAGAATTCTCACGAATACCAAACAACGGGATAGCTGTAGACCGCATTTCATAAAAAATAAAATCCTGACGTTGCCCTCTATCTACATATTCTTCCACTAGTGGACAAAAAATTTAAGTGAAGAGAATATCAATAACACCTTATTTCTTATTTGATAATAATAACTATGTTTATAGTATACAATTTGACTTGTCTAAGTGCTTATTTTGTAAGCCTAAAGTAATAAAGTTATTGATTCTGATTCTATTGCAAGCCTCGTTATTTGTTAGGAAATATAAAAATCTCTTCCAAACAAAATATGATCTCAACAAAGAATAGGCGAAACAAAAATAAAATTGCAAAAATAAAATTTAAAATCTCCAAACCATAGATTATCTAAAATATATAATAAATTACCGGAATGCATAAAAAACGAGGAAAAAGAAACGCTATTTTGTAAAAAACTTAAATTATTTTTATTAGAAAAATGTTATTACTCCGTTGACCAATTTGCTTCTGACAAACTGACATGATTATTTTTATATTTACATGACATAATAATTCATTGACATTTTCATTTTTATATTTTATAACATTGCATGAATTTAGATTTTTTATTACATATGTTTATTGATTATTTATATGTTAATAATGTAATTAGACATGAACTCTTTTGCAGTGCCCTTACAGGGTGCATGTACCTATTGACATAAGCTACCTACTTAGATCTAAGCTGTATAAATGTACATGTAAGCAAAATAAATGAAATATGAAATATGACCCAACGAAAACAAATTAATTTCAGTAGATATAGAAGATAGAGAATAAAGGCTAATTTAATTTATTTTTATACATATAGAAGAAATTGAAAATCATTATTGGTGTAGTCAAATTTATTTTATATATAGATTTGCATGGCAGTTATTTGACATTTAAAGTTCAATCCGGTATTTAGTCCAGCCCAAGATATAATTAACCTCTGTTCAAAGTACATATATACATAGATAAGCGTAATGTTGTGTGATCAGTGTGATCACTATACGATATTGTCTTTGTAACGAAAACATAGTACATATGTACATACTACAGTGACAAGAATATACATTAGTATTGTCTATGTTTAATAGTTGTTAGATTATGGTTTATTTCATTATGTACATGGTTCTTGTTTACTGTATTATTGTTTTGGGTAAAATAAACGAATTTTATCGTATCTTTTATCTTAAAAACAATAATAAGGGCATGACTTTTCAGATTATCTTTACTGATTTCAAATAGTAGTTTCCGTTCTATTGAAGAAAAATAAATAATAATGAAAATATATAAATAAATAATGCTGGAGAATCCACATAGCAGCATCTAGCCCGAAGCTAAGCAGAGCTTGTGACTAGATGACTGATATGATAATACTTACAATATAAAACTCTTTATTGTACACGACAAAGACAAATAAAACACATAGACATTAACATAAACAAGTACAATGGGCGGCCTTATCACTTAAAAGCGATTTATTCCAGGCTTCTTCGTTATAAATAATACTTCTTCATTTGGATGCTACCACGCAGAAATCTACCAGTGTTGAAATAGGCTACTTACTCCCCGAAAAATCGTAAAAGTGAAATAACTTTTCACTATTACGATTACTTTCCTTACTTTGCAGGAACAAATAGGTACATGGGACTGGGCCCATTACACCTATATGTTCCTAGATTTCTCGCCCAGGTGAAAGGTATCAAGTGAGTATACGATCTTCGATCGGTTTCTATGGTCGTTAATGTCTTTGACCATTATGGGAACTCTGTTCGCATTGCCATCGCTATGTGGAGTGGTCACGATGGCACAGGTGCTGGTCGGTGTTTATTACCATTTAATAGTATGGTAAATTGTAATGAATAATGCAAGGGGACATTTTCAGGGGTAACCTTCTCTTTTGAACTGCTCAAGATGCGTGGCTGTGAAGAGAAGATTCGTGAACGTTTCGAGAACTTTCGATTATTTTGTTAAAGTAAATGCTGGCTTTTTCACACATCTTGTTATGGAATGGGAACTAGAAGACTGATATCAACAATAGCCTCTTTCATCTATGTTTAACATATTGTATCTACTTCACAAAAAATAAATATTTCTCTATACGAAAATAGCACTCATTATGGAAGATTAAATTCTGTGCCTCAGGCGGATGCTCACCTATCACAGATCAATGTTTTCGATAAAGCAAGTAAACAAATGCAGGGAAAGTTTGTAATCATGGCAAGGTGTATTGGATAGAAGATGGAATGCTTCCACGAGGCGCAGCACGGAGTCAAGTCACGTGTCGCGTGGATCTTGTTAGCTAACTGCGTTGTACGTTATAGAGCATCGTTTGTGAACATCCGTATTATCTGAAGATGCACCGATTAACATCATACATCCATAGAGATTAGAAATGCAAAAAAGTAAAGTAAGTATATCTATTTTTTGCGTTTTCAAGATTAAATGGTTGAATGTATCTATACACTATACCTCTCGGACAAGGATATAAGGTCAGATAATATATTGTATGTACGAAAGGGCACAAGTATCAAAAAATATAAAGAATACCACAGGAGTAGAGCGTTGGCAGCAGCTACGTTACATATGGAATTATGGGATAGATAAGATACACTATGTGAGACATCAGGCCCAGCTCAATCGCTTTGGGATCCTTCAGAAAATTGGTTTCGGAACAATATTTTCTTAGAAATTTCGCGAATTTCAAGAAAATTGCATAGTCGCTTCGTTATATTCCAGTGGGATAGACAGGCTACCTGCCAAATGGGAATATCAGTCACTAGTGAGCATTAAAGTCGACAAGAATTTCATTTATGTTTTTGTTTACATTGCGAAGTTTTGTAACTAACGGCGCCGTGTGCCAACTTTTATGCATCGCCAACTAGGTAACGCTTCGGTCGAGCGGTGATGGTTCTAATAATTGCCGACAACGACTGATTTGACTGGTTTGAACGAGAGGTCAATGCACTTGAGTTTATTTTAAAAGCGGAAGTCTGGAGTAATTCCAAACTAACTTAATTTGGATTGAGATATTGAACGTTGCGTCGTGTCAAGACGAGCTTGATTTCGTTCTCGGATAAACTTCTGAATAGCTGGTATCTCCGATTTGGTTCAAATTTGGTACAGACCTTTTCTTCAACGATACAAGCAACTGTGCCAAGGGATATTAGGAGCATCTCAATATTTTTGAAATTTGGCTCCGGCGTTGCATGAAGTGCAGCCTCTCCGCCATTGCGTAACAAGGGGCAGGCACCGCGCGAGCCGCAACGTCTGAGGAAAAAGGCTGCGGAGGCTGCACTTACTTCGCACCTCGGGTTTATTAAATACCACTCTAGGGGCGGGCGCCACGCTCAAGACCACGTGGAGTCGGGTAACTCTGTGTCGAATCCGTCACTCAAATTAAACCTAATCAACTCTTGTCGGGGTGCTCTGTATTGGGGTAGTTCTTTTTTTTTTTTAAATCTTTTATTATTTTTATACAGGGTTTTGATGATATGACACCCTTATGAATTAAGTGGGGTAGTTCTTAATAATTTTTTTGGCATGAAAAATAATTCGATTTCTCGAAAAAATTTTGATGCGCCAAAAATCTCTTGGCACACCTGCTTGTATTATTCGTCGAAGAGAAGGTCTGTACCAAATTTGAACCAAATCGGAGGTACCAGCTATTCGGAAGTGCAGCCTCGTTCTCTAAGTATAGGGATATTTATTTACTACTCCTACCTAAGACATGTGTCTTGTAGTACGCCAGCAAGTGGCTCTGACGGAAGACCAGCGTTGGTTGCTAGTTTGCTAGTCAACCAACACAT
The DNA here is from genome assembly GCA_947859395.1 of Eupithecia insigniata. Taxonomy (NCBI): domain Eukaryota; kingdom Metazoa; phylum Arthropoda; class Insecta; order Lepidoptera; family Geometridae; genus Eupithecia; species Eupithecia insigniata. The sequence goes on from OX401996.1 coordinate 1,750,776, forward strand.
GCTGAGGCAGAGCCATTTTGTTACTTGACTTACACTTCAAATATTATGTGTCATCTTAGTTAAGTTTATTATGTATTCGGTGTAAGTCTTATAACAAATAAAAATATATTCTATTCTATTCTATTCTACATTCGTAATTATCGCAGTTTCTGTTTTTATCTAAATACTTATAATGTCAAAATTATTTTGTTTATAAGTCATTAACAACGCCACCGTCAGCTCTAATGCTTACGAATCCTATCCATCCAAAGTTTGCCTGGAAGAGATCGCTGTTAGCGATAAGGCCGCCGATTGTACCACACTAGATATAGTTAGTATTAAGTTTTTGTATAAGTATTACATGTATTGATGGTGCAATAAAGAAATATTCTATTCTATTCCTAGAATATTCTAAATAAATAATAATTTCAATTGGAGGTTGGGTCTTTCTCGGATATTTTATGCAACATGACAAAATGCTCAAAAACTTGTAGTTTTTTGGGTGCATTTGCGTTCTAACTACTAACAATCTATAACTAGTAACTATGTTAAAAAAAATTCGTCTTGTTTAAAATTGCATACATAAATAAAGTCGGGTACTGACCGGTGTTAGGTACGGGGCGTAATGTACCATTAGCAGCAAGCATAAATAAATTATGTCGTGTGCAAAACTCCGTCTCTTTGCTACGAGCGCCTTTTTTCCTCATGCTGACTGCACGAATGCTCGCTGTGTAACATGTTACATTACGCCCCGTAACGCCGGTCAGCACCCACCTTAATATCAACACAGCAGTTGGCTTTATTTTATGTCTTTGTGAATCAGAGGTATTGCTCGGTATATTTAGATTTAGGATCAGGTAGGTAACTGTGCACTTTGTTTAACGAAATCAGATCTTTCTTCCTGTTTGCTGCAAGCTTGATTTTATTTGCATCATCGTCATCATCATCATCAGCCCATACACGTCCACTGATGTACATAGGTCTCCCCCGTACGATACCACAAATAGCGGTACTGAGCCGCCTCCATCCATCGTCTCCCTGCGACCATCGAGTGGATGGTCTCCCATGTAGGGGGATTTGCCATAATCACCACGCCTGGCACGCTTGGCGCTCGCATTTTTGGTGTTTAAAATACTCAGAAGGAAGCTGCTGCCCTTCCTCTGGTAGGTTCCCTTAGTCGGCTCTTACGACATCCACAGGTTATTTGCATCATCGTCCTTAAATACATCGGTATGGGAGGAATTTGGAGCAGGAACATAAATAAATAAATAAAGCTGGACAATTCACACAGCATTATCTAGCCCCAAGCTAAGCAGAGCTTGTGTTATGGGTACCTACTAGACAACTGATATACTTAATATAATAGACTAAATAGATAGATAATTTTTAATATACATAGTATGTACATAGAAAACATCCAGAACACCCAGAAAAGTTATTTGCACGTCGTACAAACATTTATCCCGAGACAGGAATCGTACCCGCAACCTCATGCGTTGCAGGCGGACCTTCGCTCCTCGCGCCACAGAATTCGTCACATAGTATCAGTATAAATTAATATTAATCCGATAATGTTATCAAGAAAAACAAAATCCATAGCATTCTAGCATTATTTGATGTACCTACCTATACCGAATAATGTTATCTACTTACATCCTAAATCGTCCGTTTTTAAATTCTTCACCAGATTGAAGGTAAAGCCTGCATGCCATTGTATGAACTAGATTTTTTGTAGACATGATAAGGAATGCGTATTATTATTCGTCGCAGAATCCCTTTGCTTCTTTTATAGACAGGTTCTCATAATAAAATGTCTAACGTTATATGACACAAGCCAACAATGAGAAACTTTTAATAGCGTGGAACATCATTGGCTGAAAGAATCTAGTAATAATAGTAATAAAATAACAAACTTAAGAAATGAATGATTAATACTTTGTTACCGGAGTATAACAATACGTAACAATTCAAAGATAGCAATAAGTAAAGCAACAAACTTACGCGATCTGAACACATTATTATTAAATATTAAATAAATATTCAGTCATCCCGTGACTACCGTCCCGTGACAGAGTGTAAACCTGTTGAAACGTCAGGAAAAATAGGCAAATAAACGCGATAAATACCCGTGAATATTTAATAGTAAAGCAACAGCTGTGACAAATCCGATCATACTGCCACACTCAGAGTCGCTAAATGGCTACTTAGACCGTTTCATAGTTTAGATTTTAGCGCAAATCTACACTAAGGAATGGCCTAAGTAGTCATTAAGCGACTCTGAGTTTGGTAGAAAGTGTTGGTCTGCCGTTAACGAAGGATGAGTCTGCTTCGCAACCAGCATGGTCAGCGGTTTCCTTATGGGGCATACTGCCCAGCTGGACATTTTGACGCAAATAATAGTATTTGCGTCAAAATAAAGTACATAGATGTGTATATAAATCACCAGACGATGAAATTATATTACACACGTTGTCAGTTTGCTAAATTAATAATATAAAAGTAGTATTTACTTGTATGTCCATGTAATATCTCTGTAATGTTGTTTTTCTGGTGTACAATAAAGAATTTTTGTATTGTATTGTATTTATTTATGCTGGCAAATATAGAAGAAGTTTGTTCGATCTGAACGATTCCATCGCCTTTCGTATGACCATTCATACTTACTTCGGTATAATCAAATAGAGACTTAGGTAAATAAGTCTGTGCGAATCCATACAAAGATTATTATGAATCACGTTCGCAAGACACAAGAACCTGTATGGAAGTGTCGTCGTTAGATGCTGTCGATTCGCTTGATGGAATCGAAATGTATGTACATTGTCTGCCAATAAATAAATCTATTCGTTAACAACAAATCACGTGATATATCTATCGCATAAGTTTTGGAATTTTCTACTTTCGTTCCCTACTGCTGATCGAATGTTACATTGTGGCTCTCTGGCCTGATAGTTACAAAAAATCTGCAAGCAAACCATATAATCTGTTAAGGAATTGTATTTGTGACTTAAATGAACTGATAAGTAAAAGGGGCAATGATAAATGTATGCGCCAATTTACGATAACCTTCATAAAACAGTTCAACTATAATTAGTCATTGACTATTTTTTATTACCAATGCGTCTTCGATATTTGTTATTTGTGTTTTGAGAATACTTGGAAATCGTTGTATCCGTGCAATAAAGACAATGCAAAGATGAAACCTTCGGAATTTCGTAGACCAAAAGAACAAAGAAGCATACATATTGCTCTGAAATATCCAATTTAAGATATCGAATTTATAGAACACTAGGTTTCACTCCTCTTGAATTCTAATTTCACATTTCTAGGGGGATGAAAAGGTATGTTTTCCCGTTAATCTCCCATGGGAATTTTATGTTTTACCAGGACAAAAAGTACCCTATGTTACTCTCCATCCTTTCAACTAACTCTATGCCAAAAATCAAATCGATGGGTTGCTTAGTTAGGGCGTGAAGGAAGGACAAACAAACACACTTTTGCATCCTACTAATATTATAAATGTCAAAGTTTGTATGGATATTTGTTACTCTTTCACGCAAAAACTACTGAACCGATTAGGCTGGGTCTATACCCAGCCTAATCGGTTCAGTAGTTTTTGCGAAAACAGCCTATATGTTATTCCAGGTCTTAAACTATTTTAAGACCTGGAATAACATATAGGCTGTTTTTTATCCCGATAAAACGCGGGCGAAGGCGCAGGGAGCAGCTAGTTTATAATATTAGTGAAGATTAAAAAGGGACCGTAGGAGGAACCTTACAATCTCAATCATCACTTCCCAAAAAGCATAGTAAGTGATAAAGCCACAGATTTAGATATTCTAGACCAGACAGATTGGCTAAAACGCACGACCACCAGGTCACTCAAAAGATCGATAAGGAGTCGCCTAGGCCAGAGGCTGCCCAAACTGGCATCTTGCCAAGTATCGACCGCAGACTTAAACCTGTAACACTAAAACACAGCAAAGTCTGAAGTCCACTAGGAACCAATGAATATTAATTTAGAAAAGGTTGAAAGATCAGAGTGACAGGTTTTAACAATAGGGCATACGTAATTCTGATATGGAAACAATATCGATGAAGTGTATAGCTAAAGACCTATTGCAGCAGTAGAGTTATATAAAACTCGAATAATAGGCAATGCAAAAACATTGATAGTGAGAAACGATCGTGACTCTACAATTGATAGAACTATTCGATATCGTGATTAAACAATAAAAAAACAACATATCAACTCACGAAATAACAAGCATTTTGCAGATAATGTAGATATTCGAAATGCATTGATGATTATCATTGCATTTCAGTGATATTTGACAACCTCGCGTGTCGGCAACAAAATATAATTGAAACAACGATTTCGATATTTGTAGTATTCAGTAGTGCATAAATCAAATAAAGGAATTCCAAATAGGATTTGATTAGCTTAACTACGACCTAAACTACATGATTCTGCTCGAGCGTACTACTCGACTAAGCGAAGCTCGACTATACGTAGTTATACCAATCATAATCGAAATTAATACGAACATTGAAGGATTTGAAGGACTTCCAGAATGTGTAAATCGATAAGAACTGTTATGTTAACCTTGAGGTCACATATTGTTCAAGGTTTATTACTCGAAAAATGTTTTAACATAATTTCTATCTAATAACTTGTTTTTAGGTTTTTTTGATAGGGTCCGATAACCGTTGAGGAGTAAAGGTTCTTGAGTGGTGACCGCGATGCAATGTGAAACGGAGTGTGGGAAGACCTCCCACTCGATGGACTGACGACATCTTAGCGGTCGCAGGGAGTCGTTAGATGGAGGTGGCTCAGGACCGCTATTCGTGGCGTCGTTGGGGGGAGGCCTATGTTCAGCAGTGGACGTATACGGGCTGATGATGATGATGAACCTGTTTTATGTGAATTCTTTTTAGGAATATGTTATATGATGGAAATACGCAAATGAACTTTGCTTGTATCAGCTATATATATAATTATATACAAAGAATGCATGCTATCCATGATTAAACATTTCCTGATAGTCTTAAATCTACTTAACAATTATTATTTGTATCTGATGGTGGGGTAAAGTGGGGTTAGCTATTCTCGTCTTCTCTTTCCAATACCCTCTAACGCAGTCTTAGGACACTGCAGGCTACAAATTATTTTGTTTCTGTGAATAAGCACAAATATCTATGTCCATTGTTCATGGTGTAACAGACATGGTCTTCATTTAAAACTTTTTATCAAAAGCTGACAGTTTTCTTGCCTTGGATAGCCAATCGTACATGGTTTAAATATTTAGACACACAAGCACTTTCTTCAGCATTCTGCCAACAAAACAGCAGCCAAGACCTTGGTGGTCTTGGCTGCTATAATGACTTACTATAAAATGGCAACAACGTAATACATACCAGTGTTCTGGTCTTCATATCACAAAAGCTTAAGGATGGGAATTATCTTATAACATTATAGGATATTTTGGCTACCGGTTATTAGTTGGGTATTTTGTTTCAATACCGCTAGTACCAACTGGTACCCAATAACGTTACAATACTCTATACCTGTCCTGATTTCTACCCAATATATTTCTAACCGATTTGGTTAGAAATACCAAATTGTTGACATTGTTGATTGACTTGTTGCAGCTACATAACTTTACGGGTGAACGGTCCGCTAATACCTATGCGTAGATGATAGTTAGGTAAGTATAGGTATTGAAGCGTTGGGTAGTTATGGCTCACGGTCGGTTAGGCGCGATGCTCGCTTTGCAGTTATTCCCTAGCGGTATGCGGATTTTACAATAGCGTTAAATATTTTAGGACCATGCTAACAGGTACTGAGTTAGTTATTGAATACCGGACTCATCTCTACAAAAGCTTGACTTCATGTCCATAAAAACAAAGAATGTACAAGGATCACGTAACAAGTCCGTTGAACTTCCGACTTCTTTCTCTGGCTTATGTATGAGCAATATACAATAATCAATCTGAACAAACGAATAATTAGCTTTAAGATTAACCGATTTAACTCACCACGGTTTCGTCATCATCATTATCGACGGTCATAACTCCGAATACAAATAGTTGCGCAACTGATTGACCGTATCAGTATCAGACCGTCTTAAAGCTGTCTGGTAAATAATTGTTCTCTCGCGTCTGAGAAAGTTGCAAGGGTCGGGCCACATTGGTGATGTTACCGGCACGCTTTGCGTCAGTATAAAACTGTTTCGCAAACTTTTATTCCTAGAATAAAAGCCTATACCTAAAAGATAATATGATCTCTTTGAAAAACCATCTCAAAAAGTTTATAATGTAAGAATTTTCGTATGATGATTTTGTCCACAACTTCAGGTACGCCCGGTTACACCAAAGCAGTGAGAAAAGATAATGTTTAAAAGCTCGTACACATTGACACTAGATTCCATTTAGATGGAACCCTGCCTTAAGAAGTTGAAAGGTCTCCTAAGGCCGACACCACGACACCACCAGTGATTTATTACATCTAATACAACTTTATTGTGCGCGTAACTCAATAATAAGCGGTGCGTTTTATCTCCAAGTAAATGTCCACCACTCCTGCTTCCAAAGCTCTCTACTCGAGATCATTCAGAATAAAGCTGTTAATGTTACTCCTACGTATTAGTCATTTAATTACTCTATTTTACGGAGCAATCATTGCTTTTATAGATCATATTTTGAGTTTCCCTTTAGCTTTCGAGATCAAAGATCACACTGAGCGCTCGGAGAAAGAAAGTAAAAAGAGGACTCTGAGGATTTTGTACCTACAAAGTTAATATGGTCGTAAACGATGCGATGAAAGACATGCATGGTAGATTAGCAAACTCTTCTAATAAAACCTTTCAAATGTTAAAAGGTGTTTTAAATATATTTGTAGACCAGAGATCACCTCTCGCAGGGGTGATGATGCATTTCTCTACTGATTACTCGGTACGGAAGTCTGGTGAAGTCTTTGGACGTAGCGGGATTTTACGTAGCAGTTTGCCAATCACAGCTACTGAATCTCGAAGCACGTTATGACAATTATTATGTTCAGGATATTACGATACGTATAATTAAAAGTACCTATACTATAATCAGCGACGGCACTAAAATAATTTTATAGAATCGAATATATCAAAGTGAAAGCTATAAGACGTATAGCATTTCGTTCCAGAGATTGATGGTTCGGAAGTAAGGTGATTGAATACGTTGCGTTTATTGGACGTAAAAGATCAGAACTTATGTTACTAGTTATGTTTTATGAATGCTTTTAATAGAGCATAGTATGATGATGATGATGATGATGTTGGTACACGTGAGAAATGTAGTCAATATTAAAACATGCATTGGAAAGGAAGTCAAAACGCATGCAATACTAGGTATGCATTGTAATTATCTTCGATCTGAGTGATGATTTTTATTCGAATGCATTAGAGAGTGAGGTAGATAGATATGTACACTAGCTGCTGACCCCGCCTTCGTCCGCGTTTTATGGGGTAAAAAAATAGCCTATTTGTTATTCCAGGTCCCAAACTATATCCATACCATAATTTCGGCGTTATCGGTTCATTAGTTATTGCGTGAAAGATTAACAAATAAATATCCATCCATACATCCATCCTTACAAACTTTGACATTTATAATATTAGTAGGATAAGTCGAATGAATAAATTATTGGTTTTTAAAATAAAGGTCACTTATAAAAGCTTAGGAATTCTGATATACCTAGGTCACAAAACAAGTTTTAGCTACTGAAATGTTATATTAAATACTTAGTTCTTTTTGTTTTTTAGATGATCTAACCGTGTCGAAGTCTTTGTTATTTTGTACTAGCGACCCGCCCCGGCTTCACACGGGCGCAATACTGATACTAAATTATACATTATAAACATTCCTCTTGAATCACTCTATCAATTAAAAAAACTGCATTCAAATCCGTTCCGTAGTTTTAAAGATCTAAGCATACCTACATAGGGACTGACAGCGGGAAGCTGATGTAACATAATATTCGTTTGATATTAGGCGATTGCTTCCTATTATACAAATTGCACGGATTGCAAGCGAAAAGCAATCACGTCTAACCCCGGGCCTTGTATGTAATAGCAAACCAATAACGAAATGCAGAGTTACATAAAGACCGCACATGTGCTGAGGGTGTGCCTGTTTCCAACTATTTACCTTGCCCATACTCTGTTCTAGAATTAAAGATATTTTATGTCAACAAAGGCATTTATGTGTGAAAATGAAAACTTCACAAAAAGTGACAAAAATAAGTTTAAAAGGGTGCAAGTTAATAATAAAAATAAAAAATACACACTTCAACAACTTATTTCAAAGGCGCAGCGACAACGGATTAAATTCGACTTCGAAAACGTACCACTGACGAATGAAAAATTGTTGCGAACTTCTTCTGATTTGCGATGATGACTGTGTCGTAAAGTAGTTTCCACAAATATTTCTTTGGTTTGGTCATCCCTTTGTTTACATAAAATACCTTGGATTCTAAAACCGATTGTGATACCTAGATTAGATTGCAGCTGGTCGGAGGTGGTTTAATCTAATTGTGGATATATTGGGGACAATTTGGTTGATGTCTATTGGATTCTCAGATTTAGTTTGGCTTTGAAATGAAGTGAAATGATGAAATTAAATGACACACATGTAGTTCTGCGACGACTAGCAGCAGGCCGCCCTTGCGGGTCGAGCCACAGACAGAGACTGGACCATGACTGGACAGTGAATGCGATATGCTAAGCTCTGAAACTCAAGTCCAGTGTTAATTAAAATAATTATCAGTCACCTTACTTTGACAGCTGGTAAATGATTGCCATTTTTAACATGACTATACTGGGTTATTAGTAATTCACTGATACTGCGTGGAGTTACGAACACGATCGTGAAGGAACTAGCAAACTTCTGCTTAGTATTAAAAAAAAATACGTTTGTCCGGAACCCAATGAATTACTAAAGACCGATCTCCCACTCCCACACCTACTGTTAATTCAGGGCAGAGCCGTTTTTATGTTAAGTTACAAATAAAACCTCTATAAAGAACGATTTTTGGATGACGGGGCGTACCTACTACCAATACCAAAGTTGAGAATTAAGGCGTCTTCGCAAACGTATTCGTGATGATAAATAAATAATACTGGACAATTCACACAGCATTATCTAGCCCCAAGCTAAGCAGAGCTTGTGTTATGGGTACTTGATAACTGATATACATAATAGAATATATTACATAAATAAATATTTTTTATTACTCATAGAAAACGACCAAAATACCCTGAACCAATTTTTGCAGATCTTACAAACATTTGTCCCGAGGCGGGAATCGAACCCGCAACCTCCTGCGTCGCAGGAAGACCTTCGCACACCGCGCCACAGACGACACATTCGTTTTCATTTCTTGTCTGTCTGTGGTATACTAGCTAAGAGAAATCTTCTAATATTGATTACAGAAATATGCTATAGTTTAGCACCATAAAACAGATTTCTTAAGCTGTAGTAGTCAAGTATCACGTCATAAATTAAGCTGTTAATTGTAGTGTACATTAAAGGGGAGGGTATAAGGTGTCTGTTGTTTATAGCTTAAATGAACACTGAGTAATTTCCTGCGCTTGAGTGGATATTGAAAAGCCATATCGTGCCATCCGCTTTTCTGCACCGTTAGGGGTAACAGTTCCAGCTTGAATACAGTAATTATTCTGTCATAAACTGTCACGGAGTAGATAAGTCGACCAGCCCAGGTATGGGGAGCGTATACTCCAGATATTTGGATTTGATAGAGATGAGATTCGATAGAGATCGGCATGGAAGGATCGAAACCTGGAGGAGGCTTTCACTACTTAAATGGTACATAGTAGTAAATAGAAACACTTTAATTTTTTATGATAATTATGTGGAAGTAAATAAAGCTGAAATGAGCTTTGCTTTGTTTTTTTTTATGATTAAATTTCATACTCCGGAAAAATTCGATGTGAAACGATTTACAACAAAACCACAGTAAAAAAATCACATGCTTGGCGATGAGTTTCAGACTTGTAATAATTATTTATGAAATAAAGATCTAAAATCTAAATCGACGACATAAATCGAATATGTGGCGTAATACACGCAACAAGGCAATAAATTGAATTTCGTAAGTGTTTTTTTGTTCGGGAATGACTGATGTCATTCCCGAACGAAACACTTACACTTGCTGGTCTGTTCCGGAAGTTGGTCGGCACTTGGTTGCGTTGGGTTGGTTGGTTGTCTGATCATTGGTGCATTTAAACCAATAATTTTTTAATACAGTATTTCTGTAATTTTTTTTCTTTATTAGAGTGGGAACCCGTATTGAACAGTATGTAGTAGTTTATGTATTAGAATTAAACTTAGGTTTTACTATATATAAATAATGTTAACTATGATTATTATTATTATTCATATTTTTCCCTGCTTTGTTTCATAGATAACATAGATATTATTATAAACCTACATGTAGAAAGAAACTGTATTTTTTTTTATGTGTATGGTCTGTCAGCCTTGTAGACACGCACGCACCAAAGGTTCTGCCAGAAAACCAACGTTGCTTGACTTTCTGTTGAGCAACATAAGCTGAGGCAGGACCTTTTTCGTTCACATGCTGGAGGCACCTTTTTAGAATTAATTATATATATTTTTTATCTTGTAAGTTCTTAATTATGTTTATTTCTAATGTGTCTTTGTTGTGTACCAATAAAGTTATTTTCTTTCGTTCTTTTTCAAATTTTAGCCTAAGTATGGGAGGAAGTAAGAACAACCAACACAGGTCAGGTTGGCATTGTTACATATCATAGTGATTAAAATACGAAACGTTACGCAGATGGCACCTGCATAGGGCAGGAAGCAGGATATGAATCACGCAATACCTTTGGAGCAGTTGGAAGGCTTTATAAAATACTCATAAAGGGAAAAAACATGATAGGAAGACACAAATTCGGCTTTCTTAATTCTTTATTGCCCAATAAAATATACATATAAAACATTTAACAAGAAAATTCATGGCAAACGCTTTATTCAAGTGCATGTGAATGTCCGGAACTTAGTTTCCGTAAGAACGATAATTTTAATACTAAAACAGATAAATTGCCGGCACCAGAGCGTATCTATATTATCAACTAGCGGCCCGCCCCGGCTTCGCATGGGTATTCAACATTTTTTTTTTTTAAATTTAATATTTCCTGTCATCCGGGGATAGTATAGCTTCCCAACAGTGAAAGAATTTTTCAAATCGGTTCAGTAGTTTCGGAGCCTATTCAAGGCGAACAAACAATCAAATCTTCCTCTTTATAATATTAGTATATATTAAATACAGCAGCATTGGTTAGAGGATTTTTATCGTTTTTATATTAATAAAGACATTTTGACTAGACGAGAAGTTACTTACACTTAGGATTAAGAGAGAGGTCGCTGGGAGATGCTAAGACAATAACGCCCAGAATTTCCCTTTCTGATATACCCGTATTCCCTATCAGTACTGTAAATTCGCAGTCTTCGCAGTGGATTTCTCCCATTTATTATGACGTGAAAGGATAACGGATAGGAGGCAATATTTCGCAGATTATCTGGGGATTTGTATCATCCGAGCGTCGACCTGACGCTCCCACAAACAGGCTCCGATTCGAACTAGTCTCATAGATCTGTGCTTGTAAAGACGGAATTAATTACACTACTGTAGATAAAATCTTTCAATGACTGACTGACGACGTCGAATTCAAAGCAGTGGAAACTTCACACAGCACTATCGAGCCTCAAGATAAGTAAACCTTGTGCTAAGTTATAAGTACAAGACTGATATATTAATCTACTTATACATAATTTTAACAAAAAATTTAAGATTGTTGCGTGATTTTAAAGAAATTACCTAAAATCACAATGCCTGAAGAGATCAATTGTCGAAGATAAAGATGCACTATGGTTCGCTAAGGCACATGCATGTATAACGAAAGTGTTATGGAGTTGATCAGTTTAATTTTGAGGTTTTGTTACTATTCTATACATATAAAAATTCCCCCCTATTTCTCCCGGTCCGGCTATAACTAGAGAACGGCTTTACCGATTTCATTCATCTTTTTTTAATGTTTTCTAATACTTCGTAGGTTTATACATTAAAAAAAAATTGCGCAGAAACTTAGAAAATTTAAGAAAACTTAACGACTACCTTAGCATAATCTTTTTTAATGTAACTTTAGCCCCACGTTTATATTATACTCTTTGAACGTTTGAAATAACTGTCAGTTGTTTGACTTGAACGACAGGACGTCTGTTGGGTCAGCTAGTAGATAATAATTATTAGCTATTGTTACTATCAATATCTACGCTACACCCATCTTCTAAAAATATCCTTTAGGCTTACTCGGGATTTTACGTTTTATGTTTAGCTCGTTCAGACGTAACTCTGATAAAACGGTCTCGTTTACGTTGTTTATGCAACGTAACGTGTGCTAACCTACATTTTACACTGGAACATATCGGCAAGTCGGATATAGATAAGTATTTATTACCCAACGTTCATAAAAATAGCAGAACAATAGGTAACTGTTACTGAACAATAGTACCATTTTTATCTTTTAATAATTTCATGTTTTCCTGTAGAGAAAGGCATTCAATAATATTTTTTTAATTGTATTCCAAAAATGAAGTGTCGCTTCCACAAATTTGTTTGTTTGTTTTTTATTTTATTCTCAAACTAGCTATTTATACCCCGCGGTTTCACCCGCGTTATATTTTAGCTTCCCAACAGTGAAATATTTTTTTAAATCGGAGAAACAATCAATGTAAACAAACAATCAATCAAAACTTTCCTCTATATCAAATATAAAATAAAACTAACACAAAAACTAAAAATAATAAAGCTGTGTTAAACATGATGTATCATTTCAGCCAGTTCACCTATGCCCAACCGTTGGATATGAAGTCAAAAAGTTTTTCAAACTGAAACCAACAGCAATCTCTTTAAATCAACCTACAGAGTGAATATATGTACTTCTTGCTCTATCAGGGCATAGCTTTCGAAGGCATCATCGCTTCAAGGTTGGAACTGTTGGAAGTTAACGAGCCAGCCACTGGCCGCGATATTTAGGTGCGTTTGTCACGAGCTGCGTAGGCGACAAATGGAGAAAGCACCATTTCTCTATGGACTTTACAATCACGGTTAATAGGATTAAATAAAACAGATGTAGAAGCGTAACTAGACCAGCGCAATTTTCCAGAGTAAATCTTGCCATACCAATAAACGATTTTTACTTTACTTTTACATTAATTAAAGACACTCTTTTTTAAGTTTTTTTTAAAGTGCGCTAACTGTACTATATTGCTGAGTCTACACTACACCTCCTTCGATACGTCTGTCCTGTCCGTCACGAGTTCTCGTTTTTTCTGATTCGTAGGTACCCGGGTTGCTAACGGGGTCCTTTTACTAAGGTGTAAGTAAGTCTGTCTATTCGTCTTTTAATAACTGTAATATGAAACGAGTTTGGCACGTACCAACTGACCCGGAATGAGTTGAATACTCAGCCTAAATCCCCACAGTTCCTTATGAGAATTGACCGGTTCCGTTGCCCTAAAAACGCACCCGCCCGCATTACTTTCGAAGGAAATCTTACTATAATATTATAAATGTCAAAGTTTGTATGGATGGTTGCATGGATATTTGTCTCTCTAGATACTCTTTCACTCAAAAACTACTGAACCGATTAGGCTGATTTGGTGTGAGTATAGTTTGGGACCTGGAATAACATATAGGCTATTTTTTATCCCGATAAAACGCGGGCGAAGCGCAGGCAGCAGCTAGTAATAATTAAATAGAATTCTTCAAACATTATCGTAATGGGATCAACTTTCTGTCAATTCTGCAATCTCTGTTATTTTTTTTCAGTATCTCAGTCTAATCAAAACAAGATCGGTGATCCTTTCATTATTATGGAGGGCCGTATTAAGCCACATTCCCTACCCAATTTTGTTTGCACTATCACCCAGAAATATTCTGATGTATCCTGCTACTATGCCTAGTGAAATAGAATCAGGGAGTTTCACTTCTAAATAAAGCGAGGGTATTCACTGCCCCAGATAGTGTAGCAGTAGCAAAGTAAAGCGGGTAGGTATCATTTATCCACTCGCATTTGTGGAGATAATAAATCATCTCAAAGCCACGTAGAGGCGTTCATGCGAATGAGACAATGTATGGAAATCATTTGCTAACGAATATTAATGCTAGATTTACGTTGATTTCACCGCGAACCAGTTAACGTAAATCTATTGGCGGTATTACAAGGGGATCGTGCTTAAATAGGCAATAAAATTTGTTAATTAAATCAACACCTAGTATTAGTTAATTAATTAAATCAGCCCTGAGTGCTGTTGCCTGTAGGTGTAAGGTGTTTAAACGACTTACAGCCCGACGGCCACACGCCCAAACATTTGTGCATGCATGATTGCAAGCAAGATAAGCCCAGCCACACGCTCCATCTTGCTTGCGCAAACTGGTTTGAGCCCGGCCAAACAGTCCATCTTGCTTGCGCAAACTGCGTTTGTGCAGTTTGCGCAACCAAGCACAAATCCATGCATGCACAAATATTTGAGCGTGTAGCCGGGCTATTACGGTGGTGTTCTTCGAAAGATGTCGAAAATAAAGCAGCTTCGTCGATTAACGTTGACGTACATACATTATATTGTATGAAATCTTCAAAATACGTCTCTTATATTTTGTGTGTTAGAAATGTCTCTTACATTTTTAACCGACTTCAAAAAAGGAGGAGGTTCTCAATTCGACTGTATGTGTCTTTTTTGTATGTACATATGTTACGCGATAAATTATTTCCGCCAATTATGGACCTGTTTTGAAAATTCTTGCACTATTGTTTAGAAAATGATCCCGAGGTGGTCCCATAAAAATGTTATCCCCAGGGGATTAGTATTTATCCCGCAAAACTTTGAAACTGTGTAAAAGTAAGGGAATTTGAAGTCAGTTTATCGTTTTTTTAAATAACGCCAAATTATCACTGCCCATCTTCGGTGTGACGCCGCTCGTGCCGTACGAGGTGCTCCAGATGGACCACGTGCGTCTTGCTCTTGGGCCATCAAAGTGTTAGTTTAAAATAACACCATCCTTAGCATCACGGGAGCCGATAATCGTAAGGTAACATTCTTAATTGACGTTTTGACGGCGATGAAATATAGGATTTTACTGACTGAATCCTCCTAATATTATAAACGTCAAAGTTTCTAAGGATAGATGTATGGATATTTGTTACCCTTTCATGCAACTATTGAACCGATTAGGCTGAAATTTGCTATGGGTATAGATTGGGACCTGGAATAACATATAGGCTATTTTTTATCCCGATAAAACGCGAGCGAAGGCGCGAGCAGCAGCTAGTATTTCATAAATTACGGCAAAATTAATCGACGAGGTTGCGGAACTGTCTGATTGTCTTCAGAGAACAACATCCTAGCGTCGCGTACCTGTTGTATAGACTTATAAAACTTATTGCTCAATCTACGACAAAAGATAATTGTCGTTGAGTTTGAGAAATAAGTTTATATACAGTATGTGTATGATGCAATACAGGAATGATCTTAAATCCGGGATAGTTCGAACAGCATCCTGAGAACTATTGCTGATAGATTCTCCTCTCCTTTATGGATATGTTTTGTGCGTAGGGTAATAGGTGTTATATGATGTTTGTATGCGTAGTTGTTACTAACCTTAATTTTTAAGTCTTTTCTATAGTGGTTATACTAACAAAATATGGATCTTGTTATTCTATTTTTTTTTTTTTTCAAGTACTTACCTGGTGTAAATTCTGACAAAATATCAATTGTGATTTTACGGTTTAGAAATGGAATTCCTAGGTATCTGTTGAACAGCTGATAGTTTTGCGCTAAAGAGAATAGTCGTTCTGCACCTTAACTAACCGCATAATTTTATGTCTGTGCAATACAATCTCATTTTGTTCTTGACTGTCAATACGATAATAACAGTAAAATATTGAAACTATCAAGTCCTAAAGTATCAAGGCTATAGGGCTGGTGCAGTATCAAGGATATATGGCTGGTGCAGTATCAAGGCTATACGGCTGGTCCAGTATCAAGGCTTTATTGGCAGTTGTTTCGACCAAACCGTCGTCGGGATATTCATGCTGACATTAAATAAATAATTCTGGATAATTTCAAACAGCATCATATATATACTAACATCTGCCCGCACCTTCGCATATAGTTCGATGTCTAGAGTCTAGAACTACATGTCTGCAATATGCGAAGCCGCGAAGCTATCTTAAGAAGGCTGCGAACCTCTCCCAAATCTCAGCGGCCCATGCGGATTTGTTGTTGTTTCACGTCTAGAGATTGCAATCCTGTTTATTCGAAATCCGAATTAACCGGATAATTCGTCCAAAAAAATACGGTTATAAGCATTGCAGAGTCTAGGAGTTTCTCAATTTTTTGATATTTTTTCGTACTTTCGGATAAATTTTGAATAAACGATTGAATTCAGAAATATTTTTGATTACTTATAATGTTGAATATATTTAGGATGTTTGAAACACGACATTCGAATAAAGGTGTCTATCATGCATAAAAAATCGCTTGAAAATGACTCGATTTGGTAGTCAAAATTAGATTCGCTCTCATATAAAGATGTTTTTTGAATAACTAAACCGCTACAAACCTTTTTTTTCATCCGATTCCGTATGGAAAATTTCAATAAGGTCGGGGACATAATTTCCAAATGAAGCGGAAAGTACGTCTGTATGGGGGCTAAGCCTATCCGCTCCGTTCTTCAGGATTTTCGTTTTTCGTCTCACCTTGTGAGGGGAGGCCTTATAAGATAAAGTCTAACCTACGGTTTGTAAAGGCCTAGAAATAAAAGTGCATGAAGTTAGCACACAAACAAATACCGATCGTCAAACCAAAGATCTACTATGTAGTTTTGTACTCTTAGCTAACCCCGATCCTGTAACTCGTAGCTTTTATCGAAATAATTATCATTATGTTCTATTCTGGCAGGTAACGGAGCAACATTCTAGAACTGTACTATTAAACAAAGTCGAAATTACAACTAGCGTCTAGATTTATTATCTGAGCGCAGAGTTTTCACTCAGATTCGTGTAGCGTCTAGAAACCAATATATAGAACTGGCTTGTGAATTACTATGCTTGTAGAGTTGGAGTGTTCATCATACCATAGAAAAAAAATCCTAAGTCTATGGTTCTTACCCTTGGCTAATTTTGCGCGGAAGGGAACGTGATTAAACACGATCGCCAAGTTGCAGGGGTCCTCTCCCCCTCAAAGGATTCCCGCCTTGCCGTGGCGGGGAGGCTTAGTAATCGCGGCTTAGTCACCCGCGATGAAGCTAAGAGGAACCCATGGGGACGTGCCAACGCAGACGGCGACACGGCCGGCCCCGAGACGGACCGCTCCTCTGGGTTTTGCGCTCTAAGCCTAGTTGGAACGGTAGTAGGTTGCGGTGTCGTATGGGAGGCACCCCAACTGAGGCGGGCGGCTGTGCTGTATGGGCGGCATGGCCGCAGAGAGTTGGAGGCCGCGGCGGGAGAGGAGTGCCGGTATTGAGGTGCGCCGCTCTCCCTGCCTTCCGCGGCCTTAGCGGGGTCGCCACCGTTTGATGGCGGACGCGGTGGGGTCACAGGGGAAGAGGAGTGTCGGTATTACGAGGGCCGCTCTGCCTATCCTCTGTGACCGTGTGGCCACTCGACTGAACCGTCGCAAGGGGACCTAGGGGCGTTTGGACACGGGGTCGTCTGGCGCCCATTTGGCAGGCTAAGGTCCCCGAGGTGGTCGCGGCGCATCATGTGTTTCTGGTGCGTCGCGAAGGGGGGTGCTCCACACCCCCAGTGAGGGGCCCGATATCGGGCAGCCGCGGTGGGTTCGCGGAAGAGAAAACATTCCCGCGTTCCCAGCACAAGTGGCAGAGGCAGAACACCCTGAGGGTTTTAGTGGGTTAAATTCCCACATAATCGTACTGTCTCCCCGTGGCAGTACGATATGCGTGGGCATTTCTCTCAGGATAATAAAAAAAAGGGGGTGCGACCTGCAAGAGCGCGCCGACCCCGCTGCTGCAAAATGGATATGTCGCAATCGCAATCCAGAGCAACGGTAAAATCTGATTTTCCAAATTCCTAGGGATTGCTGAAATCCCAGGAAATACGAAAATGATCAAATAATATTAGCATTTCACTGAAAGCAACAGGAATTTGCTAAAATCTTAGTGAAATGGGAACGTTTATTTGTACCAGTACGAAGTACCTAAACACGTACACATTATGTATATGCAGGATGTTGGTTACACGTTGAAAGAAGAGACCACAAAAGCAATAAACAGCGGCGTAGTCTCATCGCCTGCCTCCTGCCAAAAAGAACATACACATACTCATTTCTTCGCCGTAGCAGCACAGGGCACACTTGGATACGTCAATTTACAAAAATATAGTTTACAATAAATGGTGCTTATATGTATGTATATAATTCAAAGCCATAAAACAGACATGACAACAATCAATAACTTAGATTTTTTTTTAAATGGTAAATTAATAATAAATAGATCAGCTGTAAATATGTAAGAAGGCGACAAAAATTATAAATAAATAAATAAATAATACTGGACAATTCACACAGCATTATCTAGCCCCAAGCTAAGCAGAGCTTGTGTTATGGGTACTAAATAACTGATATACATAATACAATATATTACGTAATTATTATAAGTTCATAGTGCTGCTGTAAAAGGGCATTGTCTGTCATAATTAATTCCTCATGAAAAATTAATAAGTATCACAGTGATGCAGTTACTTTACCTAGGTAAAATATAGCTTCTGAAAGTGCTTTGTCAATTATTGGACTAGGCTATGAACACTCTTTGTTTCCATCTTTCGTATTAGTCATTCTTATGAAGGCCGATTTTTTTATTACCAACGTGAGTGTAAATCAGCGGAGTATAAAATTTCGTACGACGCAGCTTGTTTCTTTCATCTATGAGACGTAGGTAGGCAATTATGTAAATTCGTAGTTAAAGTTGATTACTTTTTCTCCATTTGATGTTAATTTTATGAAGCCAAATGCCATAAAATGCTTTTTACTGAAGGTTAAGTTTAATTATGAAGGGATCTAACCCTTAGAGTATCTAGAACGGAAATGTCAACGCAAGGCGTACCCCTCTGCCGGCCATATGGCCATACACGTTATATAAAACTACTTCACTCGTAACCGCGACCATTAGCTGTCGTTTCGTGTCGCGAAGTAGTGCTCAGTGAAAATGGTGAATTTTGCGGTATGGCGGTGTAAATCATCAAACACATCAAACTTAAGGTACCACGGTATTTCCTATCACAAGTAAGTGATATTTTTATCAATTGTTTTTTGTAATATTGTTTAATTTAGATTCAAATGGAATAGCAGTTGCGACAGTTTTAATACGACGCCAACGTCTTGGTAGAGGGTGTAGGTGAGTAATGTGAGTATAAATTCCTTGGTAGAAGGCGTAGTGTAGGGGACTAGTTGAATGAAATTGATTGAGTGAATGATGGAATGAATAAAATGCCATGTGTTTCTTTTGTACCCATATTTAACCGATTTAAAAAAAGGAGGTTCTGTATAGGACTCGTAATGTATGTATACAACATCATTTCAAATTAGTTAACGAAACACGGGGAAAGGATCTCTATCGGGAATACATTACTTGGAGCATTCAGAACGGGAGTAGCCGAGCGTACGCAGTCCGAGGTACATGAACAGTCATTTGTGTCTGTTTATAAAAACTAGTTTGCTGCGATTGTCTCTGTCATTCTGCCTTCAACATGTCGATTTATGGAGCTCCCTTAAAATTTTGGTGGTGTTGTGTCGTTTGTTTATTGCTATTTGCTTTGTACTTTTTGAACGCAGAAACATATAAACGTGATTTTTTTGTACAGCTGGTGTAGTATGCAAGATGAAACTGCGGTGCATAGCTAGTTCTTTATAAATATACTGTGGATTGAAATATCAATACAGTACAAGTAGATAATGATTGAATATTATATTAAATTTATAATACAAAGATGCTCCTAATGCTTAAATAAATTACTACAACGTATATAGTTTCAAAATCATTGAACTATTTCCAAGGAAAGGACTTATTTCCAAATATTGATCTACATGTCTATCATAATGATTTCGTCAATCACAATATGGAATTAGGAAGATTGGTTATGCAAAATTATACAAATACTAGAATCTCTTTTCTTATGAAAAAACAGATCCAAAGAAATGTGTACGCATTTACAATAAATTAGCCCATTTTAAAAACCAATAGTGTAAAAATTATGTAATATACATTTATATTAAACACCACAATATAATTTTTTTTTAATTCCTAGCCATACAAATCTACGTGGGGCAGTACATTTGCTAACAGCCGCTATTCTTCTCCTGCTCTTTATTTGTCTCACCCCACCACACCAATTAAGAAACAAAATATTTATCAAAAAAATGCATTCATGAAAGATTCATCGAAATCAGTTCAGTCTTAGAAGTTCTAAGACTGAACCGATTTCTATGAAGATGTTCTAAGTTAGAACCCTAAGATTCATAATTGCGTAATATTTGTTGTAATTATGTAAGTACATACAATAACTATTAGCGCACCGCGGTTTTACTTGCGTAGATAGAATATAGCCTTGTGTTACTTAACAACAGAGTACCTTTCTATTCGTAGATTTTTTTTTAAAATCGGTTTAGTTGTTAAAGAGATTACGCCCTACAAATCTATAAAAAAGGAAAAGTATATGATTTGGAACAACCCTGATTTCATTTATTTGAAATCATTCATTTTATCGGTCTTCTTACACCCCATCACTACTTTTTTGTGTTAGTGTGTTACACACTAGTGTAACAACAGTAATTCTTTAATTGTGTGCTTGTTTTGTGTTTGTGTACAGCTTTTACTTGCGTGTGCGTTTATAGGGACGCTTAATTTTTCTGCATTAGTGTGCGTGATTATGTAAATGTATGCTGTACCGTGCTACCTCGCCTCCCGCGAAAACTGGCAGAATCATATTAGTACTAAAAGTAGCGCTTAGCAACTCCCTTTCTAGATACTCTAAGGATCTAACCGTGTATTAATATAATACCTTGACTAATTACTTGTAACAAGTGCGTATCGCAAAGCTTTTATTTTTATTTTGGTTTTCATTTTCCGACGTTTCGGCAACTTGATGTAATTGAAAATCCAGTACTAGCAGACGTACGGGCATTATAACCCTTATCATGTGGATATTCCTTCCACTGGTACTAAGGTTCTCCTCTACCGTTTCATGGTTTGGAACTCGGGGCCTGCTATTGTTTTTCCGACCAACTATAACCTGGGTCTCTTCAAGACTAGGTTAACAGGTGTCTTCCAGGCCTTTGTGATACATCATCGGCCACATCATCACTTACCATCAGGGTGAGATTTAACCAAAACTAAAATGAAAAGTCAACCGAATCTTCGAAAATCCTATAATTTCTTTTAATCTACTATTGGGTACATATGGAACCCGTGATTAGTAAAATTACAATCCGCTCCCGTTTCACTAGCCCGTCCCTATCTCAATTTCCCACCTACTGTCCCACACCTGTCCACTTTCCAAACATCGGCCGCAATTTACCGCGAGTGGTCATAAACGATTAATTCATTTCGTGTGATTTATACGTGCCCATGGATTCATTGCCCATAGAACGGGTCCGTAGAACAGATAAGCACAGAATCAGTACTTTAGGAGCGATAAAAGTGAAACGGAAAAGTTTCATTATTTAGTTGGCAGGATTATATAGAAAATACGACAATGGTAAAAATTTATGTAGATAGATATCGCTAAAACTAAACTAATTGGACAGGATGAAAAATGTTAACTTCTCTTTCTTAGTGATCGAAATAAAAAGGATGGGAGCACTTTTAGTGTTGTCATCCTTTATTTATCAAATAAGTTAAGTTTTGGCGAAATATTAATTGACACTGACACCATTGGTGACAGATGTGTGTTTTTGCATTTTGTATAAACAAAGACAATATTCCCTTTTTATTTTGAACGATAAGAAAGAGACTGCGAGATTGAAGAGTGTCAAAATTAAAATTAAAACTAACGAGACAGCCTGTGTCTATTTACTGGCAGTAGCACCCCTATAACCTTGTCTCTCTTGCTCTGGACTGATTAGTTTTATATTCTGTCCTTAGTTGTTTTTTTATTACACAGCCCCTATGAAACAACAATAATTTTAATATCTTGGGTGCCCAAGATGCATAATTAATTTAATTATTGATGTCCGTTCTACACTAATCCTTTTACATACATTTATTTAAATAAAGATAAACCTCTCTATTTTGTTTAGATTATACTATGGTAGGTACTGATTCTATGCCTTTCATTTCTACTCCAAAGCTTGTTGTTTACGGTGTTGCCGTTATAAAATGAGAAAATCGAAGTTATCTGCTGCACTAAATTTTGATTTGTTTATGTCAGTGTATACTTAGCACTGTTAGTGACTGTCGGTTTCTGAATTTACTATTATATTTTTTAATAGAAACTGAATTCGATTCTCTTGTTACATTAAACTAAATTAATTTGACAGTACTTAAAATATCCCTTTTTTATTTTGAAACCCATATACATATACAGATTTTAATAGTTTGTGGGGTCCGTACGAAATGTTTTCCAACGGGACCCTAGTCTTTCAGCTGTATCTTATGAACCGTATAAGATAGAAACTTGAAATTTACACAGACTGTTTATGTCTATTGCCTAGCGGATAAACCAATAAAACGGCAACAAAAATACACATTATATGTAAATCTCAAATGTGTAGAAGAATGTTGACAACCAATAAACTACAAAAGGGTGGCCTTATCGCTTCGAGTGATCTATTCCAGGCAACCTTGGGATGGACTGGACATAAAAGAACAATTGTAGGCGGTTCCATGTGAGTTACTTAAGGAAATAAAATAATAATATAACAAAAATTAAGAAAACAAATACACGAAACGTAATTTTCATAGCACTTTTTCAGGTACAAGTTTGATTTTGTTTACTAAAATATGAATTTTAAGTTGTTGTTGCTATTTGTGGCGTCGTACGGGGGAGGCCTATGTCCAGCAGTGGACGTGTATGGGCTGATGATGATGATGATGATGAAATTGTTTTTGTTTACTAAACAGTTACAACAGGTTGTATCAAAAATTAAGACTATTATAGAAGACTATTATATAATCAATAGACCATTAAAGTATTACGATAACAAGTGGCCATTCATACAACGATTTCAATCAATAGTATATTGACCGCTCAAATCCATGTTCGACTCACTTCCCTTCATTATCTAACAGATCACAACATCTCAAAAACTTAAACCATTAATTCTGAACACATCATACAAAACAAAACTTTAAATCCCTGAGACAAGGTCTAGAATTAAATGGGCTTTGAAAGGCGTGGTCGTGAGCTAATGATGGACAAAAAGTGGTATGAATGTAGTGCATTGAATTTATCACTTTCGCCGCGTATAAAGTCACAACTGGGCTTGGATTCTTATCATTTATCTAACAGACTCTACTAACTACCTGTTCTCTATGATATGTCGATTTGAAAAAGCTTTGGTGCTAAGACCAATTTCACATCTATCGAATTCACTTTATACTGATTCTTATCGTTTATCGAATAGACACTACTTACTAATTGTTTTCTATGATATGTATGTTGATTTGAAAAAGCTTTGGTGTTAAGACTAATTTCACTTCTATCGAATTCACTTTACAGTTACAGCCCACCATCAGCTTCTTTTGAAAGATTTGAAAAAAATATGGATGATATCTTATTTAAAATATCAAAATCAAATAAATACCTCATGGTATGTGGAGACTTTAATATTGATCTTTTAGAAATGTACTCCCTTAATAAGATTAATTAATTTATTTAATTCTTATAATTTAAGGCCATTATTTATGGAATCAACTAGAATAACTGCAACCTCAGCAAAATGTATAGATAATATATTTGTTTGCCAAAATAATAAAATTGTTAGTAAAAATGTAATAAGCAATCTAAAATCAGATCACTTAGGTCAACTAATTAAATTAGAAATTCAAGTGAAAAATAATAACTGTTATAAGAGAATAACATACATACCTATGACCACAAGTCGATTTGAACGGTTTAAATTGGATTGGGATTGTAAACCATCACCTAATTACTCTCATAAGAACCCAAATGACTCCTATTGCAGTTTTTTTACCAAATTCACCAATGCATTCAATTCTATATTCACATCCAAATCGACCATGGTCTCGGAAAAACTTAACTTTAGTGAGTGGGCAACAGTGGGTATACGTAAGAGTAGACAAAAATTATATGAACTGCAATGATATTCCATATAAACTGAGGTAGATACGTTTTACTGAGGTCTGCGTGGCAATATAAACTCAAGCTAATTAGCTTGAGTTAACTCAGTCGGCCCTGCGTCCGGCTGCGACGCGAACATGCCTTGCGGGCTTTTGAAGTGCGAACAAAATAACAAAATGCCATGTTGTGAGTTCAGAAAGTGTAGAACTTATACTGGGACGACTGTAAAAAGCAGGTAGGATTTTTCTTTACATTTTTTTCATTTATAAGTAGCGTTTAGTCTATTTAAAATTAAAAATCATAAATTTTATTTTATTCAAAAATCACTCCCGCGCTGTTGCCGCTCTGCCACCTACACGAACGAGACAAGTTAGTGCGTTGCATTTGTGAGTAACAGAGGAGATAATGGGCGCACGATGTTGTCAGTTCGAACGACGCAGAGGAGTTTGGGTTGATAATAATATGGCACATCAGCCTTCCTAGCTTGCTACAGTAATATTTTTCACCACTGGTATCCAATACGTATTTTTTATCTATAGGAGTATATATAAGATTTTTTAACATTTGACTATCAACATTAACTTTATTTTATTTTAGATTTCCTAAAGATGAACTTATTAATTAAAAATGGGTACAAGTAGCATATGAGTAAACAAGAACATAAGTAGAGCGGAAACTTCCACCCGGGACCGGTTCAAGGTCGCGGCTAGACGTTAAAGTAAGGCTACACGCTCTAACATTTGTGCAACTATGCATGCACAAACACAGTTTGCGTAAGCAAGATGGAACGTGTGGCCGGACTCAAACCAGTTTGCGCAAGCAAGATGGAGCGTGTGGCCGGGATCTTGCTTGGGTAAACTGGTTTGGCAATTTGTGTTTGTTTGGGCCAAATGTCTCGTAGTGTTTACGTTACATGAGTGAGCTTAATAATAGTAACTATGCATAACCTATGACATTTCATATGAGTATGTACAGATTAGGATGTAGGAAGTATCCGCTACACTGGTTTGTGCAATCAAGCATGCACAAATATTTGAGCCTGTAGCCGGGCTATTAAAACAGAATACTCAGTCTATCCCAGTCGGGCTGAGTATTTTGTTCGCGACCTCGAGCCGGTCCGGGGCGTAAGTCGCTCTACCTATGTTCTTGTGTGTGAGTAGACAAGAACATAAGTAGACGAGAAGATGAATGGATCCCAACAACATACTCAACAATTTCTTCTCAATACTTTGTGGAAAGTGAAAAGTACGTTACAATATTTTTTTCGCAAACTTTACGGACATGTTTATTTTGTTCATGCTGCATGCTAGGTCCCTTTTTACCCTAGTTCACTCTAGCTGCTAGCCTATGCGATGTCATAGGCTGTCATTGGCCGTCAGCCGCACATGTAACTGTGAATGTATATTTATCTCTTTCTGACAACGGGGTCCTATATATCTCTGTGATCTTTTATCCTGCTAAGTGATAGAAATAAAGTTCCATAGGTTCTATGTAGATAGCTATAGTAAAATATTGCCACGTTTTTATTTCTTTATAATGAGTATAACGTCTCTATTTGTAAAAACTCATTGATGAACTTTATAGTGAAAAACAATACAATTTTAGCCTGGAGTTCAAAGACAAAGTAAAAAATTACTCAAAAATATTTAGAAAAGTTTGTCAAGTAGCAAAATCAAAGTATATTAGCTCAAAAATTAGAAACAGTATAAATGTAATAAAATCAACATGGAAAATAATAAACAGTGAGACTGGAAAGGAAAAAAAAAAAACCTACATAAATGATTACAATTTAAAGATTAATGATTGCTCCGTCAAAAATGACGTTGAAGTAGCCCAAGCATTTGAAAACTTTTTTACTGACATTCCAATCTCTACTACAAAGTGTCTGAACTCTTCTCAATTAATCGCTGAGAAAAACTTATTTTACATCAATTGCTTAGGCATTTCAATGGCAATGACCTGCTACATCGTAAGCAATTCGGGTTTACTCGCGGCAGGTCAACTACTGATGCCGGTGTAGAGTTGGTATCGCATATTTTTGATGCTTGGGAGAAGTCGCAAGATGCTTTAGGTGTTTTTTGCGACTTGTCAAAAGCATTCGATTGTGTACACCATGGAATATTTTTTTTTTTTTTTTATTTATTACGGAAACATACAGTTGTTATAAAATACATTAACAAAAATACTTAACTAACACTGAAACCAGCAAAGTTTCCACCATTAAATGGAACATTAGAAGAGAATACAGAGTTCAGAGCTCCTATATGCAACTAAATCAGGAAACTACATCACTATGGAATAAATGACACCCCTTTGGATCTTCTTACTTCTTACTTGAGTGACAGGATGCAAAGAGTTGACATTAATGGGAAACGGTCTTCGGGATCTGTAGTTACAATGGGTGTACCGCAGGGATCTATCCTCAATTCTTTCCTATTTTTGGTTTATATTAACGACCTGCCTGATCTCGTTAAAAATAATCACGAGATTGTATTGTTTGCTGATGATAATTCTTTAATTTTCAAGATGATTAGACAAAATACAAATTATGACGATGTAAACAATGCAATATCAAAAGTAGTCCATTGGTTTAGTGTCAATAATCTTTTACTCAACGAAACCAAAACTAAATGTATTAGATTTATTCTACCAAATGTAAAACAAGTAAAGGCTGATATAAACGTAAAAGGAGAAACTTTAGACATTGTAGACAGTACCGTATTCATAGGAATAACTTTAGACAGTAAACTTCAATGGGGCCCACACATAGATAAACTATCGAAGAGAGTTAGTTCTGCAGCATATGCAGTCAAAAAAATCCGTCATCTTACAGACGTTGATACTTCTAGACTTGTCTATTTCAGCTACTTCCATAGTATTATGTCTTATGGCATATTACTGTGGGGGAACGCTGCAGATATTAATACCGTATTTGTGCTGCAGAAGAGGGCTGTTCATGCTATCTATAATATGGGTCCTAGAGAATCCCTGCGTGATAAATTCAAAGAAATAAATATAATGACTGTACCATGTCAATATATTTATGAAAACTTATTGTACACTCATAGAAATATCGATCGATTCCCTAAAAATTGCGACATACATAATGTAAATACTAGAAATTAGAACAAACTCGCTTTGCCCAAAACTCGACTGCACAAGATTAGTGTATCTTTTAAAGGGCAATGTATACGATTCTACAAGAAAACTCAGAGTGAGTTGCAAAAATTATCAATAAATAAATTCAAACAAACTATCAAACCTATCCTTTGTAAAAAGGCTTATTACAAAATATCAGATTATATAGAGGATAAAAAAGCATGGGATGACTTTTGCTCAAACTCGAAAACTAACAACCTAACAAGGTAAAGGTTTCTTGTTCGCTTCTTTACTTTACCTTAAAAAGATTGAAGTGAACAAAAAATCAAAGTGATCACTTTATTTCCCTGTTTTACTTACGTAATTTTAATTTTGTGACGTGTCCAAGAGTCCTGTAAGGTCTAAAGGAAATAAAGCACTTTGATATTTGATACTCGTCACAGTTACCAGCGACAAGTGAATTCGACACGATACGTAAATGAAGTACCGACCGAAAAAATTCTAAGTCTATGGTACCGACCATAGACATTAGGATGAAAAATTCTAAGTCTATGGTACCGACCGACATGTACCAACGCGGAGATCTCACAAAAAAGTACTTCAAATATGTGGGTATTCCCCAAACGATAAATAACTAATGCTGGACAATCCACACAGCATCATCTAGCCCCAAGGTAAGCAGAGCTTGTGTTATGGGTACTGGGGACCGATATACATAATACAATATATTACATAGATAGATTTTTTAATATACATAGAAAATACCCAGAACCCAGTTTTTTTTTTTACTCTTTATCTAGCTCTAGACAAGACAATGGTAAAGCACCTTTATCACTACATAGTATAAAACAAAGTCACTTCCTGCTGTCTGTCTGTCCCTATGTATGCTTGGATCTTTAAATGTACGCAAAGGATTTTGATGCGGTTATTTTTAATAGATAGTGTTTCAAGATGAATTTTTATATGTATAATTTAGTATCAGCATTGCACCCGTGCGAAGTTGGGGCGGGTCGCTAGTCCTACTAATATTATAAATGTCAAAGTTTTTATGGATGGATGTATGGATATTTGTTACTCTTTCCCGCAAAAACTACTGAACGGATTAGGCTGAAATTTGGTATGGGTATAGTTTGAGACCTGGAATAACATATAGGCTATTTTTTATCCAGATAAAACGCGGGCGAAGGCGCGGGCAGCAGCTAGTACACTATAATTTCAATGCACATTGAATGGTAGACGTATCTATCTACGATTCAATGATAATAAATCGAAAAACAAAGATAAAAGAATGCTATGTCATGTCTTCTGCCGACCGGGGATAACAGACAAACTCGGGGTTAAGTATATAATTATGTAAATTTTTTGGATAGTGCAAAATTTATATTAAAAAAAAAATAATTGAATTATATAGACATACATAAATCGTAATAAGATATAAAGAATTATTAATACGCATTATTATTAAAATTGTAGTTATGGAATAAATGGCTTTTTTATTTTATTTATTAATAATATTTATCTTTACAAATGTTAATTATACATCATAGTGTCTCTGAGTATAATATTTATACAAAAATGATTTCTATTTATTTATTTTAATGCGACGTCAATGAGACATGAAAAGTAAAATGTATTATTCATAATAGATAATTTATAAAGATGAAAACAGATAAGCGGCGATATAGAAACTCGAGTGGTTTGATCAAAGCCCTGCTTTCAGTTTGCTTTTAGAAGAAAATGCGATCATCATCATTATATCTGCTCACAAACGTCCACAGCTGGACATAGGCCTCCCCCATGCGACGCGATGCCACAAATAGTGGTTATGAGCCGCCGCCATCCATCGGCTCCCTGCGACCGCTACAATGTCGTCGGTCCCTGGAGCGGGTGATCTCGCATCGCGAGCGCCACTCGACAGCTCAACAGTTAACTCAATGACAAATACTATCATAGACCTCCCACTCGATGGACCGACGTCATTGTAGAGGTCGCAGGGAGTCGTTGGATGTAGGCGGCTCAGGACCGCTATTCGTGGCGTCGTTTGGGGGAGGCCTATGTTAGCAATGGACGCATACGGGCTGATGCTGATGATAAATACAATCAGATTTTCATCAAACATACCTAAGAACACTATCGACGAAGATACCTACATAAAATTCGTTCATCCGTTTGGGACCTACCATGCCACATAAAACTGTCCTTTAAAAACGTGAAAACGCGTCAAAGTAGCTGAACAAAACATTGCACAATGAACTATCAGAAAGCACTTTACATACGTCGTCGATGATTATATTGCAAATATATCAGTTGTTATGTTATGAATCACTGGCTAAGTGGTTTTTATTTCACTTTCATTGCAGATTTTTGAAGTATATTACACGTAGACCGACAATACATACATTTGTTTCAACCGTAAATACTACTTAGTTCCAGTTGGTATCCATTATATCATTGTAGTTTTCTTTGTTAATAAAGATTATTTAGATTAGCCCCTGAGTAAGCAGTTTGCATATTCTCTGATCCATTTCATTTGAAATTGGTCAAAAATCGGGAAAAAATTAAGCTCTGACTTATCAGATCTCTCATCAACATTCTCTTTTCCAAATAAAAAAAAATTAGAACATAGGAGTCCGTTCGACGAAAATGGGGACTAACAAACACCCCATTTTGTTAGATCATCTTTGAGTTGAACACCTATAACCTAACCAGGGGCGTGAAGGTGGGTCGGGCCTGACACGCATAGCGATGCTTGGATTCCCAGACTAAAACATATTTTTATTTATCTGCAAATATTAACATGACAAATGTGTATTCATTCTTTGGACGTTTCGTGTAAAAAAAACACTATCATGTCACAAACTGCTTACTTACGGGCTAATCTAAATAATCTTTATTAACAAAGAAAGCTTCAATGAAATAATAGAAACAAATTCGAACTAAGTAGTATTTACAGCCGTTTCGCCGTGGGGCCACGGCTTACGAATATCGTCCCCTCCAACTCAACCCGTGGATGTCGTACGAGCCGACTAAGGGAACCTACCAGAGGAAGGGCAGCAGCTTCCTTCTGAGTATTTTTCAACATCAACACTACGATCACCAATTCGCCTGCCAAGCGTGATGATTATGGCAAAACCCGCCCTACAAGAGAGACCATCCACTCGATGGACCGACGACATCGTAGCGGTCGCAGGGAGTCGATGGATGGAGGCATATGTCCAGCAGTGGACGTGTATGGGCTGATGTGAATGAATGAATGAGTATTTACAGTTGAAACAATTGTGATATACATATATATATTAATATAACATGGCCATGTTCTAGTTACGCATTGCCAATGCCATCATGCAGTTATGACAGGAGATATTTCGGTACCACAATGTAAGCTAACACCTGTTTACTTTAACATTGACGGATGCTAATTTAGGAACGGCTGTTATTAAAAAGGAAGTTGATGTCGAAATACACCAAAGTCAAAAGAAAGGGTTTCGAGTTTGGTAACGTGCATTGAGCTTTGTAGCTCGATGATAGCGTATAAGTGTGTTATTGTGTTTTCCATTGTAACAACTAAATGTTAAAAACTACGTACTATTTTGAACAATAAGGTGTTAATCGATAAGTTATTATGGTAGAATTAAGATACATAAGGTACATTTTTATGCACTAATGAATAACCAAATTAACCTTATTTTATATAGGTACTATTTTATACGATTAAAATAAATATGAAGGGTATTATGGTGTTTTTTTAACCGACTTCAAAAGAGGAGGTTGTAAATTCGTCTGTATGGTTTTTTTGTATGTATTTGACGCGATATCTCCGCCAATTATGGACCGGTTTTGAAAATTCTTTCACTATTGTATAGAAAACGATCCCGAAGGGGTCCCATAAATTTTTTATCCCCAGGGGATTAGTATTTATCCCGCAAAACTTAAAATAAGTGTAAAAGTAAGGGAATTTGAAGTCGGTTTATCGTTTTTTAAGCACGCCATATTATCAACGTAACTTGTATGTAGTTTCTACTGAATTCTTATTACTTGTAATCACAATACTCTTTTTTATGAATACAAACTCAGTTCAAAGAGCAATAAATTACAAATAACACAATTATTTGTCAGTCTAGAGTTCAGTTACTTCTTAATGTTATTTTTAGATGACTTTCGTTTTCCGTCTCGCGTCACTGACCACTCAAAACTGGCTGCCGACAACACTGTGAACCGTCTACTATTCGCCGACTGACGAACAATTTTCGTGTTAAGGCTTTATTACTTTGAACTGAAAGCAATAAGGGTTAATTATGACGCCACTCTTAGCGATTTAGTGAAATGAAAGTGAACCATAAATTAAGAAATTTGGCAATGGTTGCCTGGAATCTCGCTCCTGGTCAGATCAGGCCGCTCTTTTTACAAATTTATTTATATTTATCTGGTTTTCTTACGCCGCTTCCCTAACCCAGGCCTTCCGCCGCGCGCCATTCACTCCCTCGTAACAGGTACTTACAGTATCGAATGAACGATATTGTACCGAAAACTTATCGAGCCAGTCGGAAAATGCCAAAAATTTCGTTACCAAAGCGAAAACGAAAGGTGAGGAAGGGGCCTTAAAAATATTTTAGGCCTTTTCCCTGCAGTAGGCGTGTGAGATCCTATAGGCCTGCAATAATATATTTTTTCTTTGACAATTCAATCTCTATTTGTTTTTTTTACTATATTTAGTTTGCCATATGAGTTTTTGTTTTTATTTTTTATTTAGGTATTTGTTCTTCCCAGAATCCATTCTGCTTCGAATCTATTCAATGGCTTCGATCGTGAGACAGCGTGTCCCTGGGACTTTAATCACGTATTAGTCATTGAGGGCTCACCTTGCCGAGCTGATGGCATGATCAAGTGGAAATGCTCACGCGATTCTTATTTCACTAAAGGCCTTGGTCAGGGCAAGATATTGTTTCTATACTTTTGATTCCCTATTCTATGAGCTACCTATTGCTCAAAATACAATAAATAATAAATGAAAAAAAATTAATACTTAAAATAAATAAAGGAATATCTATGTTGCACAACAAGAAACATACAAAAACACCAAAATCCAATACATATAACGTTGCACAATTATGTACCTCCGTAACACGAAGTGCAATGAACATTGTTTTTTTTTTGTATTGACAAGACTCACATTTTGGTTTTAATATCTCAAAGTATCTATGCAAGAAGGTGCTTGTTTATGGAAAAAATAATTATTTAAATTTAGTTGTGAAAAACGCAAGGATATGTTAAATACAAAGTTAAATAGTCCATTTCTAAAAACAAGGTCTAATTACTTACTACTGGGCCAGTTAGATGATGCTGTGATCATCATCAGCCTTATAGTAATCAGATCTCACATACCATTATAGAATGTCCAGCATTATTTTATGAGCAAAATACTATCTTTATTGGATGAGATGTGAGTTTTAACGGCCTATCAACACAACGAAATTTCATCGTGTTGTGTTCCCATTAGTCAATTGCTGTTTTATTGATTTATTACTGCAAGACGTAAAAAATTTACTTTACCATCTTTACACGCTCAGAGTAAAAAATAATAAACTGCTACAGGATTTATTGGAAAGGATTCATAAAATAATAATGGACTACTGAACGAAAACAAATTATTGTTCGCAAAGGTCCGCCTCCAGATCAAAAAGACGAAGCCCTATTCTGGTAAGATGCTGCCTAGACTGCTAAGAGCGTCCCTCCTACCAGAATAGGGCCCCGTCTTTTTGTTGTGTCTTGTCAAAAGTGTCAAGGTTGAAAACATTATATCAATCTCTCAGTGCAAATAAGTAGCACCGCATTTCATCTAAGCCTTAGATGAAATAAACTCAATATATATATTAATAATAATAATAACAATGATGACATCGCAACGCCATACATTGCGTATATTATTGAAGTTAAAGCAATGAATTTCATATAATTCACGCATTCGATGACAAAGTGACGTAATTTTTCTCTATTCTACCCTAGACAACAATCCCCGTGCTAGAGGGGCAGGTTTCTCCTTAGATTCTAAGGAGTCTACATGTGACTATCCTGCGACGATACCATCGTCATAGTTTTGTGGTAGTTTTAAAAAAAACCGCTCATCGTAACGGTAGAGAAAACATAAATAAATGTAACCTAACGTCAAAAATGCGGCCGATAGTAACGGTGGCATCTTATCACCGAGCATGTGACGTTGTTAACCGAATCATGTGGCCTCGAGTCCATACAATACCATTTACGAGCAAGGTTACTTACCCAAAACTGTCGCCCGGTAGATTCGAACACTGTACCACACTGTACTGTGGCTTTTAAACCGGCCTCTTAACATCAAATTACCAATACAATAGAGGTGGTAGTCTCTCATGTCACTGAAAATGTAGCACATACATAGAAGTCACAAGTAACAGGAGAGTAACGAATACGATATGACGGATTAAAACGGATATGTTCTTGAAAATCTACATCGCATCTTAATTGGGATGATGATGATGATGATTGGGGACAAGTTATATTTACTACTGGGCCGTGGGGCCGCGGCGTACGAATATCGACTACTCCAACTCAACCCGTGGATGTCGTAAGAGCCGACTAAGGGAACCTACCAGAGGAAGGGCAGCAGCTTCCTTCTGAGTATTTTTTAAACACCAACAGCATGGAGGCGGCTCAGGACCGCTATTTGTGGCGTCGCACGGGGGAAGCCTATGTCCAGCAGTGGACGTGTATGGGCTGATGATGATGATGATGAATCTTTACTAATGTAATGACTCCAAATCTGTCAAAAGGCAGTTGATGGAAGGACCAAAGCATGGAGACGATCCGGAAAAAGAACGCTCAGTGTAACATCGTTGAAAGAGAAGCTTACAGTGGGGAGATTTGCCTCTATTTTTTAATACTTCTTAGTGCCTGAAAAACAGTTATTTACCAAATAAAGGCAGACGCATTAATTCATTCTAATATAATATAAGATTATGTACACTTTTAGTCTTACGTTATTCCGGATAAATATTTTTTTAAGTGCCTATTGTTGTTAGATTGATGTTTTAGTTATTGATGAAGTTTTACAGGTATTCACTCATCGTAAGTAACAACGTCATAAATTCCGTACGCATAACGCTCTACCTATTTATTACTGACGTAAGGTCAAGAAGACACGCCTACCAACAGAACACGTGGCTTAGATACTGCTGTGTATCTGCGGCGGCGACGTCATATGGCGCCGGCGCAGGTGGACGGAATCAGGGTTTCCTAAAAGGGGGCTGCTTGGTAAGAACGGGGCATAGTAGTCCTCGAGTAGTTATTGATTGCTTTTGAAATTGCTCTGTTGGTAAAAGTTGTGATGAACAAAATGTAAGTTTAACTATTGTGTAAATGAATGTAGATATTCTATAGTTACTAAAGTTATGTGTAAATAAGTATACTTGTGGTTGGAGATTCCTTCAGATCAGTTGAGCTAATGTGACAAAATCAGTGCTGTTTTATTCTATTCGGGCGCAACAAACAGAGGGGCAAGTCTGGCAAGGCGTGATCGTGGCGTCGACGCCACTATCACGTCTCGACTGTTGGTAGTCCGGTAGCTATCGTGGACGTGTCGAGTAGCTATCGAGCAGAGACGTAAGGAAAAGGTTCATATCTGAAACGCAGCTCATTTACGAACCACTGATGTTTACCACCTGACGACTCAAAGGCTGGAATGAGACATTTATTTGCTTATTTTATTGTATAACAAAATGAGTTGCCTATAAATTCTTAGTTTGTTTATTATATCGGTTTTCCTACATGTTATAATAACAAAATAAATAAGCTATTTTAGCGCCATTTTCAGGTTAAATAAAGAACTTCACTGTCTATGAACCTAGGGGGTAGTTGTAGTTGCATTACTAATAGAGGGCGTTAGAGTCGCGATTCTTCAAAAATATTATTTACGCCTTATTTTACGTGCTTACGTATTATTTATCACTTTATAACATTCCGACTAAAGTAAGGTACATACCACAAATCAATTTATTACTAAACATGGGTCACAGGTAGGTAGTGTAGGTATTTGTTTAGGTACAAATGTAACCTAAGAATTCTTAAAAAATGTGTTTTAGCTACTGATAAAACGACAAAAATAAAGATCTAAGTAATAAAACCATCTATTGTAATTAAGGTAGGCATGGATCATTTGTGGAGGATCCACCATGTAAGATTGTAGCATCTACGAATTATTTTAAAGCTAATTCAACAAACTTTAAAATAAGGTAATTCTTAGAAAACTAGCAGCGTTACAATAATGCAAAAATAATATAGATAATAAACTATACTAAATCTTCATTTGAAATCAAGCGTAGCAATTTATTTTCTAATTTTTACTATGAAAAATGCAACATTTTATAAAATATTATTTTGTGATTGACCATAGAGAAAAAATATTTTCACGTCAATTCTTGCTACTAAAAATATGATAAGCATTTTGAGATATTATTTATACCTCTAAACGGTTTTATACTATTTTAAATATAAATAAGTAATCTTTACGTTAGTAACGTCAGCATCATTCGGACTCGCAATTCTGTTATTTTCCTAGAGATTTGGACGTCTCCTCACGTTAGTAACGTAAAGCGATCGAAAGCGTAGTTCAACGTACGCACGATAGAGGCGCTGTACCAAATTGTATGGAAAAAGGAGACGTCACGATCACGTCTCGTTACCAAATTCCGGCCAGACTCACGCTACAGGAGTCAAGTTGTTTTAACATTTTACATTGTGCATTGCACGGAGTTGCCAAAGTGGAAATTACACATTTTTATTACTTTTGTCATGTATTGAAGTCAACTAGCGCTTATGGGCACTGATCTTTTCACTTTAAGCCTGGATTGTATAGACAGATAGGTACAGATAGGTATTTTACTTTTTATTATAAAAACTCTAAATCTAGCCTGCATATCAAATTACAACATAGATGTGTTAAATACAAAGTGCCCCTATTCACACCCTGATTACGGCCACATCATAGAATACTGTTACACTGAGCTAAATCTGTTGGGATGTGCATGCCCACATCTATTTCAACATTGTGTTGAAAGATAACAAATAATCCAAGCTGATAGTAATATGTTTTATAGACATACTTATGTAATATAATATAGAACATGTATTGTCAAAATATACATTTGAATGGGTTAAAGAAACAAAATCTATTTTTTTTATGGAGGTCATTATGACTCCAAGCAAACAGGCTTGGGCAATACTTTCGTTGCCCATGATGCACATGCTCATCTTCAACTCGTTTCAATGCTGGGCAGTGAATGTGTTAAGGTTCTTAACTAAACCAGATAGATGGGGCTGGATTAAGAAAGATTGAACCTAAATGTTATAGTAAAGCAAGTAGGTAACAGATTAGCATTAGGTTGACGAAACAAAAACACACTACAAATGTGCTATTGTTTACTTGGCATCCTGTATGCATTGCATCTTTGTAAACTAGAGGTAAATAAATAAGTGTGATGTGTACATAGGTGTGGAGCATTTCACTGTAAACATTATTAGCTCTCTGATAGAAATGTCACAGATATCTTGGCAAACTTGTTTTAAATTCAAAGAATTCTGAACCACCTACAAGAATCTATAACAAATGCAGAAACATTATTTGCACCTATAGAAATGCTAAGTTGTTTAAATTATTTTCTAAAATCTGATGCAACAACCATAGTACATAATGATAAGACTAGTAAAATTTTACTTACCCATCAGTTGTTACAGAATTCAATGACAATGTTTCAGCAAATATCATCTGTTGATCTTCAACAGCAGCCTTTTTCTCCTCTGCCACTTCCGCAGAGGGAGGGCTCTCGCTGGGGCTCTGAGGAGACTCATCAACACTCCTTGAGTCAGGTCTTTGGGTGACATTGTGCAGTCCTGATAGATCGACGGGTGAGTCAGCAGCACCATCTGGCTGCACTGCTTCTGACACCACCAAAATTAGAAGCACACAGCTGAAAAAAAACCATCGGTTGAAACAAAAATAATGTGTAAAATGAGATGTTACAAGGTGAAATAATTACCTGGAGAGCACTGATATAGTCAACAGAGACGTATAAATAATGCACAGTCCACCCTTCATCGTAATATTAGCGAAATATCCACAATCCATATCATTTTGCGCGAACAGCAACTGAAGTATAAAATAGCTAACACATTTTCACGATTTTAACGGTCGAATATCAACACAAGTAATAAATTAATGTCCTCCTATCGTCAAAATATTCACAATTTACGCTTCTAATTAATATTTTACGAATTGCCGACCTGAGAACGATAATTAAGGGAGAACGAAATTTGGCTCAATTTTAGACTAAATTTTTATTCACCAAAGAATTGAGTTCACAAACCTTGACACAAGACGTCATTTCGGAAAAAGATTTTCACAATTGCCATTGGTTAATATTTCAGCATAGAACATATGTTTTTTCAACCAATAGGAAATAACCATTTAAGAACTAAGCACAATTATCATTGGCAATTACAAATTACGTTCCTTTTGAAAATCGTGGGATTGAGAAAAATACCCAATGATAGGTTATGATGAGATAAAAACCAATCTACCTAAAAAAAGGATCAAAAACGCAAATCTTAATATAATATATATTATGTATAGCTATTTACATTTTACGGAAGCATACAGTTCATCTCTCGGATGTTCATCTCGTAAACTTGTTATTTTAGAAATGCGTGGAACGGAACTCAAGTGAATGTCACTGTCAAACACGCGCCCAAGGTCATCGATGATTATATTGCCAACTTGATATTAAAACTCCAGACATTTCGCAAAAAACTCGACGTTTTCAAATAGGTTATTTCAAACGATTTAACAATTTATAAAAAACAGACAAAATAGAACTGTTACATTTCCGGGTTATAGAATAAATATATGAACAAATAAACATAATTTAAGGTTTATAGTATAGAGGGGATCTGGGATGTTTCCTCTTTGCATGAGAAATATGGGTAATTTGTTGGCAGCATTTGGGTTGATTTCAATATTTTCAATTCTCAAACGACGTTTGGATTGCTCTTGCTCAAAAAGAATTACTCTGAATACTTTTATTGGGCGGCTACAGACTACAGAATAATAGAAGGAAAATGGAGGCATTATTCACAATACCGTTCTCAGTTCTTGAAATCCCAAACATTAAAATAAAGAAGCCGACATGGCTACAAGCACCCTCGGCCATGACAACATTTTCGTTTGTGCTACTCTCATACTTTTTGGTTACCGGAGGTAAGCGTCGTGTTTGAGTGAAATTCTTGTTTTTCTTATTAGATTCGTTTCGAGTTGACTAAAAAATGATGTTATTGTCTGCAGGGATCATTTATGATGTGATTGTGGAGCCTCCTAGCGTGGGTTCGACGACCGACGAGCATGGACACAGCCGGCCGGTAGCGTTTATGCCAAACCGTGTAAATGGCCAGTACATCATGGAAGGACTGGCTTCCAGCTTTCTATTCTCTCTAGGCGGCCTGGGTTTCATCATTCTTGACCGAACACACAATCCTTCCACCCCCAAACTGAACAGAATCCTACTTATTTCTGTTGCTTTCCTTTGCATTCTTGTTTCATTCTTCACTACTTGGATCTTCATGAGGATGAAGTTGCCTGGTTATTTACAGAACTAATTATTTAATGTAAGGTCGTAATATAACTTTGTCTTTTGGACTGTTTAAGTTTAAATAAATATTTTTATATTCATTTACTAACTCTTGTTTTTAGATAACTTGAGCGACTTAAACAATTTTTGGTATAATTAAGGTATAAAAGATATTCCCACTTATTTTCTCATTGTAAATGTAATTCAAAAACCAACATACTATAAATTATTTCAAAGATTTGGCAATTTTCTATTCCTTAGTTACAAAATCTAACTAACATGAAAATATCACAACTCAATATAAGAATCAGTGAACAGTTTACATAAATGCACAAAATGTAAATTAAAAGAGATTCACTAAAAATATTAAATACAAAATTGAGTAAACAGACCTGAAATAAGGAAGACAATATTCAGTCACAAACATAAAAATATACAAATTGAAAACTTACATCCTTAAGGTTCCTATAATATTCATTATTAATACATAAATTGATTATTACTTATTTGTAGAAATAATGAGATTCACACCATAGCCTCCTATGATACTAATATTCTAGTATGATTATGTACCTATGAATATTATACTTAATTTGAGATTCTTTAATCCAGTGTAGATTGTTCAAAGTCTACTTTATAGTCTTATTCTGAATGACCTGTAACAAAAAAACAATGATTAGCTTTTGTATACCACATATTACTTGAGTAGGTATTTTTTAATAAATATCTTTATTTCATTTTATATCAATAGAATAATTATTTTGATTTTTCAATTCATAGCTAACAAGAGATCTAGACAAAGTATAAAAAGTGTAAATAATAATGATGTCCTCCTAGCGGTAATAATCAGCCATGGTAGCTAGTCTTAGTAGAGATTAGGCCAGGACATATTAATATCAATATCAAAGTGCTTTATTTCCTTTAGACTTTACAGGACTCATGGACACGTCACAAAATTAAAATTACATAAATAAAACAGGGAAATAAAGTGATCACTTTGATTTTTTTGTTCATTTCAATCTTTTTAAAGTAAAGTAAAGTAGCGAACAAGAAACATTTACCTTGTTAGGTTGTTAGTTTTCGAGTTGGAGCAAAAGTCGTCCCATGATTTTTTATCCTCTAGATAATCTGATCTAATTATTAAAGTGCACTAGTGTGTGCGCTAACTGACACACTTGTGCACTCTTTTATTATTCACTCTCCCATCATAATATGTATGTAAAGCAACTGTCCAATGCAACACTTACTGGCAGAAGTCAGAACTCTTATCAATTATATGCTCAAACTCTGCAAAGGATAGGGCTCCATCATCATCCAAATCAGCCTCCTCTAGCACATTCTGTACCAAGCTCTGCAGTTCCGAGTCGGAGAGCTTCAGATCAGGGCCGCAAAGACGTTCAATCACCTCTCTGAGATCTGATACTCCAATCATGTCATCACCATCAAAATCTGAAATGGATTATTTTCTTGGTTATTGTGGCATATAACTGCAGAGATTTGGACTAAGGATACTGAAAGTATGTGCTTGGTTATTGGGGGAAAATTATTAGTTTTTCTGCTGATTACTGTTTTCCCCAATTAATGGAAAAAAGGACAAAACAACAACTACAGGTACCAACTTTAAGTAATAGGCAGTATGAGTAGTAAGTGCTTTAGGTAATAATTAGTGAAGGAAGTCTTACCAAATATCCTGAAAGCATGCTCCGCCTTCACAGCTTTGGGAGCCATTTCACTGAACACCGACATCATGTCCAGGAAGTCTTCGAAGGTGCAATCTCCATCATTGCTTGAGCTGAAGACCTTGCAGATCCTATCCTTAAATGGATTTACTCGGAGTTCTGGATATTGGAGAACCTTCGCCATTGGCAGTTTCGCGTTTTTGTTGTGACCTACTTTCTCTGGGGCTAGTGCTTTAAATTTAGAGTGGGCGCTGGAAAAATAAATATATTTTAGTGGATACATACCCTAAATATTTAAGCATTTTTAGTATAATATGTACGTCTACGGTGGTTTGCAAGGAAGGTGCAGTAAAGTAGGTAGGTAGCTTATAATTGCAAAGCAGATACTGTTTATGCTTGTTTCAGAATAGAGATACTAAGGTGAGCGAATACTTACTACAATACTTCTTTTTTCGTGAAATACGTAAGATCCTGGAAAAAGAGTTAAATATCATGTAAAAATTAGTCTTCACGATACCTACCTATACCAATTATATGTATACACATTTTTATAAACTAACGAGTAACGACTTACTTCATAGTCTTGAAGTTCCTCTTCTGTGAATTGGCTTTTTCCCTGGCCCATTTTGCCTACTTCTCCAAAATGTGTGAGTAAAAATTATGCTAAAAAGTAAACAAACAAAGCGTACAGCACCACCCAGCTAGTGTGACCACTTTTTATTAAGTATCGCCAAATACTACCAAAAGCTACTAAATATTTAAAAAATGCACTGAGTTCCTACTTAGACAGAGTGCCACGTAACATGTGTACTGAGCGAAAGAAAGGAAGCGATTTGGCCCCGAGGGACTCAACTTATAACTTAGTCAACTTATAAAAAATAATAATGATTTGTATAGCTATTTAAATTTTTTAATTATTGTATCCCCTCTGGATTTACAATCCAGAGATATCCAGCTTAGTAAACATGTTTCGTGGCACCCTGTACCTATATCTAACTGCAAATTATGTTTCACATAGCTTTATGTGCCTCTCTATAAAATTTTATAATAAAATTCCTCTAGAAATAAGAAATAAAACTGACATGGAATTATTTATATATGTAAAAAAATATCTATTGAATAAGAGTTACTATACAATTGACGAAGCTTTGGCTGATAAAAACATATTTTGTAATAAAGTAATAAGCACTGTAGACAATGTAGTCACAAAATAATCTCTGTTTGACTTATCTAAGTACATGTAAGTGTCAAAAGATAAATAAATAAATGAAATGAAATGACATAAAATAAAAGACACGTAAAATTACCGTAACATAAAACAGAACTTTTGATAAAATCATTTTGTATTAAGAAATTAATTATTTTCGGTTTTATTGCTTTCTGTTTGTACTGTAATTGTATTTATCCCGTTTGTATGTAGTAGTTCACTAATATATTAATCAGTATATGTACATGCGCATTTGTAGGACGTTTCATATAAATCCAAAGACTGGGGCAGCTGTAGCCGCCTAGCCGTGCATACCTAGTAAAATAAGCAGTATACCTACATACAGGATATAAATCTCACATACATTTTATTCAAATTAAATCGTATCTCAAAGGCAATAAAGTTCACTTTTTTTTTAAAGTGTTATAAAATCCCCGATCCATGTTTTGCATGAGTAAATAAATTAATAGTGCTAGAAAATTCACACAGCATCAGAATCAGAATCAGAATCAATAACTTTATTTCTTTAGGCTTACAAAATAAGCACTTAGACAAGTCAAGTTGTATACTATAAACATAGTTATTATTATCAAATAAGAAATAAGGTGTTATTGATATTCTCTTCACTTCAATTTTTGTCCACTAGTGGAAGAAGTGAAAAAGAAACCACTAGCACATTATAATATCACTTATGTGTCTAATACATGTTTATTTTACCTATCTAAATATAAATTTAATGCAATTTAGATACATGTCAATATTTCTTTAAAGCTAAACAGAACATTGAATTTCTTACATACTACTGACAGTGCTGACAGTGCATCATCTAGATGTTGTGTGAATTTTCCAGCACTATTACCCCCGTAGGTACTTACTAGATGACTTTTATACATAGTATATTACATAGATATATATTTTTATTATAGATAGAAAATTCCCAGAACACTAGGAACAAATATTTGCAGATCGTACAAACATTTGTCCCAAGGCGGGAATCGAACCCACAATCTCCTGCGTCGCAGACCTTCGCCCGTCGCGCCACATCGTCGTCAACAACTTTAGGATCGACGAGTGGGCTTAGGATTATAATCTACCAAAAGTGGCGTAGAAAAGTGGCCGCGCTGGCATCACCGCACTGATTTTGACGTACATGACCTAGGACCAAGAATTTTATGGACTCAGCCTTTCAGTTTTACGCATGTCCGTTTTTATTAGTTGCAGTTGCAGATTTGTAATAGTGTGCATGACTAGGGAAGTGACTTTGCTGCCGAGCCGAACTGGCTTCGGCCCTAACTGGTCCGAATCAGGAAAATACACTTGAATGCCGATTTCATTCCTGATTCGTCCCATATTTAACAGGCACGTGTTAGTGACACATAACCTGATGCTGATGCTGATTTTGGCCATGTGCGTGTCGGAATCGCGAACCGAGTATGCCACACTAATTCAATGTACATGGTTCTACCAATCGAAAACGAATTTCGAAAAAATATACACATTTATAGGAAAGCTACGCACTTTTTTAGGGTTCAGTAAAAAAAAGGTACCAACGGGGCCCTAGTACTAGCCCTCCGCTGTCTGTCTGTCTGTCCATCTATCGGGCTTTATTGTATCTTATGATTCGTAAAAGGTAGACACTTGCATTTTTCATATGTATTTCATTTGCCGCTATAATAACATACTATCAAAATAAATATTAAAATGAATGGGGGC
The DNA here is from genome assembly GCA_947859395.1 of Eupithecia insigniata. NCBI lineage: Eukaryota > Metazoa > Arthropoda > Insecta > Lepidoptera > Geometridae > Eupithecia > Eupithecia insigniata. The sequence goes on from OX401996.1 coordinate 1,794,490, forward strand.
TCCACAAAACACATGTTTTTTGGCCATTTTCTGCACCACTCACGCGATGCTAAAATCTAAAAAAAGGGTAAGTGTTCGCTCCGCTTTCCGTTGCCTTAGTTTCTTGGTGATTTTGGGCAAGTGCCGCTATAAAACCTGAATTTTTTGCTCATCCTTCCTATTCCTACGTGTATAGTCTAGAGCGCTAATTGACACTTTGAACTTATAGTCACGGGTGTGAAACATCCTTCATTCAGCGAGTCTAATGGATAAGCTATAAGGACTTATTTTGCGTAAATTTGTAATTGTTTATATGTTGATTTTGCCCAAAATTTTATATCGGTGTCGATGTCATTTTGTAAGACTAAGAATATAATTTTACAAAATTTATAAAAATAGGGGCAATAAATCAGGTAACACATTACAATATTATTATATAGCTAAATGCGTGCGGCTTTGCCCGCATGGTTGATTTAACGTTGTTGTTTTTTTGTAAATAATGTTTATATTAATGGCATTGGCATTTTGATTGATGTATACATAGATAAATAAATAAATAATGCTGGATAATTCACACAGCATTATCTAGCCCCAAGCTAAGCAGAGCTTGTATTATGGGTGACTGATATATTAAGTACAATATATTACATAGATAGATATTTTTTATTATACATAGAAAAACGAACAGAACACCCTGAGCAAATATTTGCAGATCGTACAAATATTAGTCTCGAGGCGGGAATCGAACCCGCAACCTCCTGCGTTGCAACCTCCTGCGGTCTGCCTGCGTTGCAGGCAGACCTTCGCCCACCGCGCCACATCGGTCGTCGGATATTTATTTACTGTTAATTTTAAGGATATTGTATCGTTTGTGCCTTAATAAAAGAAAAATATAAAAAAAGTAATTACCTACGAAAAATTTATATTTTAACTAAAATCAAATTACCTAACTTTTGGAACGAAAACTTCCGGAAAAAACCGTGTGAAAATTATTCCAGGTTATTAAAGTTATTATCTTGTGTATTTCTTTTTTCCTCGTACTTTGAGTTATATAAATCCTACGGAAACAATAATGATAAATCAATACTACATGCTTGAGAAGAGTGTGAAAGACAGTACTTTTCTGTACGAAATCTTGAAATGGGACGAATCAGGAATGAAATCAGCAATCAATTTAATTTTCCTGATTCGGACCAGTTTTGGCCGAAACTAGTGGTACGAATGCAGAATAACCCGAAAACTAAATTTGATGGTAAGCACATCACTAGCACATACGCTAAATTTATCTCTGCTAATTATTCATGGTTTTGGACATTATTTGTATCCTAGACTCATAGAAACACATGAACTAGATTGTTAAAATGTTTTTACTACAGATTTCTAGTAATAAACATAATCACTGAGGGAAAAACTTACGCATGTAATGACAAATCCGGGAATTTTACTCCACCTTTTGTCCTTCGTGAAGGACTGTACACAGCGGAAACCGACATATTTTCACTTTTTCAACAAAGTTTTAGGTAAAACGCAGTAATTTCTTAGAATTTCAATAAAGTTCATCATTCTTGCCACAACTTTGAACTAACTAGTCAGTTCCAAGGTGACCCGATTGACACTGACAGTGCAGTATAGCTATACGTACACCAGCTATCTCTTTTACTCATAGCTTGACTCCGAGGGATAAATAAAGATACATGACAACTATGGTGATACATAGTTAAAAGACCGGAAATGACTTATGCTATTTCTACCTACTTATTTCTCTATGTACATGACACTATTCATTTATTTGTTTATACTGACAGCTATTTGGGTGATTCTCATATATATTTATCATGTATGAAAGGTTAGCTCTAAAATCAAGTTTTAAAAATTCCCCATAATCTAAGGAGCATAACCCACATGCGTAAATTAAATTAACTTATATTTTACGAGATATTCAAAATTGTAGGTTGAGAACAATGATTGGATTGATGTTTTCAATGGAGCTAAGCTAGTTTACTTAGACAATCTAACCCGCTGCTAGTTTATGTTAGGGTTCTTTATCAGTCTTATAAAAGTTCTAAACTGCAGTAAGAACGATCAATATAAATAGGTACAAATACGGTTTTTTTCTACGAGTAAATGTAGGTAGGTAATGGTAGGTGGTAACTTAAGTATATACCCTCAATATACCTAGTTTTTACTGTGCTGTAAGCGTAACTGTTTCTGAAATAGAATTAAGTTTATTTATAGATTCAGCCCGCTCAGCATATTCAAAAGATGTCTAAAGAAGTTTTCGTTTCGTACCATTATTTTTACGTCTCTTAGAGGCGAATATCCTGCCTTTCCTATACGGCCCTCCAGGGTTCAGCTCGCATATCACCGGGATCTCATTCTTGCAAGAAGTCGATACCCAGGTCTTGGCACGAGTTATCAGCATGCAGTCGAACTTGGTGAAGTTCTTCCTGGGATGGCCCGGGGCCCAGGCACGGTAGGTCGTGCAGTCTAGTGTATCACCTGTAATTAAGTTAGAAAAGGTGCCTTACCAGGAGGTAGGCTGCTACCTACTCATGCTTTATAAATGGTTACAGCTACCTAGGCACCGCGGTACCTAAGTAGCGTAGCTAATCCACCTACTGTGTAGGTATAAAAGGTACCTAAGTAATTAAATTTAGGGCCGTGGGGCTGCGGCGTACGAATATCGACCCCTTCAACTCAACCCGTGGATGTCGTAAGAGCCGACTAAGGGAACCTACCAGAGGAAAGGCAGCAGCTTCCTTCTGAGTATTTTTTAAACACCAACACTGCGATCACCAATCCGCCTGCCAAGCGTGGTGATTATGGCAAATCCCCCCTACATGGGAGACCATCTACACGATGGACCGACGACATCATAGCGGTCGCAGGGAGTCGATGGATGGAGGCGGCTCAGGACTGCTATTTGTGGCGTCGTACGGGGGAGGCAGACCGACAAACAGATCATCATCAGCCCGTACACGTCCACTGCTGGTGGACGTGTACGGGCTGATGATGATGAAATCTCTAAGACCCTCTCAAGCCAAGTATGAGGCACCGAATCAATTAAATTTACGACTCCAGCGGGACTGGACCCGCGACCTTTCTCTGAATAGGTACGGGAGTACGTTAACTAACTGCGCTATGGACTCGCGCCGGGGTTGTAAATTTTAAGGTTTTTATTTAATTTCTTTGCTATTACCCCGAGTGCGAGGGCTTACGCACTATAATAACAAAAACCTTAAAAGGTAAGTAGATACAATCAAAAGACTAAAATTGCTGATCAATGAAATCTATCACCTAATGTTGCTTTTGTTGCAATTCTCTGCTCGCTGGAGACGTCAGCTAACACGGTGCTGCAGTTGCAACTAGCAACATAATAGATACCTAGAAGTCTCACCATTGACTCCTACATAGACGCTACTATTCCGTCTTCTATGCCCAGCCAGCGCTGCATCTATGCCGGCCCCCGCCAACAGCTGCGCGATTGCGTCTGTTCGCTGCTCAGTGGTGACGTCAGCGAGCACGCCACTGTGGTTGCGGCAGGCTGCTTCAGCGGCAGTGTAGTTCTGGGCTGGGAGGTAGAGGAACATGCCTATTGCTGGCACGCAGGTTGAGTTTATATCGGCTGGAAATATGATAATTTATGGACACAGTAATTTACAACAGATTACTAAAACATAGAAACAGTTGTTTTCATAATTATTTTTAATTATATGTTAATACTTAAGTAATCATTACCTACTTGTTAATATATATACATAATTATGCACCTTTTATAAATTAAGTAAAGTTTAGCTCTAGCCAGGTTGGGCACTGGAAGCTGCAACACAGTTTTAAACTAAAGCAGTTTCCAATGTTGTTATAGTATATACAATCCATGTTTACTTTCACAAATAAATTGATTGATTGAGTTTTAAGTTCTAAATACTGAACAAGAATGTTTTTTTAGCAAGAACGTAATTTTTACTGAGAGCTTATAACTAATTATTTACTCGTTCTCTTAAATGAATAATGTATTCAATATAAGACGAAGGAACCAAAACCAAATAAAAAACCAAAACATGATCAAAAAAAAAATTTTGGGGATATAGAGGTAAAATTTCGGGAAAACCTAATAAAATACTTTATTACAATACCTTTTTTGGTACTCAAGGCATTGCATCTGAGACGCCACACGACATAATAGTGTGTTTCTAGCGAAAGAAGCCTAAGTTAGACGTGCTATGTAGACATAAATTGCTACGAAGTATCGTAGCACATACGTAGACTTCTACGTATGTGCTACGATACTTGGTATTTCTTTACAAAAGACTTCAACGCGCACTCGATTGTCGCCCTTGTAGCAATATTCGCAAATCAAGTGTGTATGTAATAATTTAATCATCAATGTCATCTATGATTTTAAGATTTTATCTATGATTTTAAGATTTTATTAAATGTTAATATTTGATAGGTTTAACCAAAGAATAGCTAAATAAGTAATTTACTTTGTAATCAAACTAAAATGGAATAAAAATATTTATATTCTGATACCATTTCAATAATAAAGAAAATTACGATCAGAGAATAGAAACAAATTAGAGCTATTATTAAATAGGTAATTATGTGCTTATAATAAATGTCAAAAGTGTGCAAATCGAGTATTTCCTATTGTCGTCTTGTCAATTGGTCGTCCATATTCATGAACGTGATGTTTTTATGCATTTTTTGAACCCCCTCCCCCGATATGTCGTGAGGTTTAAGACTAACCCCCCTCCACTACCCAAAATCACGTGTATTTTTAGTAGGTCAAAGCATCTTTAAAATGAATATTATGTTTAAATACAGGTAAGAATAAATATTGCGGTTATCACGGCGGGCGGGGAATCATTGCTTGGCAACGGCGGCGACTCAAGCTCACACGCCGCTTTTCGGTTATTTAGAAATCGCGCGTTCAACGACAAAATAAATACACGTGATATCTCCTTCCTCGTGATATTTCGTGATTTTTGTCGAACCCCCCTTTCGAGCCTCACGATATTAATGGGCGACCCCTTAGCTTAGGAAAATTAAAAGTTCTTACGTATCGGCTTCCCATAAATGCTGTAGTAGTCAAACTCGGTATCATTGACTAGGGACTGCCCCCCGTCTGCCTCGGCGCACTTCAGAACCTCGCAGGAGAACTCAGCGGTGCCTTTCGCTTCAGGCGGGCTGAAATTCAGCGCTAGGCCTTCGCATAAATAGTGTAAAACTATGTGAATATATATGTATGCAATTAATAATTATATACTAAATATTAAACTGTGGTCAAAAGTTTATACAGGTCGCGTCATGGTTAAATAGCGACAGTAGCTATCTATTCGGCTCGTGAGCACATAATAATATAAGCTGGGTATTGCATAGGCTTCCTCTCCATTGCGCTGCACTATTCTGACTGGTTCAGTTTTCCCTTTTTCTGAGAAACAAAACCCTTATAGGATCACTTTGTTGTCTGTCTGTTGGTCCATCTTTCCGTCTGTCCGTCCGTCCGTCCGTCCGTCCGTCTATTAACCC